>OX326959.1:34069026-34548707 GCA_946800325.1 Luzula sylvatica | reverse complement strand
AATATTGAAGTATTTTGCTCATTTTAGAGAACTATTTTGGTCCTTTTTAGAAAAAATGATAATTGATATATTTGAAGGTGTTAGACATCAGTTTTTGATTTTATGCAAAAAATTAGAAAAATAGAAATTTGTATGTGTTAGTCTTCAATCCAGGAGTTTTTTGAGAAAAACATGAAAAATGAAGTATTTTGCTCATTTTAGAGAACTATTTTGGTATTTTTTAGAAAAAAATGATAATTGATATTTTTGAAACTGTTAGGCTTCAGTTTTTGATTTTATGCAAAAAATAGGAAAAATAGAAATTTATATGTGTTAGTCTTCAATCCCGGAATTTTTTGAGACAAACATGAAAAATGAAGTATTTTGCTCATTTTAGAGATATATTTTGGTCTTTTTTAGAAAAGATGATAATTGCTATTTTTGAAGGTGTTAGACTTCAATTTTTGATTTTATGGAAAAAGTAGGAAAAATAGAAATTTGTATGTGTTAGTCTTCAATCCCGGAGTTTTTTGAGAAAAACATGAAAAATGAAGTATTTTGCTCATTTTAGAGAACTATTTTGGTCTTTTTTAGAAAAAATGATAATGGATATTTTTGAAGGTGTTAGACTTCAGTTTTTGATTTTAAGCAAAAAATAGGAAAAATAGAAATTTGTATGTGTTAGTCTTCAATCCCGGAGTTTTTTGATAAAATCATGAAAAATAAAGTATTTTGCTCATTTTAGAGAACTATTTTGGTCTTTTTAAGAAAAAATGATTATTGATATTTTTTAAGGTGTTAGACTTCAGTTTTTGATTTTATGGAAAAAGTAGGAAAAATAGAAATTTGTATGTGTTAGTCTTCAATCCCGGAGTTTTTTGAGAAAAACATGAAAAATGAAGTATTTTGCTCATTTTTGAGAACTATTTTGGTCTTTTTTAGAAAAAATTATAATTGATATTTTTTAAGGTGTTAGACTTCAGTTTTTGATTTTATGGAAAAAGTAGGAAAAATAGAAATTTGTATGTGTTAGTCTTCAATCCCGGAATTTTTTGAGAAAAACATGAAAAATGAAGTATTTTGCTCATTTTTGAGAACTATTGTGGTCTTTTTTAGAAAAAATTATAATTGATATTTTTGAAGGTGTTAGACTTCAGTTTTTGATTTTTTGCAAAAAATTGGGAAAATAGAAATTTGTATGTGTTAGTCTTCAATCACGGAGCTTTTTGAGAAAAACATGAATAATGAAGTATTTTGATCATTTTAGAGAACTATTTTGGTCTTTTTAAGAAAAAATGATAATTGATATTTTTGAAGGTGTTAGACTTCAGTTTTTTATTTTATGCAAAAAATTGGAAAAATAGAAATTTGTATGTGTTAGTCTTAAATCCCGGAGTTTTTTGAGAAAAACATGAAAAATGAAGTATTTTGCTCATTTTAGAGAACTATTTTGGTCTTTTTTAGAAAAAATGATAATTGATATTTTTGAAGGTGTTAGACTTCAGTTTTTGATTTTATGGAAAAAGTAGGAAAAATAGAAATTTGTATTTGTTAGTCTTCAATCACGGAATTTTTCGAGAAAATCATGAAAAATGAAGTATTTTGCTCATTTTAGAGAACTAGTTTGGTCTTTTTTAGAAAAAATGATAATTGATATTTTTGAAGGTGTTAGACTTCAGTTTTTGATTTTATGCAAAAAATAGGAAAAATATAAATTTGTATGTGTTTGTCTTCAATCACGGAGTTTTTCGAGAAAAACATGAAAAATGAAGTATTTTGCTCATTTTAGAGAACTATTTTGGTGTATTTTAGAAAAAATGATAATTGATATTTTTTAAGGTGTTAGACTTCAGTTTGTGATTTTTTGCAAAAAAATTGGGAAAATAGAAATTTGTATGTGTTAGTCTTCAATCACGGAATTTTTTCAGAAAAACATGAATATTGAAGTATTTTGCTCATTTTAGAGAACTATTTTGGTCCTTTTTAGAAAAAATGATAATTGATATTTTTGAAGGTATTAGACATCAGTTTTTGATTTTATGCAAAAAATTAGAAAAATAGAAATTTGTATGTGTTAGTCTTCAATCCCGGAGTTTTTTGAGAAAAACATGAAAAATGAAGTATTTTGCTCATTTTAGAGAACTATTTTGGTCTTTTTTAGAAAAAAATGATAATTGATATTTTTGAAACTGTTAGGCTTCAGTTTTTGATTTTATGCAAAAAATAGGAAAAATAGAAATTTGTATGTGTTAGTCTTCAATCCCGGAATTTTTTGAGACAAACATGAAAAATGAAGTATTTTGCTCATTTTAGAGATATATTTTGGTCTTTTTTAGAAAAAATGATAATTGATATTTTTGAAGGTGTTAGACTTCAATTTTTGATTTAATGGAAAAAGTAGGAAAAATAGAAATTTGTATGTGTTAGTCTTCAATCCCGGAGTTTTTTGAGAAAAACATGAAAGAAGTATTTTGCTCATTTTAGAGAACTATTATGGTCTTTTTTAGAAAAAATGATAATTGATATTTTTGAAGGTGTTAGACTTCAGTTTTTGATTTTGTGCAAAAAATTGGGAAAATAGAAATTTCTATGTGTTAGTCTTCAATCACGGAATTTTTTGAGAAAAACATGAATAATGAAGTATTTTGATCATTTTAGAGAACTATTTTGGTCTTTTTTAGAAAAAATGATAATTGATATTTTTGAAGGTGTTAGACTTCAGTTTTTGATTTTATGTAAAAAATAGGAAAAATAGAAATTTGTACGTGTTAGTCTTCAATCCCGGAATTTTTTGAGAAAAACATGAAAACTGAAGTATTTTGCTCATTTTAGAGAACTATTTTGGTCTTTTTTAGAAAAAATGATAATTGATATTTTTGAAGGTGTTAGACTTCAATTTTTGATTTAATGGAAAAAGTAGGAAAAATAGAAATTTGTATGTGTTAGTCTTCAATCCCGGAGTTTTTTGAGAAAAACATGAAAAATTTGGTATTTTGCTCATTTTAGAGAACTACTTTGCTCTTTTTTAGAAAAAATGATAATTGATATTTTTGAAGGTGTTAGACTTCAATTTTTGATTTTTTGCAAAAAATTGGGAAAATAGAAATTTGTATGTGTTAGTCTACAATCACGGAATTTTTTGAGAAAAACATGAATAATGAAGTATTTTGATCATTTTAGAGAACTATTTTGTTATTTTTTAGAAAAAATGATAATTGATATTTTTGAAGGTGTTAGACTTCAGTTTTTGATTTTATGCAAAAAATTGGAAAAATAGAAATTTGTATATGTTAGTCTTCAATCCCGGAGTTTTTTGAGAAAAATATGAAAAATGAAGTATTTTGCTCATTTTAGAGAACTATTTTGGTCTTTTTTAGAAAAAATGATAATTGATATTTTTGAAGGTGTTAGACTTCAGTTTTGGATTTTATGCAAAAAATAGTAAAATAGAAATTTGTATGTGTTAGTCTTCAATCCCGAAATTTTTTGAGAAAAACATGAAAAATGAAGTATTTTGCTCATTTTAGAGAACTATTTTGGTCTTTTTTAGAACAATTGATAATTGATATTTTTGAAGGTGTTAGACTTCAGTTTTTGATTGTTTGCAAAAAATAGGAAAAATAGAAATTTGTATGTGTTAGTCTTCAATCACGAAGTTTTTTGAGACAAACATGAAAAATGAAGTATTTTGCTCATTTTAGAGAACTATTTTGGACTCTTTTAGAAAAAATGATAATTGATATTTTTGAAGGTGTTAGACTTCAGTTTTTGATTTGATGGAAAAAGTAGGAAAAATAGAAATTTGTATGTGTTAGTCTTCAATCCCGGAGTTTTTTGAGAAAAACATGAAAGAAGTATTTTGCTCATTTTAGAGAACTATTTTGGTCTTTTTTAGAAAATATGATAATTGATATTTTTGAAGGTGTTAGACTTCAGTTTTTGATTTTGTGCAAAAAATTGGAAAAATTGTAATTTGTATGTGTTAGTCTTCAATCACGGAATTTTTTGAGAAAATCATGAAAAATGAAGTATTTTGCTCATTTTAGAGAACTATTTTGGTCTTTTTTAGAACAATTGATAATTGATATTTTTGAAGGTGTTAGACTTCAGTTTTTGATTGTTTGCAAAAAATAGGAAAAATAGAAATTTGTATGTGTTAGTCTTCAATCACGAAGTTTTTTGAGAAAAACATGAAAAATGAAGTATTTTGCTCATTTTAGAGAACTATTTTGGACTCTTTTAGAAAAAATGATAATTGATATTTTTTAAGGTGTTAGACTTCAGTTTGTGATTTTTTGCAAAAAAAATTGGGAAAATAGAAATTTGTATGTGTTAGTCTTCAATCACGGAATTTTTTGAGAAAAACATGAATATTGAAGTATTTTGCTCATTTTAGAGAACTATTTTGGTCTTTTTTAGAAAGAATGATAATTGATATTTTTGAAGGTGTTAGACATCAGTTTTTGATTTTATGCAAAAAATTGGAAAAATAGAAATTTGTATGTGTTAGTCTTCAATCCCGGAGTTTTTTGAGAAAAACATGAAAAATGAAGTATTTTGCTCATTTTAGAGAACTGTTTTGGTCTTTTTTAGAAAAAAATGATAATTGATATTTTTGAAAGTGTTAGACTTCAGTTTTTGATTTTATGCAAAAAATAGGAAAAATAGAAATTTGTATTTGTTAGTCTTCAATCCCGGAATTTTTCGAGACAAACATGAAAAATGAAGTATTTTGCTCATTTTAGAGATATATTTTGGTCTTTTTTAGAAAAAATGATAATTGATATTTTTGAAGGTGTTAGACTTCAGTTTTTTATTTGATGGAAAAAGTAGGAAAAATAGAAATTTGTATGTGTTAGTCTTCAATCCCGGAGTTTTTTGAGAAAAACATGAAAGAAGTATTTTGCTCATTTTAGAGAACTATTTTGGTCTTTTTTAGAAAATATGATAATTGATATTTTTGAAGGTGTTAGACTTCAGTTTTTGATTTTGTGCAAAAAATTGGAAAAATTGTAATTTGTATGTGTTAGTCTTCAATCACGGAATTTTTTGAGAAAATCATGAAAAATGAAGTATTTTGCTCATTTTAGAGAACTATTTTGGTCTTTTTTAGAACAATTGATAATTGATATTTTTGAAGGTGTTAGACTTCAGTTTTTGATTGTTTGCAAAAAATAGGAAAAATAGAAATTTGTATGTGTTAGTCTTCAATCACGAAGTTTTTTGAGAAAAACATGAAAAATGAAGTATTTTGCTCATTTTAGAGAACTATTTTGGACTCTTTTAGAAAAAATGATAATTGATATTTTTTAAGGTGTTAGACTTCAGTTTGTGATTTTTTGCAAAAAAAATTGGGAAAATAGAAATTTGTATGTGTTAGTCTTCAATCACGGAATTTTTTGAGAAAAACATGAATATTGAAGTATTTTGCTCATTTTAGAGAACTATTTTGGTCTTTTTTAGAAAGAATGATAATTGATATTTTTGAAGGTGTTAGACATCAGTTTTTGATTTTATGCAAAAAATTGGAAAAATAGAAATTTGTATGTGTTAGTCTTCAATCCCGGAGTTTTTTGAGAAAAACATGAAAAATGAAGTATTTTGCTCATTTTAGAGAACTGTTTTGGTCTTTTTTAGAAAAAAATGATAATTGATATTTTTGAAAGTGTTAGACTTCAGTTTTTGATTTTATGCAAAAAATAGGAAAAATAGAAATTTGTATGTGTTAGTCTTCAATCCCGGAATTTTTCGAGACAAACATGAAAAATGAAGTATTTTGCTCATTTTAGAGATATATTTTGGTCTTTTTTAGAAAAAATGATAATTGATATTTTTGAAGGTGTTAGACTTCAGTTTTTGATTTGATGGAAAAAGTAGGAAAAATAGAAATTTGTATGTGTTAGTCTTCAATCCCGGAGTTTTTTGAGAAAAACATGAAAGAAGTATTTTGCTCATTTTAGAGAACTATTTTGGTCTTTTTTAGAAAATATGATAATTGATATTTTTGAAGGTGTTAGACTTCAGTTTTTGATTTTGTGCAAAAAATTGGAAAAATTGTAATTTGTATGTGTTAGTCTTCAATCACGGAATTTTTTGAGAAAATCATGAAAAATGAAATATTTTGCTCATTTTAGAGAACTAGTTTGGTCTTTTTTAGAAAAAATGATAATTGATATTTTTGAAGGTGTTAGACTTGAGTTTTTGATTTTATGCAAAAAATAGGCAAAATAGAAATTTGTATGTGTTAGTCTTCAATCACGGAGTTTTTCGAGAAAAACATGAAAAATGAAGTATTTTGCTCATTTTAGAGAACTATTTTGGTGCTTTTTAGAAAAAATGATAACTGATATTTATGAAGGTGTTAGACTTCAGTTTGTGATTTTTTGCAAAAAAATTGGGAAAATAGAAATTTGTATGTGTTAGTCTTCAATCACGGAATTTTTCGAGACAAACATGAAAAATGAAGTATTTTGCTCATTTTAGAGATATATTTTGGTCTTTTTTAGAAAAAATGATAATTGATATTTTTGAAGGTGTTAGACTTCAGTTTTTGATTTGATGGAAAAAGTAGGAAAAATAGAAATTTGTATGTGTTAGTCTTCAATCCCGGAGTTTTTTGAGAAAAACATGAAAGAAGTATTTTGCTCATTTTAGAGAACTATTTTGGTCTTTTTTAGAAAATATGATAATTGATATTTTTGAAGGTGTTAGACTTCAGTTTTTGATTTTGTGCAAAAAATTGGAAAAATTGTAATTTGTATGTGTTAGTCTTCAATCACGGAATTTTTTGAGAAAATCATGAAAAATGAAGTATTTTGCTCATTTTAGAGAACTATTTTGGTCTTTTTTAGAACAATTGATAATTGATATTTTTGAAGGTGTTAGACTTCAGTTTTTGATTGTTTGCAAAAAATAGGAAAAATAGAAATTTGTATGTGTTAGTCTTCAATCACGAAGTTTTTTGAGAAAAACATGAAAAATGAAGTATTTTGCTCATTTTAGAGAACTATTTTGGACTCTTTTAGAAAAAATGATAATTGATATTTTTTAAGGTGTTAGACTTCAGTTTGTGATTTTTTGCAAAAAAAATTGGGAAAATAGAAATTTGTATGTGTTAGTCTTCAATCACGGAATTTTTTGAGAAAAACATGAATATTGAAGTATTTTGCTCATTTTAGAGAACTATTTTGGTCTTTTTTAGAAAGAATGATAATTGATATTTTTGAAGGTGTTAGACATCAGTTTTTGATTTTATGCAAAAAATTGGAAAAATAGAAATTTGTATGTGTTAGTCTTCAATCCCGGAGTTTTTTGAGAAAAACATGAAAAATGAAGTATTTTGCTCATTTTAGAGAACTGTTTTGGTCTTTTTTAGAAAAAAATGATAATTGATATTTTTGAAAGTGTTAGACTTCAGTTTTTGATTTTATGCAAAAAATAGGAAAAATAGAAATTTGTATTTGTTAGTCTTCAATCCCGGAATTTTTCGAGACAAACATGAAAAATGAAGTATTTTGCTCATTTTAGAGATATATTTTGGTCTTTTTTAGAAAAAATGATAATTGATATTTTTGAAGGTGTTAGACTTCAGTTTTTTATTTGATGGAAAAAGTAGGAAAAATAGAAATTTGTATGTGTTAGTCTTCAATCCCGGAGTTTTTTGAGAAAAACATGAAAGAAGTATTTTGCTCATTTTAGAGAACTATTTTGGTCTTTTTTAGAAAATATGATAATTGATATTTTTGAAGGTGTTAGACTTCAGTTTTTGATTTTGTGCAAAAAATTGGAAAAATTGTAATTTGTATGTGTTAGTCTTCAATCACGGAATTTTTTGAGAAAATCATGAAAAATGAAGTATTTTGCTCATTTTAGAGAACTAGTTTGGTCTTTTTTAGAAAAAATGATAATTGATATTTTTGAAGGTGTTAGACTTCAGTTTTTGATTTTATGCAAAAAATAGGCAAAATAGAAATTTGTATGTGTTAGTCTTCAATCACGGAGTTTTTCGAGAAAAACATGAAAAATGAAGTATTTTGCTCATTTTAGAGAACTATTTTGGTGTTTTTTAGAAAAAATGATAATTGATATTTATGAAGGTGTTAGACTTCAGTTTGTGATTTTTTGCAAAAAAATTGGGAAAATAGAAATTTGTATGTGTTAGTCTTCAATCACGGAATTTTTTGAGAAAAAAGTGAATATTGAAGTATTTTGCTCATTTTAGAGAACTATTTTGGTCTTTTTTAGAAAAAATGATAATTGATATTTTTGAAGGTGTTAGACATCAGTTTTTGATTTTATGCAAAAAATTGGAAAAATAGAAATTTGTATGTGTTAGTCTTCAATCCCGGAGTTTTTCGAGAAAAACATTAAAAATGAAGTATTTTGCTCATTTTAGATAACTATTCTGGTCTTATTTAGAAAAAAAGATAATTGATATTTTTGAAGGTGTTAGACTTCAGTTTTTCATTTTGTGCAAAAACAATTGGGAAAATAGAAATTTGTATGTGTTAGTCTTCAATCACGGAATTTTTTGAGAAAAACATGAATATTGAAGTATTTTGCTCATTTTAGAGAACTATCTTGGTCTTTTTTAGAAAAACTGATAATTGATATTTTTGAAGGTGTTAGACATCAGTTTTTGATTTTATGCAAAAAATTGGAAAAATAGAAATTTGTATGTGTTAGTCTTCAATCCCGGAGTTTTTTGAGAAAAACATGAAAAATGAAGTATTTTGCTCATTTTAGAGAACTATTTTGGTCTTTTTTAGAAAAAATGATAATTGATATTTTTGAAGGTGTTAGACTTCAGTTTTTGATTTTGTGCAAAAAATTGGAAAAATTGTAATTTGTAAGTGTTAGTCTTCAATCACGGAATTTTTTGAGAAAATCATGAAAAATGAAGTATTTTGCTCATTTTAGGGAACTAGTTTGGTCTTTTTTAGAAAAAATGATACTTGACATTTTTGAAGGTGTTAGACTTCAGTTTTTGATTTTATACAAAAAATAGGAAAAATAGAAATTTGTATGTGTTAGTCTTCAATCACGGAGTTTTTCGAGAAAAACATGAAAAATGAAGTATTTTGCTCATTTTAGAGAACTATTTTGGTGTTTTTTAGGAAAAATGATAATTGATATTTTTGAAGGTGTTAGACTTCAGTTTGTGATTTTTTGCAAAAAAATTGGGAAAATAGAAATTTGTATGTGTTAGTCTTCAATCACGGAATTTTTTGAGAAAAAAGTGAATATTGAAGTATTTTGCTCATTTTAGAGAACTATTTTGGTCTTTTTTAGAAAAAATGATAATTGATATTTTTAAAGGTGTTAGACATCAGTTTTTGATTTTATGCAAAAAATTGGAAAAATAGAAATTTGTATGTGTTAGTCTTCAATCCCGGAGTTTTTTGAGAAAAACATGAAAAATGAAGTATTTTGCTCATTTTAGAGAACTATTTTGGTCTTTTTTAGAAAAAAAGATAATTGATATTTTTGAAGGTGTTAGACTTCAGTTTTTTATTTTATGCAAAAAATAGGAAGAATAGAAATTTGTATGTGTTCGTCTTCAATCCCGGAATTTTATAAGAAAATCATGAAAAATGAAGTATTTTGCTCATTTTAGACAACTATTTTGGTCTTTTTTAGAAAAAATGATAATTGATATTTTTGAAGGTGTTAGACTTCAGTTTTTGATTTTTTGCAAAAAATAGGAAAAATAGAAATTTGTATGTGTTAGTCTTCAATCACGAAGTTTTTTGAGAAAAACAAGAAAAATGAAGTATTTTTCTCATTTTAAAGAATTATTTTGGACTCTTTTAGAAAAAATAATAATTGATATTTTTGAGAAAAACATGAAAAATGAAGTATTTTGCTCATTATAGAGAACTATTTTGGTCTTTTTTAGAAAAAATGATAATTGATATCTTTGAAGGTGTTAGACTTCAGTTTTTTATTTTTAGCAAAAAATTGGAAAAA
Source organism: Luzula sylvatica (assembly GCA_946800325.1). NCBI lineage: Eukaryota > Viridiplantae > Streptophyta > Magnoliopsida > Poales > Juncaceae > Luzula > Luzula sylvatica. The sequence continues at coordinate 34,538,759 of OX326959.1, read as the reverse complement.
TAGAAATTTGTATGTGTTAGTCTTCAATCCCGGAATTTTTTGAGAAAATCATGAAAAATAAAGTATTTTGCTCATTTTAGACAACTATTTTGGTCTTTTTTAGAAAAAATGATAATTGATATTTTTGAAGGTGTTAGACTTCATTATTTGATTTTTTGCAAAAAATAGGAAAAATATAAATTTGTATGTGTTAGTCTTCAATCACGAAGTTTTTTGAGAAAAACATGAAAAATGAAGTATTTTTGTCATTTTAGAGAATTATTTTGGACTCTTTTAGAAAAAATGATAATTGATATTTTTGAAGGTGTTAGACTTCAGTTTTTGATTTTTTGCAAAATATTGGAAAAATAGAAATTTGTATGTGTTAGTCTTCAATCACGGAATTTTTTGAGAATAACATGAAAAATGAAGTTTTTTGCTCATTTTAGAGAACTATTTTGGTATTTTTTAGAAAAAATGATAATTGATATTTTGGAAGGAGTTAGACTTCAGTTTTTGATTTTATGCAAAAAATTGGAAAAATAGAAATTTGTATGTGTTAGTCTTCAATCCCGGAGTTTTTTGAGAAAAATATGAAAAATGAAGTATTTTGCTCATTTTAGAGAACTATTTTCGTCTTTTTTAGAAAAAATGATAATTGATATTTTTGAAGGTGTTAGACTTCAGTTTTTGATTTTATGCAAAAAATTGAAAAAATAGAAATTTGTATGTGTTAGTCTTCAATCCCGGAGTTTTTTGAGAAAAACATGAAAACTGAAGTATTTTGCTCATTTTAGAGAACTATTTTGGTCTTTTTTAGAACAATTGATAATTGATATTTTTGAAGGTGTTAGATTTCAATTTTTGATTTTTTACAAAAAATAGGAAAAATAGAAATTTGTATGTGTTAGTCTTCAATCACGAAGTTTTTTGAGAAAAACATGAAAACTGAAGTATTTTGCTCATTTTAGAGAACTATTTTGGTCTTTTTTAGAAAAAATGATAATTGATATTTTTGAAGGTGTTAGACTTCAGTTTTTTATTTTATGGAAAAAATAGGAAAAATAGAAATTTGTATGTGTTAGTCTTCAATCACGAAGTTTTTTGAGAAAAACAAGAAAAATGAAATATTTTTCTCATTTTAGAGAATTATTTTGGACTCTTTTAGAAAAAATAATAATTGATATTTTTGAGAAAAACATGAAAAATGAAGTATTTTGCTCATTATAGAGAACTATTTTGGTCTTTTTTAGAAAAAATGATAATTGATATCTTTGAAGGTGTTAGACTTCAGTTTTTTATTTTTTGCAAAAAATTGGAAAAATAGAAATTTGTATGTGTTAGTCTTCAATCCCGGAATTTTTTGAGAAAATCATGAAAAATAAAGTATTTTGCTCATTTTAGACAACTATTTTGGTCTTTTTTAGAAAAAATGATAATTGATATTTTTGAAGGTGTTAGACTTCATTATTTGATTTTTTGCAAAAAATAGGAAAAATATAAATTTGTATGTGTTAGTCTTCAATCACGAAGTTTTTTGAGAAAAACATGAAAAATGAAGTATTTTTCTCATTTTAGAGAATTATTTTGGACTCTTTTAGAAAAAATGATAATTGATATTTTTGAAGGTGTTAGACTTCAGTTTTTGATTTTTTGCAAAATATTGGAAAAATAGAAATTTGTATGTGTTAGTCTTCAATCACGGAATTTTTTGAGAATAACATGAAAAATGAAGTATTTTGCTCATTTTAGAGAACTATTTTGGTATTTTTTAGAAAAAATGATAATTGATATTTTGGAAGGTGTTAGACTTCAGTTTTTGATTTTTTGCAAAAAATTGGGAAAATAGAAATTTGTATGTGTTAGTCTTCAATAACGGAATTTTTTGAGAAAAACATGAATAATGAAGTATTTTGCTCATTTTAGAGAACTATTTTGGTCTTTTTTAGAACAAATGATAATTGATATTTTTGAAGGTGTTACACATCAGTTTTTGATTTTATGCAAAAAATTCGAAAAATAGAAATTTGTATGTGTTAGTCTTCAATCCCGGAGTTTTTTGAGAAAAACATGAAAAATGAAGTATTTTGCTCATTTGAGAGAACTATTTTGGTCTTTTTTAGAAAAAAAGATAATTGATATTTTTGAAGGTGTTAGACTTCAGTTTTTGATTTTATGCAAAAAATAGGAAGAATAGAAATTTGTATGTGTTCGTCTTCAATCCCGGAATTTTATAAGAAAATCATGAAAAATGAAGTATTTTGCTCATTTTAGAGAACTAGTTTGGTCTTTTTTAGAAAAAATGATAATTGATATTTTTGAAGGTGTTAGACTTCAGTTTTCGATTTTTTGCAAAAAATAGGAAAAATAGAAATTTGTATGTGTTAGTCTTCAATCACGAAGCTTTTTGAGAAAAACAAGAAAAATGAAGTATTTTTCTCATTTTAGAGAATTATTTTGGACTCTTTTAGAAAAAATAATAATTGATATTTTTGAGAAAAACATGAAAAATGAAGTATTTTGCTCATTATAGAGAACTATTTTGGTCTTTTTTAGAAAAAATGATAATTGATATCTTTGAATGTGTTAGACTTCAGTTTTTTATTTTTTGCAAAAAATTGGAAAAATAGAAATTTGTATGTGTTAGTCTTCAATCCCGGAATTTTTTGAGAAAATCATGAAAAATAAAGTATTTTGCTCATTTTAGACAACTATTTTGGTCTTTTTTAGAAAAAATGATAATTGATATTTTTGAAGGTGTTAGACTTCATTATTTGATTTTTTGCAAAAAATTGGAAAAATTGAAATTTGTATGTGTTAGTCTTCAATCACGAAGTTTTTTGAGAAAAACATGAAAAATGAAGTATTTTTCTTATTTTAGAGAATTATTTTGGACTCTTTTAGAAAAAATGATAATTGATATTTTTGAAGGTGTTAGACTTCAGTTTTTGATTTTTTGCAAAATATTGGAAAAATAGAAATTTGTATGTGTTAGTCCTCAATCACGGAATTTTTTGAGAATAACATGAAAAATGAAGTATTTTGCTCATTTTAGAGAACTATTTTGGTCTTTTTTAGAAAAAATGATAATTGATATTTTGGAAGGTGTTAGACTTCAGCTTTTGATTTTTTGCAAAAAATTGGGAAAATAGAAATTTGTATGTGTTAGTCTTCAATAACAGAATTTTTTGGGAAAAACAAGAATAATGAAGTATTTTGATCATTTTAGAGAACTATTTTGGTCTTTTTTAGAAAAAATGATAATTGTTATTTTTGAAGGTGTTAGACTTCAGTTTTTGATTTTATGCAAAAAATTGGAAAATTAGAAATTTGTATGTGTTAGTCTTCAATCCCGGAGTTTTTTGAGAAAAACATGAAAAATGAAGTATTTTGCTCATTTTAGAGAACTATTTTGCTCTTTTTTAGGAAAAATGATAATTGATATTTTTGAAGGTGTTAGACTTCAATTTTTGATTTTTTGCAAAAAATTGGGAAAATAGAAATTTGTATGTGCTAGTCTTCAATCACGGAATTTTTTGAGAAAAACATGAATAATGAAGTATTTTGATCATTTTAGAGAACTATTTTGGTCTTTTTTAGAAAAAATGATAATTGATATTTTTGAAGGTGTTAGACTTCAGTTTTTAATTTTATGCAAAAAATTGTAAAAATAGAAATTTGTATATGTTAGTCTTCAATCCCGGAGTTTTTGGAGAAAAACATGAAAAATGAAGTATTTTGCTCATTTTAGAGAACTATTTTGGTCTTTTTTAGAAAAAATGATAATGGATATTTTTGAAGGTGTTAGACTTCAGTTTTTGATTTTATGCAAAAAATAGGAAAAATAGAAATTTGTATGTGTTAGTCTTCAATCCCGGAATTTTTTGAGAAAAACATGAAAAATGAAGTATTTTGCTCATTTTAGAGAACTATTTTGGTCTTTTTTAGAACAATTGATAATTGATATTTTTGAAGGTGTTAGACTTCAGTTTTTGATTTTTTGTAAAAAATAGGAAAAATAGAAATTTGTATGTGTTAGTCTTCAATCACGAAGTTTTTTGAGAAAAACATGAAAAATGAAGTATTTTGCTCATTTTAGAGAACTATTTTGGACTCTTTTAGAAAAAATGATAATTGATATTTTTTAAGGTGTTAGACTTCAGTTTTTGATTTTTTGCAAAAAAATGGAAAAATAGAAATTTGTATGTGTTAGTCTTCAATCACGGAATTTTTTGAGAAAAACATGAATAATGTAGTATTTTGATCATTTTAGAGAACTATTTTGGTCTTTTTTACAAAAAATGATAATTGATATTTTTGAAGGTGTTAGACTTCAGTTTTTGATTTGATGTAAAAAATTGGAAAAATAGAAATTTGTATATGTTAGTCTTCAATCCCGGAATTTTTTGAGAAAATCATGAAAAATAAAGTATTTTGCTCATTTTAGACAACTATTTTGGTCTTTTTTAGAAAAAATGATAATTGATATTTTTGAAGGTGTTAGACTTCATTATTTGATTTTTTGCAAAAAATAGGAAAAATATAAATTTGTATGTGTTAGTCTTCAATCACGAAGTTTTTTGAGAAAAACATGAAAAATGAAGTATTTTTGTCATTTTAGAGAATTATTTTGGACTCTTTTAGAAAAAATGATAATTGATATTTTTGAAGGTGTTAGACTTCAGTTTTTGATTTTTTGCAAAATATTGGAAAAGTAGAAATTTGTATGTGTTAGTCTTCAATCACGGAATTTTTTGAGAATAACATGAAAAATGAAGTATTTTGCTCATTTTAGAGAACTATTTTGGTATTTTTTAGAAAAAATGATAATTGATATTTTGGAAGGAGTTAGACTTCAGTTTTTGATTTTATGCAAAAAATTGGAAAAATAGAAATTTGTATGTGTTAGTCTTCAATCCCGGAGTTTTTTGAGAAAAATATGAAAAATGAAGTATTTTGCTCATTTTAGAGAACTATTTTCGTCTTTTTTAGAAAAAATGATAATTGATATTTTTGAGGGTGTTAGACTTCAGTTTTTGATTTTATGCAAAAAATTGGAAAAATAGAAATTTGTATGTGTTAGTCTTCAATCCCGGAGTTTTTTGAGAAAAACATGAAAACTGAAGTATTTTGCTCATTTTAGAGAACTATTTTTGTCTTTTTTAGAACAATTGATAATTGATATTTTTGAAGGTGTTAGATTTCAATTTTTGATTTTTTACAAAAAATAGGAAAAATAGAAATTTGTATTTGTTAGTCTTCAATCACGAAGTTTTTTGAGAAAAACATGAAAACTGAAGTATTTTGCTCATTTTAGAGAACTATTTTGGTCTTTTTTAGAAAAAATGATAATTGATATTTTTGAAGGTGTTAGACTTCAGTTTTTTATTTTATGGAAAAAATAGGAAAAATAGAAATTTGTATGTGTTAGTCTTCAATCACGAAGTTTTTTGAGAAAAACAAGAAAAATGAAGTATTTTTCTCATTTTAGAGAGTTATTTTGGACTCTTTTAGAAAAAATAATAATTGATATTTTTGAGAAAAACATGAAAAATGAAGTATTTTGCTCATTATAGAAAACTATTTTGGTCTTTTTTAGAAAAAATGATAATTGATATCTTTGAAGGTGTTAGACTTCAGTTTTTTATTTTTTGGAAAAAATTGGAAAAATAGAAATTTGTATGTGTTAGTCTTCAATCCCGGAATTTTTTGAGAAAATCATGAAAAATAAAGTATTTTGCTCATTTTAGACAACTATTTTGGTCTTTTTTAGAAAAAATGATAATTGATATTTTTGAAGGTGTTAGACTTCATTATTTGATTTTTTGCAAAAAATAGGAAAAATATAAATTTGTATGTGTTAGTCTTCAATCACGAAGTTTTTTGAGAAAAACATGAAAAATGAAGTATTTTTCTCATTTTAGAGAATTATTTTGGACTCTTTAAGAAAAAATGATAATTGATATTTTGGAAGGTGTTAGACTTCAGTTTTTGATTTTATGCAAAAAATTGGAAAAATAGAAATTTGTATGTGTTAGTCTTCAATCCCGGAGTTTTTTGAGAAAAATATGAAAAATGAAGTATTTTGCTCATTTTAGAGAACTATTTTCGTCTTTTTTAGAAAAAATGAAAATTGATATTTTTGAAGGTGTTAGACTTCAGTTTTTGATTTTATGGAAAAAATTGGAAAAATAGAAATTTGTATGTGTTAGTCTTCAATCCCGGAATTTTTTGAGAAAAACATGAAAAATGAAGTATTTTGCTCATTTTAGAGAACTATTTTGGTCTTTTTTAGAACAAATGATAATTGATATTTTTGAAGGTGTTAGACTTCAGTTTTTGATTTTATGCAAAAAATTGGAAAAATAGAAATTTGTATGTGTTAGTCTTCAATCCCGGAGTTTTTTGAGAAAAATATGAAAACTGAAGTATTTTGCTCATTTTAGAGAACTATTTTGGACTCTTTTAGAAAAAATGATAATTGATATCTTTGAAGGTGTTAGACTTCAGTTTTTTATTTTTTGCAAAAAATTGGAAAAATAGAAATTTGTATGTGTTAGTCTTCAATCCCGGAATTTTTTGAGAAAATCATGAAAAATAAAGTATTTTGCTCATTTTAGACAACTATTTTGGTCTTTTTTAGAAAAAATGATAATTGATATTTTTGAAGGTGTTAGACTTCATTATTTGATTTTTTGCAAAAAATAGGAAAAATATAAATTTGTATGTGTTAGTCTTCAATCACGAAGTTTTTTGAGAAAAACATGAAAAATGAAGTATTTTTGTCATTTTAGAGAATTATTTTGGACTCTTTTAGAAAAAATGATAATTGATATTTTTGAAGGTGTTAGACTTCAGTTTTTGATTTTTTGCAAAATATTGGAAAAATAGAAATTTGTATGTGTTAGTCTTCAATCACGGAATTTTTTGAGAATAACATGAAAAATGAAGTATTTTGCTCATTTTAGAGAACTATTTTGGTATTTTTTAGAAAAAATGATAATTGATATTTTGGAAGGAGTTAGACTTCAGTTTTTGATTTTATGCAAAAAATTGGAAAAATAGAAATTTGTATGTGTTAGTCTTCAATCCCGGAGTTTTTTGAGAAAAATATGAAAAATGAAGTATTTTGCTCATTTTAGAGAACTATTTTCGTCTTTTTTAGAAAAAATGATAATTGATATTTTTGAAGGTGTTAGACTTCAGTTTTTGATTTTATGCAAAAAATTGGAAAAATAGAAATTTGTATGTGTTAGTCTTCAATCCCGGAGTTTTTTGAGAAAAACATGAAAAATGAAGTATTTTGCTCATTTTAGAGAACTATTTTCGTCCTTTTTAGAAAAAATGAAAATTGATATTTTTGAAGGTGTTAGACTTCAGTTTTTGATTTTAAGCAAAAAATAGGAAAAATAGAAATTTGTATGTGTTAGTCTTCAATCCCGGAATTTTTTGAGAAAAACATGAAAAATGAAGTATTTTGCTCATTTTAGAGAACTATTTTGGTCTTTTTTAGAACAAATGATAATTGATATTTTTGAAGGTGTTAGACTTCAGTTTTTGATTTTATGCAAAAAATTGGAAAAATAGAAATTTGTATGTGTTAGTCTTCAATCCCGGAGTTTTTTGAGAAAAACATGAAAAATGAAGTATTTTGCTCATTTTAGAGAACTATTTTCGTCTTTTTTAGAAAAAATGATAATTGATATTTTTGAAGGTGTTAGACTTCAGTTTTTGATTTTATGCAAAAAATTGGAAAAATAGAAATTTGTATGTGTTAGTCTTCAATCCCGGAGTTTTTTGAGAAAAACATGAAAAATGAAGTATTTTGCTCATTTTAGAGAACTATTTTCGTCCTTTTTAGAAAAAATGAAAATTGATATTTTTGAAGGTGTTAGACTTCAGTTTTTGATTTTAAGCAAAAAATAGGAAAAATAGAAATTTGTATGTGTTAGTCTTCAATCCCGGAATTTTTTGAGAAAAACATGAAAAATGAAGTATTTTGCTCATTTTAGAGAACTATTTTGGTCTTTTTTAGAACAAATGATAATTGATATTTTTGAAGGTGTTAGACTTCAGTTTTTGATTTTATGCAAAAAATTGGAAAAATAGAAATTTGTATGTGTTAGTCTTCAATCCCGGAGTTTTTTGAGAAAAATATGAAAAATGAAGTATTTTGCTCATTTTAGAGAACTATTTTCGTCTTTTTTAGAAAAAATGATAATTGATATTTTTGAAGGTGTTAGACTTCAGTTTTTGATTTTATGCAAAAAATTGGAAAAATAGAAATTTGTATGTGTTAGTCTTCAATCCCGGAGTTTTTTGAGAAAAACATGAAAAATGAAGTATTTTGCTCATTTTAGAGAACTATTTTCGTCCTTTTTAGAAAAAATGAAAATTGATATTTTTGAAGGTGTTAGACTTCAGTTTTTGATTTTAAGCAAAAAATAGGAAAAATAGAAATTTGTATGTGTTAGTCTTCAATCCCGGAATTTTTTGAGAAAAACATGAAAAATGAAGTATTTTGCTCATTTTAGAGAACTATTTTGGTCTTTTTTAGAACAAATGATAATTGATATTTTTGAAGGTGTTAGACTTCAGTTTTTGATTTTATGCAAAAAATTGGAAAAATAGAAATTTGTATGTGTTAGTCTTCAATCCCGGAGTTTTTTGAGAAAAACATGAAAACTGAAGTATTTTGCTCATTTTAGAGAACTATTTTGGACTCTTTTAGAAAAAATGATAATTGATATTTTTGAAGGTGTTAGACTTCAGTTTTTGATTTTGTGCAAAAAATTGGGAAAATAGAAATTTGTATGTGTTAGTCTTCAATCACGGAATTTTTTGAGAAAAATATGAATAATGAAGTATTTTGATCATTTTAGAGAACTATTTTGGTCTTTTTAAGAAAAAATGATAATTGATATTTTTGAAGGTGTTAGACTTCAGTTTTTGATTTTATGCAAAAAATTGGAAAAATAGAAATTTGTATGTGTTAGTCCTCAATCCCGGAGTTTTTTGAGAAAAACATGAAAACTGAAGTATTTTGCTCATTTTAGAGAACTATTTTGGTCTTTTTTAGAACAATTGATAATTGATATTTTTGAAGGTGTTAGACTTCAGTTTTTGATTTTATGCAAAAAATAGGAAAAATAGAAATTTGTATGTGTTAGTCTTCAATCACGAAGTTTTTTTAGAAAAACATGAAAACTGAAGTATTTTGCTCATTTTAGAGAACTATTTTGGTCTTTTTTAGAAAAAATTATAATTGATATTTTTGAAGGTGTTAGACTTCAGTTTTTGATTTTATGGAAAAAGTAGGAAAAATAGAAATTTGTATGTGTTAGTCTTCAATCCCGGAGTTTTTTGAGAAAAACATGAAAAATGAAGTATTTTGCTCATTTTTGAGAACTATTTTGGTTTTTTTTAGAAAAAATTATAATTGATATTTTTGAAGGTGTTAAGACTTCAGTTTTTGATTTTTTGCAAAAGAATGGGAAAATAGAAATTTGTATGTGTTAGTCTGCAATCACGGAACTTTTTGAGAAAAACATGAATAATGAAGTATTTTGATCATTTTAGAGAACTATTTTGGTCTTTTTTAGAAAAAATGATAATTGATATTTTTGAAGGTGTTAGACTTCAGTTTTGGATTTTATGCAAAAAATTGGAAAAATAGAAATTTGTATGTGTTAGTCTTAAATCGCGGAGTTTTTTGAGAAAAACATGAAACCGGAAGTATTTTGCTCATTTTAGAGAACTATTTTGGTCTTTTTTAGAAAAAATGATAATTGATATTTTTGAAGGTGTTAGACTTCAGTTTTTGATTTTATGGTAAAATTAGGAAAAATAGAAATTTGTATGTGTTAGTCTTCAATCACGGAATTTTTTGAGAAAATCATGAAAAATGAAGTATTTTGCTCATTTTAGAGAACTAGTTTGTTCTTTTTTAGAAAAAATGATAAGTGATATTTTTGAAGGTGTTAGACTTCAGTTTTTGATTTTATGCAAAAAATAGGAAAAATATAAATTTGTATGTGTTTGTCTTCAATCATGGAGTTTTTCGAGAAAAACATGAAAAATGAAGTATTTTGCTCAATTTAGAGAACTATTTTGGTGTTTTTTAGAAAAAATGATAATTGATATTTTTGAAGGTGTTAGACTTCAGTTTGTGATTTTTTGCAAAAAAATTGGGAAAATAGAAATTTGTATGTGTTAGTCTTCAATCACGGAATTTTTTGAGAAAAACATGAATATTGAAGTATTTTGCTCATTTTAGAGAACTATTTTGGTCCTTTTTAGAAAAAATGATAATTGATATTTTTGAAGGTGTTAGACATCAGTTTTTGATTTTATGCAAAAAATTGGAAAAATAGAAATTTGTATGTGTTAGTCTTCAATCCCGGAGTTTTTTAAGAAAAACATGAAAAATGAAGTATTTTGCTCATTTTAGAGAACTATTTTGGTCTTTTTTAGAAAAAAATGATAATTGATATTTTTGAAAGTGTTAGACTTCAGTTTTTGATTTTATGCAAAAAATAGGAAAAATACAAATTTGTATGTGTTAGTCTTCAATCCCGGAATTTTTTGAGACAAACATGAAAAATGAAGTATTTTGCTCATTTTAGAGATATATTTTGGTCTTTTTTAGAAAAAATGATAATTGCTATTTTTGAAGGTGTTAGACTTCAGTTTTTGATTTTATGGAAAAAGTAGGAAAAATAGAAATTTGTATGTGTTAGTCTTCAATCCCGGAGTTTTTTGAGAAAAACATGAAAGAAGTATTTTGCTCATTTTTGAGAACTATTTTGGTCTTTTTTAGAAAAAATGATAATTGATATTTTTGAAGGTGTTAGACTTCAGTTTTTGATTTTGTGCAAAAAATTGGGAAAATAGAAATTTGTATGTGTTAGTCTTCAATCACGGAAGTTTTTGAGAAAAACATGAATAATGAAGTATTTTGATCATTTTAGAGAACTATTTGGGTCTTTTTTAGAAAAAAATGATAATTGTTATTTTTGAAGGTGTTAGACTTCAGTTTTTGATTTTATGCAAAAAATTTGAAAAGTAGAAATTTGTATGTGTTAGTCTTCAATCCCGGAGGTTTTGAGAAAAACATGAAAACTGAAGTATTTTGCTCATTTTAGAGAACTATTTTGGTCTTTTTTAGAAAAAATGATAATTGATATTTTTGAAGGTGTTAGACTTCAGTTTTTCATTTTATGGAAAAAGTAGGAAAAATAGAAATTTGTATGTGTTAGTCTTCAATCCCGGAGTTTTTTGAGAAAAACATGAAAAATGAAGTATTTTGCTCATTTTAGAGAACTATTTAGCACTTTTTTAAAAAAAAAGATAATTGATATTTTTGAAGGTGTTAGACTTCAATTTTTGATTTTTTGCAAAAAATTGGGAAAATAGAAATTTGTATGTGTTAGTCTTCAATCACGGAATTTTTTGAGAAAAACATGAATAATGAAGTATTTTGATCATTTTAGAGAACTATTTTGGTCTTTTTTAGAAAAAATGATAATTGATATTTTTGAAGGTGTTAGACTTTAGTTTTTGATTTTATGTAAAAAATTGGAAAAATAGAAATTTGTATATGTTAGTCTTCAATCCCGGAGTTTTTTGAGAAAAACATGAAAAATGAAGTATTTTGCTCATTTTAGAGAACTATTTTGGTCTTTTTTAGAAAAAATGATAATTGATATTTTTGAAGGTGTTAGACTTCAGTTTTGGATTTTATGCAAAAAATAGTAAAAATAGAAATTTGTATGTGTTAGTCTTCAATCCCGGAATTTTTTGAGAAAAACATGAAAAATGAAGTATTTTGCTCATTTTAGAGAACTATTTTGGTCTTTTTTAGAACAATTGATAATTGATATTATTGAAGGTGTTAGACTTCAGTTTTTGATTTTGTGCAAAAAATTGGGAAAATAGAAATTTGTATGTGTTAGTCTTCAATCACGGAATTTTTTGAGAAAAACATGAATAATGAAGTATTTTGATCATTTTAGAGAACTACTTTGGTCTTTTTTAGAAAAAATGATAATTGATATTTTTGAAGGTGTTAGACTTCAGTTTTTGATTTTATGCAAAAAATTGGAAAAATAGAAATTTGTATGTGTTAGTCTTCAATCCCGGAGTTTTTTGAGAAAAACATGAAAACGGAAGTATTTTGCTCATTTTAGAGAACTATTTTGGTCTTTTTTAGAAAAAATGATAATTGATATTTTTGAAGGTGTTAGACTTCAGTTTCTGATTTTATGCAAAAAATTGGAAAAATAGAAATTTGTATATGTTAGTCTTCAATCCCGTAGTTTTTTGAGAAAAACATGAAAAATGAAGTATTTTGCTCATTTTAGAGAACTATTTTGGTCTTTTTTAGAAAAAATGATAATTGATCTTTTTGAAGGTGTTAGACTTCAGTTTTGGATTTTATGCAAAAAATAGTAAAAATAGAAATTTGTATGTGTTAGTCTTCAATCCCGGAATTTTTTGAGAAAAACATGAAAAAAAAATATTTTGCTCATTTTAGATAACTATTTTGGTCTTTTTTAGAACAATTGATAATTGATATTTTTGAAGGTGTTAGACTTCAGTTTTTGATTTTTTGCAAAAAATAGGAAAAATAGAAATTTGTATGTGTTAGTCTTCAATCACGAAGTTTTTTGAGAAAAACATGAAAAATGAAGTATTTTTCTCATTTTAGAGAACTATTTTGGACTCTTTTAGAAAAAATGATAATTGATATTTTTTAAGGTGTTAGACTTCAGTTTTTGATTTTTTGCAAAAAAATGGAAAAATTGAAATTTGTATGTGTTAGTCTTCAATCACGGAATGTTTTGAGAAAATCATGAAAAATGAAGTATTTTGCTCATTTTAGAGAACTATTTTGGTCTTTTTTAGAAAAATTGATAATGGATATTTTTGAAGGTGTTAGACTTCAGTTTTCGATTTTATGCAAAAAATAGGAAAAATAGAAATTTGTATGTGGTAGTCTTCAATCCCCGAGTTTTTTGACAAAATCATGAAAAATAAAGTATTTTGCTCATTTTAGAGAACTATTTTGGTCTTTTTAAGAAAAAATGATTATTGATATTTTTTAAGGTGTTAGACTTCAGCTTTTGATTTTATGGAAAAAGTAGGAAAAATAGAAATTTGTATGTGTTAGTCTTCAATCCCGGAGTTTTTTGAGAAAAACATGAAAAATGAAGTATTTTGCTCATTTTTGAGAACTATTTTGGTCTTTTTTAGAAAAAATTATAATTGTTATTTTTTAAGGTGTTAGACTTCAGTTTTTGATTTTATGGAAAAAGTAGGAAAAATAGAAATTTGTATGTGTTAGTCTTCAATCCCGGAGTTTTTTGAGAAAAACATGAAAAATGAAGTATTTTGCTCATTTTTGAGAACTATTTTGGTCTTTTTTAGAAAAAATTATAATTGATATTTTTGAAGGTGTTAGACTTCAGTTTTTGATTTTTTGCAAAAAATTGGGAAAATAGAAATTTGTATGTGTTAGTCTTAAATCCCGGAGTTTTTTGAGAAAAACATGAAAACTGAAGTATTTTGCTCATTTTAGAGAACTAATTTGGTCTTTTTTAGAAAAAATGATAATTGATATTTTTGAAGGTGTTAGACTTCAGTTTTTGATTTTATGGAAAAAGTAGGAAAAATAGAGATTTGTATGTGTTAGTCTTCAATCACGGAATTTTTTGAGAAAATCATGAAAAATGAAGTATTTTGCTCATTTTAGACAACTATTTTTGTCTTTTTTAGAAAAAATGATAATTGATATTTTTGAAGGTGTTAGACTTCAGTTTTTGATTTTGTGCAAAAAATTGGGAAAATAGAAATTTGTATGTGTTAGTCTTCAATCACGGAATTTTTTGAGAAAAACATGAATAATGAAGTATTTTGATCATTTTAGAGAACTATTTTGTTCTTTTTTAGAAAATATGATAATTGATATTTTTGAAGGTGTTAGACTTCAGTTTTTGATTTTATGCAAAAAATTTGAAAAATAGAAATTTGTATGTGTTAGTCTTCAATCCCGGAGTTTTTTGAGAAAAACATGAAAACTGAAGTATTTTGCTCATTTTAGAGAACTATTTTGGTCTTTTTTAGAAAAAATGATAATTGATATTTTTTAAGGTGTTAGACTTCAGTTTTTGAATTTATGCAAAAAATTGGAAAAATTGTAATTTGTATGTGTTAGTCTTCAATCACGGAATTTTTTGAGAAAATCATGAAAGAAGTATTTTGCTCATTTTAGAGAACTTTTTTGGTCTTTTTTAGAAAAAATGATAATTGATATTTTTGAAGGTGTTAGACTTCAGTTTTTGATTTTGTGCAAAAAATTGGAAAAATTGTAATTTGTATGTGTTAGTCTTCAATCACGGAATTTTTTGAGAAAATCATGAAAAATGAAGTATTTTGCTCATTTTAGAGAACTAGTTTGGTCTTTTTTAGAAAAAATGATAATTGATATTTTTGAAGGTGTTAGACTTCAGTTTTTGATTTTATGCAAAAAATAGGAAAAATAGAAATTTGTATGTGTTAGTCTTCAATCACGGAGTTTTTCGAGAAAAACATGAAAAATGAAGTATTTTGCTCATTTTAGAGAACTAGTATGGTCTTTTTTAGAAAAAATGATAATTGATATTTTTGAAGGTGTTAGACTTCAGTTTTTGATTTTGTGCAAAAAATTGGGAAAATAGAAATTTGTATGTGTTAGTCTTCAATCACGGAATTTTTTGAGAAAAACATGAATAATGAAGTATTTTGATCATTTTAGAGAACTATTTTGTTCTTTTTTAGAAAAAATGATAATTGATATTTTTGAAGGTGTTAGACTTCAGTTTTTGATTTTATGCAAAAAATTTGAAAAATAGAAATTTGTATGTGTTAGTCTTCAATCCCGGAGTTTTTTGAGAAAAACATGAAAACTGAAGTATTTTGCTCATTTTAGAGAACTATTTTGGTCTTTTTTAGAAAAAATGATAATTGATATTTTTTAAGGTGTTAGACTTCAGTTTTTGAATTTATGCAAAAAATTGGAAAAATTGTAATTTGTATGTGTTAGTCTTCAATCACGGAATTTTTTGAGAAAATCATGAAAGAAGTATTTTGCTCATTTTAGAGAACTTTTTTGGTCTTTTTTAGAAAAAATGATAATTGATATTTTTGAAGGTGTTAGACTTCAGTTTTTGATTTTGTGCAAAAAATTGGAAAAATTGTAATTTGTATGTGTTAGTCTTCAATCACGGAATTTTTTGAGAAAATCATGAAAAATGAAGTATTTTGCTCATTTTAGAGAACTAGTTTGGTCTTTTTTAGAAAAAATGATAATTGATATTTTTGAAGGTGTTAGACTTCAGTTTTTGATTTTATGCAAAAAATAGGAAAAATAGAAATTTGTATGTGTTAGTCTTCCATCACGGAGTTTTTCGAGAAAAACATGAAAAATGAAGTATTTTGCTCATTTTAGAGAACTAGTATGGTCTTTTTTAGAAAAAATGATAATTGATATTTTTGAAGGTGTTAGACTTCAGTTTTTGATTTTATGCAAAAAATAGGAAAAATAGAAATTTGTATGTGTTAGTCTTCAATCACGGAGTTTTTTGAGAAAAACATGAAAGAAGTATTTTGCTCATTTTAGAGAACTATTTTGGCCTTTTTTAGAAAAAATGATAATTGATATTTTTGAAGGTGTTAGACTTCAGTTTTTGATTTTGTGCAAAAAATTGGAAAAATTGTAATTTGTATGTGTTAGTCTTCAATCACGGAATTTTTTGAGAAAATCATGAAAATTGAAGTATTTTGCTCATTTTAGAGAACTAGTTTGGTCTTTTTTAGAAAAAATGATAATTGATATTTTTGAAGGTGTTAGACTTCAGTTTTTGATTTTATGCAAAAAATAGGAAAAATAGAAATTTGTATGTGTTAGTCTTCAATCACGGAGTTTTTCGAGAAAAACATGAAAAATGAAGTATTTTGCTCATTTTAGAGAACTATTTTGGTGTTTTTTAGAAAAAATGATAATTGATATTTTTGAAGGTGTTAGACTTCAGTTTGTGATTTTTTGCAAAAAAATTGGGAAAATAGAAATTTGTATGTGTTAGTCTTCAATCACGGAATTTTTTGAGAAAAAAGTGAATATTGAAGTATTTTGCTCATTTTAGAGAACTATTTTGGTCTTTTTTAGAAAAAATGATAATTGATATTTTTGAAGGTGTTAGACATCAGTTTTTGATTTTATGCAAAAAATAGGAAAAATAGAAATTTGTATGTGTTAGTCTTCAATCCCGGAGTTTTTCGAGAAAAACATGAAAAATGAAGTATTTTGCTCATTTTAGAGAACTATTTTGGTCTTTTTTAGAAAAAAAGATAATTGATATTTTTGAAGGTGTTAGACTTCAGTTTTTGATTTTTTGCAAAAAAAATTGGGAAAATAGAAATTTGTATGTGTTAGTCTTCAATCACGGAATTTTTTGAGAAAAACATGAATATTGAAGTATTTTGCTCATTTTAGAGAACTATTTTGGTCTTTTTTAGAGAAAATGATAATTGATATTTTTGAAGGTGTTAGACATCAGTTTTTGATTTTATGCAAAAAATTGGAAAAATTGAAATTTGTATGTGTTAGTCTTCAATCCCGGAGTTTTTTGAGAAAAACATTAAAAATGAAGTATTTTGCTCATTTTAGAGAACTATTTTGGTCTTTTTTAGAAAAAAATGATAATTGATATTTTTGAAAGTGTTAGACTTCAGTTTTTGATTTTATGCAAAAAATAGGAAAAAATAGAAATTTGTATGTGTTAGTCTTCAATCCCGGAATTTTTTGAGACAAACATGAAAAATGAAGTATTTTGCTCATTTTAGAGATATATTTTGGTCCTATTTAGAAAAAATGATAATTGATATTTTTGAAGGTGTTAGACTTCAGTTTTTGATTTGATGGAAAAAGTAGGAAAAATAGAAATTTGTATGTGTTAGTCTTCAATCACGAAGTTTTTTGAGAAAAACATGAAAAATGAAGTATTTTTCTCATTTTAGAGAATTATTTTGGACTCTTTTAGAAAAAATGATAATTGATATTTTTGAAGGTGTTAGACTTCAGTTTTTGATTTTATGCAAAAAATTGGAAAAATAGAAATTTGTATGTGCTAGTCTTCAATCCCGGAGTTTTTTGAGAACAACATGAAAAATGAAGTATTTTGATCATTTTAGAGAACTATTTTGGTCTTTTTTAGAAAAAATGATAATTGATATTTTTGAAGGTGTTAGACTTCAGTTTTTGATTTTATGCAAAAAATTGGAAAAATAGAAATTTGTATGTGTTAGTCTTCAATCCCGGAGTTTTTTGAGAACAACATGAAAAATGAAGTATTTTAATCATTTTAGAGAACTATTTTGGTCTTTTTTAGAAAAAATGATAATTGATATTTTTGAAGGTGTTAGACTTCAATTTTTGATTTTTTGCAAAAAATAGGAAAAATAGAAATTTGTATGTGTTAGTCTTCAATCACGAAGTTTTTTGAGAAAAACATGAAAACTGAAGTATTTTGCTCATTTTAGAGAACTATTTTGGTCTTTTTTAGAAAAAATGATAATTGATATTTTTGAAGGTGTTATACTTCAGTTTTTGATTTTATGGAAAAAGTAGGAAAAATAGAAATTTGTATGTGTTAGTCTTCAATCCCGGAGTTTTTTGAGAAAAATATGAAAAATGAAGTATTTTGCTCATTTTTGAGAAATATTTTGGTCTTTTTTAGAAAAAATTATAATTGATATTTTTGAAGGTGTTAGACTTCAGTTTTTGATTTTTTGCAAAAAATTGGGAAAATAGAAATTTGTATGTGTTAGTCTTCAATCACGGAACTTTTTGAGAAAAACATGAATAATGAAGTATTTTGATCATTTTAGAGAACTATTTTGTTCTTTTTTAGAAAAAATGATAATTGATATTTTTGAAGGTGTTAGACTTCAGTTTTTGATTTTATGCAAAAAATAGGAAAAATAGAAATTTGTATGTGTTAGTCTTCCATCACGGAGTTTTTCGAGAAAAACATGAAAAATGAAGTATTTTGCTCATTTTAGAGAACTAGTATGGTCTTTTTTAGAAAAAATGATAATTGATATTTTTGAAGGTGTTAGACTTCAGTTTTTGATTTTATGCAAAAAATAGGAAAAATAGAAATTTGTATGTGTTAGTCTTCAATCACGGAGTTTTTCGAGAAAAACATGAAAAATGAAGTATTTTGCTCATTTTAGAGAACTATTTTGGTGTTTTTTAGAAAAAATGATAATTGATATTTTTGAAGGTGTTAGACTTCAGTTTGTGATTTTTTGCAAAAAAATTGGGAAAATAGAAATTTGTATGTGTTAGTCTTCAATCACGGAATTTTTTGAGAAAAAAGTGAATATTGAAGTATTTTGCTCATTTTAGAGAACTATTTTGGTCTTTTTTAGAAAAAATGATAATTGATATTTTTGAAGGTGTTAGACATCAGTTTTTGATTTTATGCAAAAAATAGGAAAAATAGAAATTTGTATGTGTTAGTCTTCAATCCCGGAGTTTTTCGAGAAAAACATGAAAAATGAAGTATTTTGCTCATTTTAGAGAACTATTTTGGTCTTTTTTAGAAAAAAAGATAATTGATATTTTTGAAGGTGTTAGACTTCAGTTTTTGATTTTTTGCAAAAAAAATTGGGAAAATAGAAATTTGTATGTGTTAGTCTTCAATCACGGAATTTTTTGAGAAAAACATGAATATTGAAGTATTTTGCTCATTTTAGAGAACTATTTTGGTCTTTTTTAGAGAAAATGATAATTGATATTTTTGAAGGTGTTAGACATCAGTTTTTGATTTTATGCAAAAAATTGGAAAAATTGAAATTTGTATGTGTTAGTCTTCAATCCCGGAGTTTTTTGAGAAAAACATTAAAAATGAAGTATTTTGCTCATTTTAGAGAACTATTTTGGTCTTTTTTAGAAAAAAATGATAATTGATATTTTTGAAAGTGTTAGACTTCAGTTTTTGATTTTATGCAAAAAATAGGAAAAAATAGAAATTTGTATGTGTTAGTCTTCAATCCCGGAATTTTTTGAGACAAACATGAAAAATGAAGTATTTTGCTCATTTTAGAGATATATTTTGGTCCTATTTAGAAAAAATGATAATTGATATTTTTGAAGGTGTTAGACTTCAGTTTTTGATTTGATGGAAAAAGTAGGAAAAATAGAAATTTGTATGTGTTAGTCTTCAATCACGAAGTTTTTTGAGAAAAACATGAAAAATGAAGTATTTTTCTCATTTTAGAGAATTATTTTGGACTCTTTTAGAAAAAATGATAATTGATATTTTTGAAGGTGTTAGACTTCAGTTTTTGATTTTTTGCAAAATATTGGAAAAATAGAAATTTGTATGTGTTAGTCTTCAATCACGGAATTTTTGGAGAATAACATGAAAAATGAAGTATTTTGCTCATTTTAGAGAACTATTTTGGTATTTTTTAGAAAAAATGATAGTTGATATTTTGGAAGGTGTTAGACTTCAGTTTTTGATTTTTTGCAAAAAATTGGGAAAATAGAAATTTGTATGTGTTAGTCTTCAATAACGGAATTTTTTGAGAAAAACATGAATAATGAAGTATTTTGATCATTTTAGAGAACTATTTTGGCCTTTTTTAGAAAAAATGATAATTGATATTTTTGAAGGTGTTAGACTTCAGTTTTTGATTTTATGCAAAAAATTGGAAAAATAGAAATTTGTATGTGTTAGTCTTCAATCCCGGAGTTTTTTGAGAAAAACATGAAAAATGAAGTATTTTGCTCATTTTAGAGAACTATTTTCGTCTTTTTTAGAAAAAATGAAAACTGATATTTTTGAAGGTGTTAGACTTCAGTTTTTGATTTTATGCAAAAAATAGGAAAAATAGAAATTTGTATGTGTTAGTCTTCAATCCCGGAATTTTTTGAGAAAAACATGAAAAATGAAGTATTTTGCTCATTTTAGAGAACTATTTTGGTCTTTTTTAGAACAAATGATAATTGATATTTTTGAAGGTGTTAGACTTCAGTTTTTGATTTTATGCAAAAAAATTGGAAAAATAGAAATTTGTATGTGTTAGTCTTCAATCCCGGAGTTTTTTGAGAAAAACATGAAAACTGAAGTATTTTGCTCATTTTAGAGAACTAGTTTGGACTCTTTTAGAAAAAATGATAATTGATATTTTTGAGGGTGTTAGACTTCAGTTTTTGATTTTATGCAAAAAATTGGAAAAATAGAAATTTGTATGTGCTAGTCTTCAATCCCGGAGTTTTTTGAGAACAACATGAAAAATGAAGTATTTTGATCATTTTAGAGAACTATTTTGGTCTTTTTTAGAAAAAATGATAATTGATATTTTTGAAGGTGTTAGACTTCAGTTTTTGATTTTATGCAAAAAATTGGAAAAATAGAAATTTGTATGTGTTAGTCTTCAATCCCGGAGTTTTTTGAGAACAACATGAAAAATGAAGTATTTTAATCATTTTAGAGAACTATTTTGGTCTTTTTTAGAAAAAATGATAATTGATATTTTTGAAGGTGTTAGACTTCAATTTTTGATTTTTTGCAAAAAATAGGAAAAATAGAAATTTGTATGTGTTAGTCTTCAATCACGAAGTTTTTTGAGAAAAACATGAAAACTGAAGTATTTTGCTCATTTTAGAGAACTATTTTGGTCTTTTTTAGAAAAAATGATAATTGATATTTTTGAAGGTGTTATACTTCAGTTTTTGATTTTATGGAAAAAGTAGGAAAAATAGAAATTTGTATGTGTTAGTCTTCAATCCCGGAGTTTTTTGAGAAAAATATGAAAAATGAAGTATTTTGCTCATTTTTGAGAAATATTTTGGTCTTTTTTAGAAAAAATTATAATTGATATTTTTGAAGGTGTTAGACTTCAGTTTTTGATTTTTTGCAAAAAATTGGGAAAATAGAAATTTGTATGTGTTAGTCTTCAATCACGGAACTTTTTGAGAAAAACATGAATAATGAAGTATTTTGATCATTTTAGAGAACTATTTTGTTCTTTTTTAGAAAAAATGATAATTGATATTTTTGAAGGTGTTAGACTTCAGTTTTTGATTTTATGCAAAAAATTGGACAAATAGAAATTTGTATGTGTTAGTCTTAAATCCCGGAGTTTTTTGAGAAAAACATGAAAACTGAATATTTTGCTCATTTTAGAGAACTATTTTGGTCTTTTTTAGAAAAAATGATAATTGATATTTTTGAAGGTGTTAGACTTCAGTTTTTGATTTTTTGCAAAATATTGGAAAAATAGAAATTTGTATGTGTTAGTCTTCAATCACGGAATTTTCTGAGAATAACATGAAAAATGAAGTATTTTGCTCATTTTAGAGAACTATTTTGGTATTTTTTAGAAAAAATGATACTTGATATTTTGGAAGGTGTTAGACTTCAGTTTTTGATTTTTTGCAAAAAATTGGGAAAATAGAAATTTGTATGTGTTAGTCTTCAATAACGGAATTTTTTGAGAAAAACATGAATAATGAAGTATTTTGATCATTTTAGAGAACTATTTTGGTCTTTTTTAGAAAAAATGATAATTGATATTTTTGAAGGTGTTAGACTTCAGTTTTTGATTTTATGCAAAAAATTGGAAAAATAGAAATTTGTATGTGTTAGTCTTCAATCCCGGAGTTTTTTGAGAAAAACATGAAAAATGAAGTATTTTGCTCATTTTAGAGAACTATTTTCGTCTTTTTTAGAAAAAATGAAAACTGATATTTTTGAAGGTGTTAGACTTCAGTTTTTGATTTTATGCAAAAAATAGGAAAAATAGAAATTTGTATGTGTTAGTCTTCAATCCCGGAATTTTTTGAGAAAAACATGAAAAATGAAGTATTTTCCTCATTTTAGAGAACTATTTTGGTCTTTTTTAGAACAAATGATAATTGATATTTTTGAAGGTGTTAGACTTCAGTTTTTGAGTTTATGCAAAAAAATTGGAAAAATAGAAATTTGTATGTGTTAGTCTTCAATCCCGGAGTTTTTTGAGAAAAACATGAAAACTGAAGTATTTTGCTCATTTTAGAGAACTATTTTGGACTCTTTTAGAAAAAATGATAATTGATATTTTTGAAGGTGTTAGACTTCAGTTTTTGATTTTATGCAAAAAATTGGAAAAATAGAAATTTGTATGTGTTAGTCTTCAATCCCGGAGTTTTTTGAGAACAACATGAAAAATGAAGTATTTTGATAATTTTAGAGAACTATTTTGGTCTTTTTTAGAAAAAATGATAATTGATATTTTTGAAGGTGTTAGACTTCAGTTTTTGATTTTATGCAAAAAATTGGAAAAATAGAAATTTGTATGTGTTAGTCTTCAATCCCGGAGTTTTTTGAGAACAACATGAAAAATGAAGTATTTTGATCATTTTAGAGAACTATTTTGGTCTTTTTTAGAAAAAATGATAATTGATATTTTTGAAGGTGTAAGACTTCAGTTTTTGATTTTTTGCAAAAAATAGGAAAAATAGAAATTTGTATGTGTTAGTCTTCAATCACGAAGTTTTTTGAGAAAAACATGAAAACTGAAGTATTTTGCTCATTTTAGAGAACTATTTTGGTCTTTTTTAGAAAAAATGATAATTGATATTTTTGAAGGTGTTAGACTTCAGTTTTTGATTTTATGGAAAAAGTAGGAAAAATAGAAATTTGTATGTGTTAGTCTTCAATCCCGGAGTTTTTTGAGAAAAATATGAAAAATGAAGTATTTTGCTCATTTTTGAGAACTATTTTGGTCTTTTTTAGAAAAATTTATAATTGATATTTTTGAAGGTGTTAGACTTCAGTTTTTGATTTTTTGCAAAAAATTGGGAAAATAGAAATTTGTATGTGTTAGTCTTCAATCACGGAACTTTTTGAGAAAAACATGAATAATGAAGTATTTTGATCATTTTAGAGAACTATTTTGTTCTTTTTTAGAAAAAAAGATAATTGATATTTTTGAAGGTGTTAGACTTCAGTTTTTGATTTTATGCAAAAAATTGGACAAATAGAAATTTGTATGTGTTAGTCTTAAATCCCGGAGTTTTTTGAGAAAAACATGAAAACTGAAGTATTTTGCTCATTTTAGAGAACTATTTTGGTCTTTTTTAGAAAAAATATAATTGATATTTTTTAAGGTGTTAGACTTCAGTTTTTGATTTTATGGAAAAAGTAGGAAAAATAGAAATTTGTATGTGTTAGTCTTCAATCACGGAATTTTTTGAGAAAATCATTAAAAATGAAGTATTTTGCTTATTTTAGAGAACTAGTTTGGTCTTTTGTAGAAAAAATGATAATTGATATTTTTAAAGGTGTTAGACTTCAGTTTTTGATTTTATGCAAAAAATAGGAAAAATATAAATTTGTATGTGTTTGTCTTCAATCACGGAGTTTTTCGAGAAAAACATGAAAAATGAAGTATTTTGCTCATTTTAGAGAACTATTTTGGTGTTTTTTAGAAAAAAAGATAATTTATATTGTAGAAGGTGTTAGACTTCAGTTTGTGATTTTTTGCAAAAAAATTGGGAAAATAGAAATTTGTATGTGTTAGTCTTCAATCACGGAGTTTTTTGAGAAAAACATGAATATTGAAGTATTTTGCTCATTTTAGAGAACTATTTTGGTCCTTTTTTGAAAAAATGATAATTGATATTTTTGAAGGTGTTAGACATCAGTTTTTGATTTTATGCAAAAAATTGGAAAAATAGAAATTTGTATGTGTTAGTCTTCAATCCCAGAGTTTTTTGAGAAAAACATGAAAAATGAAGTATTTTGCTCATTTTAGAGAACTATTTTGGTCTTTTTTAGAAAAAAATGATAATTGATATTTTTGAAAGTGTTAGACTTCAGTTTTTGATTTTATGCAAAAAATAGGAAAAATACAAATTTGTATGTGTTAGTCTTCAATCACGGAATTTTCTGAGAATAACATGAAAAATGAAGTATTTTGCTCATTTTAGAGAACTATTTTGGTATTTTTTAGAAAAAATGATACTTGATATTTTGGAAGGTGTTAGACTTCAGTTTTTGATTTTTTGCAAAAAATTGGGAAAATAGAAATTTGTATGTGTTAGTCTTCAATAACGGAATTTTTTGAGAAAAACATGAATAATGAAGTATTTTGATCATTTTAGAGAACTATTTTGGTCTTTTTTAGAAAAAATGATAATTGATATTTTTGAAGGTGTTAGACTTCAGTTTTTGATTTTATGCAAAAAATTGGAAAAATAGAAATTTGTATGTGTTAGTCTTCAATCCCGGAGTTTTTTGAGAAAAACATGAAAAATGAAGTATTTTGCTCATTTTAGAGAACTATTTTCGTCTTTTTTAGAAAAAATGAAAACTGATATTTTTGAAGGTGTTAGACTTCAGTTTTTGATTTTATGCAAAAAATAGGAAAAATAGAAATTTGTATGTGTTAGTCTTCAATCCCGGAATTTTTTGAGAAAAACATGAAAAATGAAGTATTTTCCTCATTTTAGAGAACTATTTTGGTCTTTTTTAGAACAAATGATAATTGATATTTTTGAAGGTGTTAGACTTCAGTTTTTGATTTTATGCAAAAAAATTGGAAAAATAGAAATTTGTATGTGTTAGTCTTCAATCCAGGAGTTTTTTGAGAAAAACATGAAAACTGAAGTATTTTGCTCATTTTAGAGAACTATTTTGGACTCTTTTAGAAAAAATGATAATTGATATTTTTGAAGGTGTTAGACTTCAGTTTTTGATTTTATGCAAAAAATTGGAAAAATAGAAATTTGTATGTGTTAGTCTTCAATCCCGGAGTTTTTTGAGAACAACATGAAAAATGAAGTATTTTGATAATTTTAGAGAACTATTTTGGTCTTTTTTAGAAAAAATGATAATTGATATTTTTGAAGGTGTTAGACTTCAGTTTTTGATTTTATGCAAAAAATTGGAAAAATAGAAATTTGTATGTGTTAGTCTTCAATCCCGGAGTTTTTTTAGAACAACATGAAAAATGAAGTATTTTGATCATTTTAGAGAACTATTTTGGTCTTTTTTAGAAAAAATGATAATTGATATTTTTGAAGGTGTAAGACTTCAGTTTTTGATTTTTTGCAAAAAATAGGAAAAATAGAAATTTGTATGTGTTAGTCTTCAATCACGAAGTTTTTTGAGAAAAACATGAAAACTGAAGTATTTTGCTCATTTTAGAGAACTATTTTGGTCTTTTTTAGAAAAAATGATAATTGATATTTTTGAAGGTGTTAGACTTCAGTTTTTGATTTTATGGAAAAAGTAGGAAAAATAGAAATTTGTATGTGTTAGTCTTCAATCCCGGAGTTTTTTGAGAAAAATATGAAAAATGAAGTATTTTGCTCATTTTTGAGAACTATTTTGGTCTTTTTTAGAAAAATTTATAATTGATATTTTTGAAGGTGTTAGACTTCAGTTTTTGATTTTTTGCAAAAAATTGGGAAAATAGAAATTTGTATGTGTTAGTCTTCAATCACGGAACTTTTTGAGAAAAACATGAATAATGAAGTATTTTGATCATTTTAGAGAACTATTTTGTTCTTTTTTAGAAAAAAAGATAATTGATATTTTTGAAGGTGTTAGACTTCAGTTTTTGATTTTATGCAAAAAATTGGACAAATAGAAATTTGTATGTGTTAGTCTTAAATCCCGGAGTTTTTTGAGAAAAACATGAAAACTGAAGTATTTTGCTCATTTTAGAGAACTATTTTGGTCTTTTTTAGAAAAAATATAATTGATATTTTTTAAGGTGTTAGACTTCAGTTTTTGATTTTATGGAAAAAGTAGGAAAAATAGAAATTTGTATGTGTTAGTCTTCAATCACGGAATTTTTTGAGAAAATCATTAAAAATGAAGTATTTTGCTTATTTTAGAGAACTAGTTTGGTCTTTTGTAGAAAAAATGATAATTGATATTTTTAAAGGTGTTAGACTTCAGTTTTTGATTTTATGCAAAAAATAGGAAAAATATAAATTTGTATGTGTTTGTCTTCAATCACGGAGTTTTTCGAGAAAAACATGAAAAATGAAGTATTTTGCTCATTTTAGAGAACTATTTTGGTGTTTTTTAGAAAAAAAGATAATTTATATTGTAGAAGGTGTTAGACTTCAGTTTGTGATTTTTTGCAAAAAAATTGGGAAAATAGAAATTTGTATGTGTTAGTCTTCAATCACGGAGTTTTTTGAGAAAAACATGAATATTGAAGTATTTTGCTCATTTTAGAGAACTATTTTGGTCCTTTTTTGAAAAAATGATAATTGATATTTTTGAAGGTGTTAGACATCAGTTTTTGATTTTATGCAAAAAATTGGAAAAATAGAAATTTGTATGTGTTAGTCTTCAATCCCAGAGTTTTTTGAGAAAAACATGAAAAATGAAGTATTTTGCTCATTTTAGAGAACTATTTTGGTCTTTTTTAGAAAAAAATGATAATTGATATTTTTGAAAGTGTTAGACTTCAGTTTTTGATTTTATGCAAAAAATAGGAAAAATACAAATTTGTATGTGTTAGTCTTCAATCCCGGAATTTTTTGAGACAAACATGAAAACTGAAGTATTTTTCTCATTTTAGAGAATTATTTTGGACTCTTTTAGAAAAAATGATAATTGATATTTTTGAAGGTGTTAGACTTCAGTTTTTGATTTTTTGCAAAATATTGGAAAAATAGAAATTTGTATGTGTTAGTCTTCAATCACGGAATTTTTTGAGAATAACATGAAAAATGAAGTATTTTGCTCATTTTAGAGACCTATTTTGGTATTTTTTAGAAAAAATGATAGTTGATATTTTGGAAGGTGTTAGACTTCAGTTTTTGATTTTTTGCAAAAAATTGGGAAA
Organism: Luzula sylvatica; assembly: GCA_946800325.1. Classification (NCBI taxonomy): domain Eukaryota; kingdom Viridiplantae; phylum Streptophyta; class Magnoliopsida; order Poales; family Juncaceae; genus Luzula; species Luzula sylvatica. The sequence continues at coordinate 34,511,879 of OX326959.1, read as the reverse complement.
ATAGAAATTTGTATGTGTTAGTCTTCAATAACGGAATTTTTTGAGAAAAACATGAATAATGAAGTATTTTGATCATTTTAGAGAACTATTTTGGTCTTTTTTAGAAAAAATGATAATTGATATTTTTGAAGGTGTTAGACTTCAGTTTTTGATTTTATGCAAAAAATTGGAAAAATAGAAATTTGTATGTGTTAGTCTTCAATCCCGGAGTTTTTTGAGAAAAACATGAAAAATGAAGTATTTTGCTCATTTTAGAGAACTATTTTCGTCTTTTTTAAAAAAATGAAAACTGATATTTTTGAAGGTGTTAGACTTCAGTTTTTGATTTTATGCAAAAAATAGGAAAAATAGAAATTTGTATGTGTTAGTCTTCAATCCCAGTATTTTTTGAGAAAAACATGAAAAATGAAGTATTTTGCTCATTTTAGTGAACTATTTTGGTCTTTTTTAGAACAAATGATAATTGATATTTTTGAAGGAGTTAGACTTCTGTTTTTGATTTTATGCAAAAAAATTGGAAAAATAGAAATTTGTATGTGTTAGTCTTCAATCCCGGAGTTTTTTGAGAAAAACATGAAAACTGAAGTATTTTGCTCATTTTAGAGAACTAGTTTGGACTCTTTTAGAAAAAATGATAATTGATATTTTTGAGGGTGTTAGACTTCAGTTTTTGATTTTATGCAAAAAATTGGAAAAATAGAAATTTGTATGTGCTAGTCTTCAATCCCGGAGTTTTTTGAGAACAACATGAAAAATGAAGTTTTTTGATCATTTTAGAGAACTATTTTGGTCTTTTTTAGAAAAAATGATAATTGATATTTTTGAAGGTGTTAGACTTCAGTTTTTGATTTTATGCAAAAAATTGGAAAAATAGAAATTTGTATGTGTTAGTCTTCAATCCCGGAGTTTTTTGAGAACAACATGAAAAATGAAGTATTTTGATCATTTTAGAGAACTATTTTGGTCTTTTTTAGAAAAAATGATAATTGATATTTTTGAAGGTGTTAGACTTCAGTTTTTGATTTTTTGCAAAAAATAGGAAAAATAGAAATTTGTATGTGTTAGTCTTCAATCACGAAGTTTTTTGAGAAAAACATGAAAACTGAAGTATTTTGCTCATTTTAGAGAACTATTTTGGTCTTTTTTAGAAAAAATGATAATTGATATTTTTGAAGGTGTTAGACTTCAGTTTTTGATTTTATGGAAAAAGTAGGAAAAATAGAAATTTGTATGTGTTAGTCTTCAATCCCGGAGTTTTTTGAGAAAAATATGAAAAATGAAGTATTTTGCTCATTTTTGAGAACTATTTTGGTCTTTTTTAGAAAAAATGATAATTGATATTTTTGAAGGTGTTAGACTTCAGTTTTTGATTTTTTGCAAAATATTGGAAAAATAGAAATTTGTATGTGTTAGTCTTCAATCACGGAATTTTTTGAGAATAACATGAAAAATGAAGTATTTTGCTCATTTTAGAGAACTATTTTGGTCTTTTTTAGAAAAAATGATAATTGATATTTTTGAAGGTGTTAGACTTCAGTTTTTGATTTTATGCAAAAAATTGGACAAATAGAAATTTGTATGTGTTAGTCTTAAATCCCGGAGTTTTTTGAGAAAAACATGAAAACTGAAGTATTTTGCTCATTTTAGAGACCTATTTTGGTATTTTTTAGAAAAAATGATAGTTGATATTTTGGAAGGTGTTAGACTTCAGTTTTTGATTTTTTGCAAAAAATTGGGAAAATAGAAATTTGTATGTGTTAGTCTTCAATCACGGAACTTTTTGAGAAAAACATGAATAATGAAGTATTTTGATCATTTTAGAGAACTATTTTGTTCTTTTTTAGAAAAAATGATAATTGATATTTTTGAAGGTGTTAGACTTCAGTTTTTGATTTTATGCAAAAAATTGGACAAATAGAAATTTGTATGTGTTAGTCTTAAATCCCGGAGTTTTTTGAGAAAAACATGAAAACTGAAGTATTTTGCTCATTTTAGAGAACTATTTTGGTCTTTTTTAGAAAAAATGATAATTGATATTTTTGAAGGTGTTAGACTTCAGTTTTTGATTTTTTGCAAAATATTGGAAAAATAGAAATTTGTATGTGTTAGTCTTCAATCACGGAATTTTTTGAGAATAACATGAAAAATGAAGTATTTTGCTCATTTTAGAGAACTATTTTGGTACTTTTTAGAAAAAATGATAGTTGATATTTTGGAAGGTGTTAGACTTCAGTTTTTGATTTTTTGCAAAAAATTGGGAAAATAGAAATTTGTATGTGTTAGTCTTCAATAACGGAATTTTTTGAGAAAAACATGAATAATGAAGTATTTTGATCATTTTAGAGAACTATTTTGGTCTTTTTTAGAAAAAATGATAATTGATATTTTTGAAGGTGTTAGACTTCAGTTTTTGATTTTATGCAAAAAATTGGAAAAATAGAAATTTGTATGTGTTAGTCTTCAATCCCGGAGTTTTTTGAGAACAACATGAAAAATGAAGTATTTTGATCATTTTAGAGAACTATTTTGGTCTTTTTTAGAAAAAATGATAATTGATATTTTTGAAGGTGTTAGACTTCAGTTTTTGATTTTTTGCAAAAAATAGGAAAAATAGAAATTTGTATGTGTTAGTCTTCAATCACGAAGTTTTTTGAGAAAAACATGAAAACTGAAGTATTTTGCTCATTTTAGAGAACTATTTTGGTCTTTTTTAGAAAAAATGATAATTGATATTTTTGAAGGTGTTAGACTTCAGTTTTTGATTTTATGGAAAAAGTAGGAAAAATAGAAATTTGTATGTGTTAGTCTTCAATCCCGGAGTTTTTTGAGAAAAATATGAAAAATGAAGTATTTTGCTCATTTTTGAGAACTATTTTGGTCTTTTTTAGAAAAAATGATAATTGATATTTTTGAAGGTGTTAGACTTCAGTTTTTGATTTTTTGCAAAAAATTGGGAAAATAGAAATTTGTATGTGTTAGTCTTCAATCACGGAACTTTTTGAGAAAAACATGAATAATGAAGTATTTGATCATTTTAGAGAACTATTTTGTTCTTTTTTAGAAAAAATGATAATTTATATTTTTGAAGGTGTTAGACTTCAGTTTTTGATTTTATGCAAAAAATTGGACAAATAGAAATTTGTATGTGTTAGTCTTAAATCCCGGAGTTTTTTGAGAAAAACATGAAAACTGAAGTATTTTGCTCATTTTAGAGAACTATTTTGGTCTTTTTTAGAAAAAATGATAATTGATATTTTTGAAGGTGTTAGACTTCAGTTTTTGATTTTTTGCAAAATATTGGAAAAATAGAAATTTGTATGTGTTAGTCTTCAATCACGGAATTTTTTGAGAATAACATGAAAAATGAAGTATTTTGCTCATTTTAGAGAACTATTTTGGTACTTTTTAGAAAAAATGATAGTTGATATTTTGGAAGGTGTTAGACTTCAGTTTTTGATTTTTTGCAAAAAATTGGGAAAATAGAAATTTGTATGTGTTAGTCTTCAATAACGGAATTTTTTGAGAAAAACATGAATAATGAAGTATTTTGATCATTTTAGAGAACTATTTTGGTCTTTTTTAGAAAAAATGATAATTGATATTTTTGAAGGTGTTAGACTTCAGTTTTTGATTTTATGCAAAAAATTGGAAAAATAGAAATTTGTATGTGTTAGTCTTCAATCCCGGAGTTTTTTGAGAAAAACATGAAAAATGAAGTATTTTGCTCATTTTAGAGAACTATTTTCGTCTTTTTTAGAAAAAATGAAAACTGATATTTTTGAAGGTGTTAGACTTCAGTTTTTGATTTTATGCAAAAAATAGGAAAAATAGAAATTTGTATGTGTTAGTCTTCAATCCCGGAATTTTTTGAGAAAAACATGAAAAATGAAGTATTTTGCTCATTTTAGAGAACTATTTTGGTCTTTTTTAGAACAAATGATAATTGATATTTTTGAAGGTGTTAGACTTCAGTTTTTGATTTTATGCAAAAAAATTGGAAAAATAGAAATTTGTATGTGTTAGTCTTCAATCCCGGAGTTTTTTGAGAAAAACATGAAAACTGAAGTATTTTGCTCATTTTAGAGAACTATTTTGGACTCTTTTAGAAAAAATGATAATTGATATTTTTGAAGGTGTTAGACTTCAGTTTTTGATTTTATGCAAAAAATTGGAAAAATAGAAATTTGTATGTGTTAGTCTTCAATCCCGGAGTTTTTTTAGAACAACATGAAAAATGAAGTATTTTGATAATTTTAGAGAACTATTTTGGTCTTTTTTAGAAAAAATGATAATTGATATTTTTGAAGGTGTTAGACTTCAGTTTTTGATTTTATGCAAAAAATTGGAAAAATAGAAATTTGTATGTGTTAGTCTTCAATCCCGGAGTTTTTTGAGAACAACATGAAAAATGAAGTATTTTGATCATTTTTGAGAACTATTTTGGTCTTTTTTAGAAAAAATGATAATTGATATTTTTGAAGGTGTTAGACTTCAGTTTTTGATTTTTTGCAAAAAATAGGAAAAATAGAAATTTGTATGTGTTAGTCTTCAATCACGAAGTTTTTTGAGAAAAACATGAAAACTGAAGTATTTTGCTCATTTTAGAGAACTATTTTGGTCTTTCTTAGAAAAAATGATAATTAATATTTTTGAAGGTTAGACTTCAGTTTTTGAGAACTATTTTAGAGAACTATTTTGGTGTTAGACTTCAGTTTTTGATTTTATGGAAAAAGTAGGAAAAATAGAAATTTGTATGTGTTAGTCTTCAATCCCGGAGTTTTTTGAGAAAAATATGAAAAATGAAGTATTTTGCTCATTTTTGAGAACTATTTTGGTCTTTTTTAGAAAAAATTATAATTGATATTTTTGAAGGTGTTAGACTTCAGTTTTTGATTTTTTGCAAAAAATTGGGAAAATAGAAATTTGTATGTGTTAGTCTTCAATCACGGAACTTTTTGAGAAAAACATGAATAATGAAGTATTTTGATCATTTTAGAGAACTATTTTGTTCTTTTTTAGAAAAAATGATAATTGATATTTTTGAAGGTGTTAGACTTCAGTTTTTGATTTTATGCAAAAAATTGGACAAATAGAAATTTGTATGTGTTAGTCTTAAATCCCGGAGTTTTTTGAGAAAAACATGAAAACTGAAGTATTTTGCTCATTTTAGAGAACTATTTTGGTCTTTTTTAGAAAAAATGATAATTGATATTTTTTAAGGTGTTAGACTTCAGTTTTTGATTTTATGGAAAAAGTAGGAAAAATAGAAATTTGTATGTGTTAGTCTTCAATCACGGAATTTTTTGAGAAAATCATTAAAAATGAAGTATTTTGCTTATTTTAGAGAACTAGGTTGGTCTTTTGTAGAAAAAATGATAATTGATATTTTTGAAGGTGTTAGACTTCAGTTTTTGATTTTATGCAAAAAATAGGAAAAATATAAATTTGTATGTGTTTGTCTTCAATCACGGAGTTTTTCGAGAAAAACATGAAAAATGAAGTATTTTGCTCATTTTAGAGAACTATTTTGGTGTTTTTTAGAAAAAAAGATAATTTATATTGTAGAAGGTGTTAGACTTCAGTTTGTGATTTTTTGCAAAAAAATTGGGAAAATAGAAATTTGTATGTGTTAGTCTTCAATCACGGAATTTTTTGAGAAAAACATGAATAATGAAGTATTTTGATCATTTTAGAGAACTATTTTGGTCCTTTTTTGAAAAAATGATAATTGATATTTTTGAAGGTGTTAGACATCAGTTTTTGATTTTATGCAAAAAATTGGAAAAATAGAAATTTGTATGTGTTAGTCTTCAATCCCGGAGTTTTTTGAGAAAAACATGAAAAATGAAGTATTTTGCTCATTTTAGAGAACTATTTTGGTCTTTTTTAGAAAAAAATGATAATTGATATTTTTGAAAGTGTTAGACTTCAGTTTTTGATTTTATGCAAAAAAATAGGAAAAATACAAATTTGTATGTGTTAGTCTTCAATCCCGGAATTTTTTGAGACAAACATGAAAAATGAAGTATTTTGCTCATTTTAGAGATATATTTTGGTCTTTTTTAGAAAAAATGATAATTGCTATTTTTGAAGGTGTTAGACTTCAGTTTTTGATTTTATGGAAAAAGTAGGAAAAATAGAAATTTGTATGTGTTAGTCTTCAATCCCGGAGTTTTTTGAGAAAAACATGAAAGAAGTATTTTTCTCATTTTAGAGAACTATTTTGGTCTTTTTTAGAAAAAATGATAATTGATATTTTTGAAGGTGTTAGACTTCAGTTTTTGATTTTGTGCAAAAAATTGGGAAAATAGAAATTTGTATGTGTTAGTCTTCAATCACGGAATTTTTTGAGAAAAACATGAATAATGAAGTATTTTGATCATTTTAGAGAACTATTTTGGTCTTTTTTAGAAAAAATGATAATTGATATTTTTGAAGGTGTTAGACTTCAGTTTTTGATTTTATGCAAAAAATTGGAAAAATAGAAATTTGTATGTGTTAGTCTTCAATCCCGGAGTTTTTTGAGAAAAACATGAAAAATGAAGTATTTTGCTCATTTTAGAGAACTATTTTCGTCTTTTTTAGAAAAAATGAAAACTGATATTTTTGAAGGTGTTGACTTCAGTTTTTGATTTTATGCAAAAAATAGGAAAAATAGAAATTTGTATGTGTTAGTCTTCAATCCCGGAATTTTTTGAGAAAAACATGAAAAATGAAGTATTTTGCTCATTTTAGAGAACTATTTTGGTCTTTTTTAGAACAAATGATAATTGATATTTTTGAAGGTGTTAGACTTCAGTTTTTGATTTTATGCAAAAAAATTGGAAAAATAGAAATTTGTATGTGTTAGTCTTCAATCCCGGAGTTTTTTGAGAAAAACATGAAAACAGAAGTATTTTGCTCATTTTAGAGAACTATTTTGGACTCTTTTAGAAAAAATGATAATTGATATTTTTGAAGGTGTTAGACTTCAGTTTTTGATTTTATGCAAAAAATTGGAAAAATAGAAATTTGTATGTGTTAGTCTTCAATCCCGGAGTTTTTTGAGAACAACATGAAAAATGAAGTATTTTGATAATTTTAGAGAACTATTTTGGTCTTTTTTAGAAAAAATGATAATTGATATTTTTGAAGGTGTTAGACTTCAGTTTTTGATTTTATGCAAAAAATTGGAAAAATAGAAATTTGTATGTGTTAGTCTTCAATCCCGGAGTTTTTTGAGAACAACATGAAAAATGAAGTATTTTGATCATTTTAGAGAACTATTTTGGTCTTTTTTAGAAAAAATGATAATTGATATTTTTGAAGGTGTTAGACTTCAGTTTTTGATTTTTTGCAAAAAATAGGAAAAATAGAAATTTGTATGTGTTAGTCTTCAATCACGAAGTTTTTTGAGAAAAACATGAAAACTAAAGTATTTTGCTCATTTTAGAGAACTATTTTGGTCTTTTTTAGAAAAAATGATAATTGATATTTTTGAAGGTGTTAGACTTCAGTTTTTGATTTTATGGAAAAAGTAGGAAAAATAGAAATTTGTATGTGTTAGTCTTCAATCCCGGAGTTTTTTGAGAAAAATATGTAAAATGAAGTATTTTGCTCATTTTTGAGAACTATTTTGGTCTTTTTTAGAAAAAATTATAATTGATATTTTTGAAGGTGTTAGACTTCAGTTTTTGATTTTTTGCAAAAAATTGGGAAAATAGAAATTTGTATGTGTTAGTCTTCAATCACGGAACTTTTTGAGAAAAACATGAATAATGAAGTATTTTGATCATTTTAGAGAACTATTTTGTTCTTTTTTAGAAAAAATGATAATTGATATTTTTGAAGGTGTTAGACTTCAGTTTTTGATTTTATGCAAAAAATTGGACAAATAGAAATTTATATGTGTTAGTCTTAAATCCCGGAGTTTTTTGAGAAAAACATGAAAACTGAAGTATTTTGCTCATTTTAGAGAACTATTTTGGTCTTTTTTAGAAAAAATGATAATTGATATTTTTTAAGGTGTTAGACTTCAGTTTTTGATTTTATGGAAAAAGTAGGAAAAATAGAAATTTGTATGTGTTAGTCTTCAATCCCGGAGTTTTTTGAGAACAACATGAAAAATGAAGTATTTTGATAATTTTAGAGAACTATTTTGGTCTTTTTTAGAAAAAATGATAATGGATATTTTTGAAGGTGTTAGACTTCAGTTTTTGATTTTATGCAAAAAATTGGGAAAATAGAAATTTGTATGTGTTAGTCTTCATTCCCGGAGTTTTTTGAGAAAAACATGAATAATGAAGTATTTTGATCATTTTAGAGAACTATTTTCGTCTTTTTTAGAAAAAATGATAATTGATATTTTTGAAGGTGTTAGACTTCAGTTTTTGATTTTATGCAAAAAATAGGAAAAATAGAAATTTGTATGTGTTAGTCTTCAATCCCGGAATTTTTTGAGAAAAACATGAAAAATGAAGTATTTTGCTCATTTTAGAGAACTATTTTGGTCTTTTTTAGAAAAAATGATAATTGATATTTTTGAAGGTGTTAGACTTCAGTTTTTGATTTTATGCAAAAAATTGGAAAAATAGAAATTTGTATGTGTTAGTCTTCAATCCCGGAGTTTTTTGAGAAAAACATGAAAACTGAAGTATTTTGCTCATTTTAGAGAACTATTTTGGTCTTTTATAGAGCAATTGATAATTGATATTTTTGAAGGTGTTAGACTTCAGTTTTTGATTTTTTGCAAAAAATAGGAAAAATAGAAATTTGTATGTGTTAGTCTTCAATCACGAAGTTTTTTGAGAAAAACATGAAAACTGAAGTATTTTGCTCATTTTAGAGAACTATTTTGGTCTTTTTTAGAAAAAATGATAATTGATATTTTTGAAGGTGTTAGACTTCAGTTTTTGATTTTATGGAAAAAGTCGGAAAAATAGAAATTTGTATGTGTTAGTCTTCAATCCCGGAGTTTTTTGAGAAAAACATGAAAAATGAAGTATTTTGCTCATTTTTGAGAACTATTTTGGTCTTTTTTAGAAAAAATTATAATTGATATTTTTGAAGGTGTCAGACTTCAGTTTTTGATTTTTTGCAAAAAATTGGGAAAATAGAAATTTGTATGTGTTAGTCTTCAATCACGGAACTTTTTGAGAAAAACATGAATAATGAAGTATTTTGATCATTTTAGAGAACTATTTTGTTCTTTTTTAGAAAAAATGATAATTGATATTTTTGAATGTTTTAGACTTCAGTTTTTGATTTTATGCAAAAAATTGGACTAATAGAAATTTGTATGTGTTAGTCTTAAATCCCGGAGTTTTTTGAGAAAAACATGAAAACTGAAGTATTTTGCTCATTTTAGTGAACTATTTTGGTCTTTTTTAGAAAAAATGATAATTGATATTTTTGAAGGTGTTAGACTTCAGTTTTTGATTTTATGGAAAAAGTAGGAAAAATAGAAATTTGTATGTGTTAGTCTTCAATCCCGGAATTTTTTGAGAAAAACATGAAAAATGAAGTATTTTGCTCATTTTAGAGAACTATTTTGGTCTTTTTTAGAACAAGTGATAATTGATATTTTTGAAGGTGTTAGACTTCAGTTTTTGATTTTATGCAAAAAAATTGGAAAAATAGAAATTTGTATGTGTTAGTCTTCAATCCCGGAGTTTTTTGAGAAAAACATGAAAATTGAAGTATTTTGCTCATTTTAGAGAACTATTTTGGACTCTTTTAGAAAAAAATGATAATTGATATTTTTGAAGGTGTTAGACTTCAGTTTTTGATTTTATGCAAAAAATTGGAAAAATAGAAATTTGTATGTGTTAGTCTTCAATCCCGGAGTTTTTTGAGAACAACATGAAAAATGAAGTATTTTGATCATTTTAGAGAACTATTTTGGTCTTTTTTAGAAAAAATGATAATTGATATTTTTGAAGGTGTTAGACTTCAGTTTTTGATTTTATGCAAAAAATTGGAAAAATAGAAATTTGTATGTGTTAGTCTTCAATCCCGGAGTTTTTTGAGAAAAACATGAAAAATGAAGTATTTTGCTCATTTTAGAGAACTATTTTCGTCTTTTTTAGAAAAAATGAAAATTGATATTTTTGAAGGTGTTAGACTTCAGTTTTTGATTTTATGCAAAAAATAGGAAAAATAGAAATTTGTATGTGTTAGTCTTCAATCCCGGAATTTTTTGAGAAAAACATGAAAAATGAAGTATTTTGCTCATTTTAGAGAACTATTTTGGTCTTTTTTAGAAAAAATGATAATTGATATTTTTGAAGGTGTTAGACTTCAGTTTTTGATTTTATGCAAAAAATTGGAAAAATAGAAATTTGTATGTGTTAGTCTTCAATCCCGGAGTTTTTTGAGAAAAACATGAAAACTGAAGTATTTTGCTCATTTTAGAGAACTATTTTGGTCTTTTATAGAACAATTGATAATTGATATTTTTGAAGGTGTTAGACTTCAGTTTTTGTTTTTGATTTTTTGCAAAAAATAGGAAAAATAGAAATTTGTATGTGTTAGTCTTCAATCACGAAGTTTTTTGAGAAAAACATGAAAACTGAAGTATTTTGCACAATTTAGAGAACTATTTTGGTCTTTTTTAGAAAAAATGATAATTGATATTTTTGAAGGTGTTAGACTTCAGTTTTTGATTTTATGGAAAATGTAGGAAAAATAGAAATTTGTATGTGTTAGTCTTCAATCCCGGAGTTTTTTGAGAAAAACATGAAAAAAGAAGTATTTTGCTCATTTTTGAGAACTATTTTGGTCTTTTTTAGAAAAAATTATAATTGATATTTTTGAAGGTGTTAGACTTCAGTTTTTGATTTTTTGCAAAAAATTGGGAAAATAGAAATTTGTATGTGTTAGTCTTCAATCACGGAACTTTTTGAGAAAAACTTGCATAATGAAGTATTTTGATCATTTTAGAGAACTATTTTGTTCTTTTTTTGAAAAAATGATAATTGATATTTTTGAAGTTGTTAGACTTCAGTTTTTGATTTTACGCAAAAAATTGGACTAATAGAAATTTGTATGTGTTGGTCTTAAATCCCGGAGTTTTTTGAGAAAAACATGAAAACTGAAGTATTTTGCTCATTTTAGAGAACTATTTTGGTCTTTTTTAGAAAAAATGATAATTGATATTTTTGAAGGTGTTAGACTTCAGTTTTTGATTTTATGGAAAAAGTAGGAAAAATAGAAATTTGTATGTGTTAGTCTTCAATCACGGAATTTTTTGAGAAAATCATTAAAAATGAAGTATTTTGCTCATTTTAGAGAACTAGTTTGGTCTTTTTTAGAAAAAATGATAATTGATATTTTTGAAGGTGTTAGACTTCAGTTTTTGATTTTATGCAAAAAATAGGAAAAATATAAATTTGTATGTGTTTGTCTTCAATCACGGAGTTTTTCGAGAAAAACATGAAAAATGAAGTATTTTGCTCATTTTAGAGAACTATTTTGGTGTTTTTTAGAAAAAAAGATAATTTATATTTTTGAAGGTGTTAGACTTCAGTTTGTGATTTTTTGCAAAAAAATTGGGAAAATAGAAATTTGTATGTGTTAGTCTTCAATCACGGAGTTTTTTGAGAAAAACATGAATATTGAAGTATTTTGCTCATTTTAGAGAACTATTTTGGTCCTTTTTTGAAAAAATGATAATTGATATTTTTGAAGGTGTTAGACATCAGTTTTTGATTTTATGCAAAAAATTGGAAAAATAGAAATTTGTATGTGTTAGTCTTCAATCCCGGAGTTTTTTGAGAAAAACATGAAAAATGAAGTATTTTGCTCATTTTAGAGAACTATTTTGGTCTTTTTTAGAAAAAAATGATAATTGATATTTTTGAAAGTGTTAGACTTCAGTTTTTGATTTTATGCAAAAAATAGGAAAAATACAAATTTGTATGTGTTAGTCTTCAATCCCGGAATTTTTTTAGACAAACATGAAAAATGAAGTATTTTGCTCATTTTAGAGATATATTTTGGTCTTTTTTAGAAAAAATGATAATTCCTATTTTTGAAGGTGTTAGACTTCAGTTTTTGATTTTATGGAAAAAGTAGGAAAAATAGAAATTTGTATGTGTTAGTCTTCAATCCCGGAGTTTTTTGAGAAAAACATGAAAGAAGTATTTTTCGCATTTTAGAGAACTATTTTGGTCTTTTTTAGAAAAAATGATAATTGATATTTTTGAAGGTGTTAGACTTCAGTTTTTGATTTTGTGCAAAAAATTGGGAAAATAGAAATTTGTATGTGTTAGTCTTCAATCACGGAATTTTTTGAGAAAAACATGAATAATGAAGTATTTTGATCATTTTAGAGAACTATTTTGGTCTTTTTTAGAAAAAATGATAATTGATATTTTTGAAGGTGTTAGACTTCAGTTTTTGATTTTATGCAAAAAATTTGAAAAATTGAAATTTGTATGTGTTAGTCTTCAATCCCGGAGTTTTTTGAGAAAAACATGAAAACTGAAGTATTTTGCTCATTTTAGAGAACTATTTTGGTCTTTTTTAGAAAAAATGATAATTGATATTTTTGAAGGTGTTAGACTTCAGTTTATGATTTTATGGAAAAAGTAGGAAAAATAGAAATTTGTATGTGTTAGTCTTCAATCCCGGAGTTTTTTGAGAAAAACATGAAAAATGAAGTATTTTGCTCATTTTAGAGAACTATTTTGCTCTTTTTTAGAAAAAATGATAATTGATATTTTTGAAGGTGTTAGACTTCAATTTTTGATTTTTTGCAAAAAATTGGGAAAATAGAAATTTGTATGTGTTAGTCTTCAATCACGGAATTTTTTGAGAAAAACATGAATAATGAAGTATTTTGATCATTTTAGAGAACTATTTTGGTCTTTTTTAGAAAAAATGATAATTGATATTTTTGAAGGTGTTAGACTTCAGTTTTTGATTTTATGCAAAAAATTGGAAAAATAGAAATTTGTATATGTTAGTCTTCAATCCCGGAGTTTTTTGAGAAAAACATGAAAAATGAAGTATTTTGCTCATTTTAGAGAACTATTTTGGTCTTTTTTAGAAAAAATGATAATTGATATTTTTGAAGGTGTTAGACTTCAGTTTTGAATTTTATGCAAAAAATAGTAAAAATAGAAATTTGTATGTGTTAGTCTTCAATCCCTGAGTTTTTTGAGAAAAACATGAAAAATGAAGTATTTTGCTCATTTTAGGGAACTATTTTGGTCTTTTTTAGAACAATTGATAATTGATATTTTTGAAGGTGTTAGACTTCAGTTTTTGATTTTTTGCAAAAAATTGGAAAATTAGAAATTTGTATGTGTTAGTCTTCAATCACGAAGTTTTTTGAGAAAAACATGAAAAATGAAGTATTTTGCTCATTTTAGAGAACTATTTTGGACTCTTTTAGAAAAAATGATAATTGATATTTTTGAAGGTGTTAGACTTCAGTTTTTGATTTTTTGCAAAAAATTGGGAAAATAGAAATTTGTATGTGTTAGTCTTCAATCACGGAACTTTTTGAGAAAAACATGCATAATGAAGTATTTTGATCATTTTAGAGAACTATTTTGTTCTTTTTTAGAAAAAATGATAATTGATATTTTTGAAGTTGTTAGACTTCAGTTTTTGATTTTACGCAAAAAAATTGGACTAATAGAAATTTGTATGTGTTAGTCTTAAATCCCGGAGTTTTTGGAGAAAATCATGAAAACTGAAGTATTTTGCTCATTTTAGAGAACTATTTTGGTCTTTTTTAGAAAAAATGATAATTGATATTTTTGAAGGTGTTAGACTTCGGTTTTTGATTTTATGGAAAAAGTAGGAAAAATAGAAATTTGTATGTGTTAGTCTTCAATCACGGAATTTTTTGAGAAAATCATTAAAAATGAAGTATTTTGCTCATTTTAGAGAACTAGTTTGGTCTTTTTTAGAAAAAATGATAATTGATATTTTTGAAGGTGTTAGACTTCAGTTTTTTATTTTTTGCAAAAAATAGGAAAAATAGAAATTTGTATGTGTTAGTCTTCAATCACGAAGTTTTTTGAGAAAAACATGAAAAATGAAGTATTTTGCTCATTTTAGAGAACTATTTTGGACTCTTTTAGAAAAAATGATAATTGATATTTTTGATGGTGTTAGACTTCAATTTTTTGATTTTGTGCAAAAAATTGGGAAAATAGAAATTTGTATGTGTTAGTCTTCAATCACGGAATTTTTTGAGAAAAACATGAATAATGAAGTATTTTGATCATTTTAGAGAACTATTTTGGTCTTTTTTAGAAAAAATGATAATTGATATTTTTGAAGGTGTTAGACTTCAGTTTTTTATTTTATGCAAAAAAATGGAAAAATAGAAATTTGTATGTGTTAGTCTTCAATCCCGGAGTTTTTTGAGAAAAACATGAAAACTGAAGTATTTTGCTCATTTTAGAGAACTATTTTGGTCTTTTTCAGAAAAAATGATAATTGATATTATTGAAGGTGTTAGACTTCAGTTTTTGATTTTATGGAAAAAGTAGGAAAAATACAAATTTGTATGTGTTAGTCTTCAATCCCGGAGTTTTTTGAGAAAAACATGAAAAATGAAGTATTTTGCTCATTTTAGAGAACTATTTTGCTCTTTTTTAGAAAAAATGATAATTGATATTTTTGAAGGCGTTAGACTTCAATTTTTGATTTTTTACAAAAAATTGGGAAAATAGAAATATGTATGTGTTAGTCTTCAATCACGGAATTTTTTGAGAAAAACATGAATAATGAAGTATTTTGATCATTTTAGAGAACTATTTTTGTCTTTTTTAGAAAAAATGATAATTGATATTTTTGAAGGTGTTAGACTTCAGTTTTTGATTTTATGCAAAAAATTGGAAAAATAGAAATTTGTATATGTTAGTCTTCAATCCCGTAGTTTTTTGAGAAAAACATGAAAAATTAAGTATTTTGCTCATTTTAGAGAAATATTTTGGTCTTTTTTAGAAAAAATGATAATTGATATTTTTGAAGGTGTTAGACTTCAGTTTTGGATTTTATGCAAAAAATAGTAAAAATAGAAATTTGTATATGTTAGTCTTCAATCCCGGAATTTTTTGAGAAAAACATGAAAAATGAAGTATTTTGCTCATTTTAGAGAACTATTTTGGTCTTTTTTAGAACAATTGATAATTGATATTTTTGATGGTGTTAGACTTCAGTTTTTGATTTTTTGCAAAAAAGAGGAAAAATAGAAATTTGTATGTGTTAGTCTTCAATCACGAAGTTTTTTGAGAAAAACATGAAAAAGGAAGTATTTTTTCTCATTTTAGAGAACTATTTTGGACTCTTTTAGAAAAAATGATAATTGATATTTTTTAAGGTGTTAGACTTCAGTTTTTGATTTTTTGCAAAAAAATGGAAAAATTGAAATTTGTATGTGTTAGTCTTCAATCACGGAATTTTTTGAGAAAATCATGAAAAATGAAGTATTTTGCTCATTTTAGAGAACTATTTTGGTCTTTTTTAGAAAAAATGATAATGGATATTTTTGAAGGTGTTAGACTTCAGTTTTTGATTTTATGCAAAAAATAGGAAAAATAGAAATTTGTATGTGTTAGTCTTCAATCCCGGAGTTTTTTGAGAAAATCATGAAAAATAAAGTATTTTTCTCATTTTAGAGAACTATTTTGGTCTTTTTAAGAAAAAATGATTATTGATATTTTTTAAGGTGTTAGACTTCAGTTTTTGATTTTATGGAAAAAGTAGGAAAAATAGAAATTTGTATGTGTTAGTCTTCAATCCCGGAGTTTTTTGAGAAAAACATGAAAAATGAAGTATTTTGCTCATTTTTGAGAACTATTTTGGTCTTTTTTAGAAAAAATTATAATTGATATTTTTTAAGGTGTTAGACTTCAGTTTTTGATTTAATGGAAAAAGTAGGAAAAATAGAAATTTGTATGTGTTAGTCTTCAATCCCGGAGTTTTTTGAGAAAAACATGAAAAATGAAGTATTTTGCTCATTTTTTAGAACTATTTTGGTCTTTTTTAGAAAAAATTATAATTGATATTTTTGAAGGTGTTAGACTTCTGTTTTTGATTTTTTGCAAAAAATTGGGAAAATAGAAATTTGTATGTGTTAGTCTTAAATCCCGGGGTTTTTTGAGAAAAACATGAAAACTGAAGTATTTTGCTCATTTTAGAGAACTATTTTGGTCTTTTTTAGAAAAAATGATAATTGATATTTTTGAAGGTGTTAGACTTCAGTTTTTGATTTTATGGAAAAAGTAGGAAAAATAGAAATTTGTATGTGTTAGTCTTCAATCACGGAATTTTTTGAGAAAATCATGAAAAATGAAGTATTTTGCTCATTTTAGAGAACTAGTTTGGTCTTTTTTAGAAAAAATGATAATTGATATTTTTGAAGGTGTTAGACTTCAGTTTTTGATTTTATGCAAAAAAATAGGAAAAATATAAATTTGTATGTGTTTGTCTTCAATCACGGAGTTTTTCGAGAAAAACATGAAAAATGAAGTATTTTGCTCATTTTAGAGAACTATTTTGGTGTTTTTTAGAAAAAATGATAATTGATATTTTTGAAGGTGTTAGACTTCAGTTTGTGATTTTTTGCAAAAAAATTGGGAAAATAGAAATTTGTATGGGTTAGTCTTCAATCACGGAATTTTTTGAGAAAAACATGAATATTGAAGTATTTTGCTCATTTTAGAGAACTATTTTGGTCCTTTTTAGAAAAAATGATAATTAATATTTTTGAAGGTGTTAGACATCAGTTTTTGATTTTATGCAAAAAATTGGAAAAATAGAAATTTGTATGTGTTAGTCTTCAATCCCGGAATTTTTTGAGACAAACATGAAAAATGAAGTATTTTGCTCATTTTAGAGATATATTTTGGTCTTTTTCAGAAAAAATGATAATTGCTATTTTTGAAGGTGTTAGACTTCAGTTTTTTATTTTATGGAAAAAGTAGGAAAAATAGAAATTTGTATGTGTTAGTCTTCAATCCCGGAGTTTTTTGAGAAAAACATGAAAGAAGTATTTTGCTCATTTTAGAGAACTATTTTGGTCTTTTTTAGAAAAAATGATAATTGATATTTTTGAAGGTGTTAGACTTCAGTTTTTGATTTTGTGCAAAAAATTGGGAAAATAGAAATTTGTATGTGTTAGTCTTCAATCACGGAATTTTTTGAGAAAAACATGAATAATGAAGTATTTTGCTCATTTTAGAGAACTATTTTGGTCTTTTTTAGAAAAAATGATAATTGATATTTTTGAAGGTGTTAGACTTCAGTTTTTGATTTTCTGCAAAAAAATGGAAAAATAGAAATTTGTATGTGTTAGTCTTCAATCCCGGAGTTTTTTGAGAAAAACATGAAAACTGAAGTATTTTGCTCATTTTAGAGAACTATTTTGGTCTTTTTCAGAAAAAATGATAATTGATATTATTGAAGGTGTTAGACTTCAGTTTTTTATTTTATGGAAAAAGTAGGAAAAATACAAATTTGTATGTGTTAGTCTTCAATCCCGGAGTTTTTTGAGAAAAACATGAAAAATGAAGTATTTTGCTCATTTTAGAGAACTATTTTGCTCTTTTTTAGAAAAAATGATAATTGATATTTTTGAAGGCGTTAGACTTCAATTTTTGATTTTTTACAAAAAATTGGGAAAATAGAAATATGTATGTGTTAGTCTTCAATCACGGAATTTTTTGAGAAAAACATGAATAATGAAGTATTTTGATCATTTTAGAGAACTATTTTGGTCTTTTTTAGAAAAAATGATAATTGATATTTTTGAAGGTGTTAGACTTCAGTTTTTGGTTTTATGCAAAAAATAGGAAAAATAGAAATTTGTATATGTTAGTCTTCAATCTCGGAGTTTTTTGAGAAAAACATGAAAAATTAAGTATTTTGCTCATTTTAGAGAACTATTTTGGTCTTTTTAAGAAAAAATGATAATTGATATTTTTGAAGGTGTTAGACTTCAGTTTTGAATTTTATGCAAAAAATAGTAAAAATAGAAATTTGTATGTGTTAGTCTTCAATCCCGGAGTTTTTTGAGAAAAACATGAAAAATGAAGTATTTTGCTCATTTTAGAGAACTATTTTGGTCTTTTTTAGAAAAAATGATAATTGATATTTTTGAAGGTGTTAGACTTCAGTTTTTGATTTTATGGTAAAAGTAGGAAAAATAGAAATTTGTATGTGTTAGTCTTCAATCACGGAATTTTTTGAGAAAATCATTAAAAATGAAGTATTTTGCTCATTTTAGAGAACTAGTTTGGTCTTTTTTAGAAAAAATGATAATTGATATTTTTGAAGGTGTTAGACTTCAGTTTTTGATTTTATGCAAAAAATAGGAAAAATAGAAATTTGTATGTGTTAGTCTTCAATCCCGGAGTTTTTTGAGAAAATCATGAAAAATAAAGTATTTTGCTCATTTTAGAGAACTATTTTGGTCTTTTTATGAAAAAATGATTATTGATATTTTTTAAGGTGTTAGACTTCAGTTTTTGATTTTATGGAAAAAGTAGGAAAAATAGAAATTTGTATGTGTTAGTCTTCAATCCCGGAGTTTTTTGAGAAAAACATGAAAAATGAAGTATTTTGCTCATTTTTGAGAACTATTTTGGTCTTTTTTAGAAAAAATTATAATTGATATTTTTTAAGGTGTTAGACTTCAGTTTTTGATTTAATGGAAAAAGTAGGAAAAATAGAAATTTGTATGTGTTAGTCTTCAATCCCTGAGTTTTTTGAGAAAAACATGAAAAATGAAGTATTTTGCTCATTTTTTAGAACTATTTTGGTCTTTTTTAGAAAAAATTATAATTGATATTTTTGAAGGTGTTAGACTTCAGTTTTTGATTTTTTGCAAAAAATTGGGAAAATAGAAATTTGTATGTGTTAGTCTTAAATCCCGGAGTTTTTTGAGAAAAACATGAAAACTGAAGTATTTTGCTCATTTTAGAGAACTATTTTGGTCTTTTTTAGAAAAAATGATAATTGATATTTTTGAAGGTGTTAGACTTCAGTTTTTGATTTTATGGAAAAAGTAGGAAAAATAGAAATTTGTATGTGTTAGTCTTCAATCACGGAATTTTTTGAGAAAATCATGAAAAACGAAGTATTTTGCTCATTTTAGAGAACTAGTTTGGTCTTTTTTAGAAAAAATGATAATTGATATTTTTGAAGGTGTTAGACTTCAGTTTTTGATTTTATGCAAAAAATAGGAAAAATATAAATTTGTATGTGTTTGTTTTCAATCACGGAGTTTTTCGAGAAAAACATGAAAAATGAAGTATTTTGCTCATTTTAGAGAACTATTTTGGTGTTTTTTAGAAAAAATGATAATTGATATTTTTGAAGGTGTTAGACTTCAGTTTGTGATTTTTTGCAAAAAAATTGGTAAAATAGAAATTTGTATGGGTTAGTCTTCAATCACGGAATTTTTTGAGAAAAACATGAATATTGAAGTATTTTGCTCATTTTAGAAAACTATTTTGGTCCTTTTTAGAAAAAATGATAATTGATATTTTTGAAGGTGTTAGACATCAGTTTTTGATTTTATGCAAAAAATTGGAAAAATAGAAATTTGTATGTGTTAGTCTTCAATCCCGGAATTTTTTGAGACAAACATGAAAAATGAAGTATTTTGCTCATTTTAGAGATATATTTTGGTCTTTTTTAGAAAAAATGATAATTGCTATTTTTGAAGGTGTTAGACTTCAGTTTTTTATTTTATGGAAAAAGTAGGAAAAATAGAAATTTGTATGTGTTAGTCTTCAATCCCGGAGTTTTTTGAGAAAAACATGAAAGAAGTATTTTGCTCATTTTAGAGAACTATTTTGGTCTTTTTTAGAAAAAATGATAATTGATATTTTTGAAGGTGTTAGACTTCAGTTTTTGATTTTGTGCAAAAAATTGGGAAAATAGAAATTTGTATGTGTTAGTCTTCAATCACGGAATTTTTTGAGAAAAACATGAATAATGAAGTATTTTGCTCATTTTAGAGAACTATTTTGGTCTTTTTTAGAAAAAATGATAATTGATATTTTTGAAGGTGTTAGACTTCAGTTTTTGATTTTATGCAAAAAAATGGAAAAATAGAAATTTGTATGTGTTGGTCTTCAATCCCGGAGTTTTTTTGAGAAAAACATGAAAACTGAAGTATTTTGCTCATTTTAGAGAACTATTTTGGTCTTTTTCAGAAAAAATGATAATTGATATTATTGAAGGTGTTAGACTTCAGTTTTTTATTTTATGGAAAAAGTAGGAAAAATACAAATTTGTATGTGTTAGTCTTCAATCCCGGAGTTTTTTGAGAAAAACATGAAAAATGAAGTATTTTGCTCATTTTAGAGAACTATTTTGCTCTTTTTTAGAAAAAATGATAATTGATATTTTTGAAGGCGTTAGACTTCAATTTTTGATTTTTTACAAAAAATTGGGAAAATAGAAATATGTATGTGTTAGTCTTCAATCACGGAATTTTTTGAGAAAAACATGAATAATGAAGTATTTTGATCATTTTAGAGAACTATTTTGGTCTTTTTTAGAAAAAATGATAATTGATATTTTTGAAGGTGTTAGACTTCAGTTTTTGATTTTATGCAAAAAATAGGAAAAATAGAAATTTGTATATGTTAGTCTTCAATCTCGGAGTTTTTTGAGAAAAACATGAAAAATTAAGTATTTTGCTCATTTTAGAGAACTATTTTGGTCTTTTTAAGAAAAAATGATAATTGATATTTTTGAAGGTGTTAGACTTCAGTTTTGAATTTTATGCAAAAAATAGTAAAAATAGAAATTTGTATGTGTTAGTCTTCAATCCCGGAGTTTTTTGAGAAAAACATGAAAAATGAAGTATTTTGCTCATTTTAGAGAACTATTCTGGTCTTTTTTAGAAAAAATGATAATTGATATTTTTGAAGGTGTTAGACTTCAGTTTTTGATTTTATGGAAAAAGTAGGAAAAATAGAAATTTGTATGTGTTAGTCTTCAATCACGGAATTTTTTGAGAAAATCATTAAAAATGAAGTATTTTGCTCATTTTAGAGAACTAGTTTGGTCTTTTTTAGAAAAAATGATAATTGATATTTTTGAAGGTGTTAGACTTCAGTTTTTGATTTTATGCAAAAAATAGGAAAAATATAAATTTGTATGTGTTTGTCTTCAATCACGGAGTTTTTCGAGAAAAACATGAAAAATGAAGTATTTTGCTCATTTTAGAGAACTATTTTGGTGTTTTTTAGAAAAAAAGATAATTTATATTTTTGAAGGTGTTAGACTTCAGTTTTTGATTTTATGCAAAAAATTGGAAAAATAGAAATTTGTATGTGTTAGTCTTCAATCCCGGAGTTTTTTGAGAAAAACATGAATATTGAAGTATTTTGCTCATTTTAGAGAACTATTTTGGTCCTTTTTAGAAAAAATGATAATTGATATTTTTGAAGGTGTTAGACATCAGTTTTTGATTTTATGCAAAAAATTGGAAAAATAGAAATTTGTATGTGTTAGTCTTCAATCCCGGAGTTTTTTGAGAAAAACATGAAAAATGAAGTATTTTGCTCATTTTAGAGAACTATTTTGGTCTTTTTTAGAAAAAAATGATAATTGATATTTTTGAAAGTGTTAGACTTCAGTTTTTGATTTTATGCAAAAAATAGGAAAAATACAAATTTGTATGTGTTAGTCTTCAATCCCGGAATTTGTTGAGACAAACATGAAAAATGAAGTATTTTGCTCATTTTAGAGATATATTTTGGTCTTTTTTTGAAAAAAATGATAATTGCTATTTTTGAAGGTGTGACTTCAGTTTTTGATTTTATGGAAAAAGTAGGAAAAATAGAAATTTGTATGTGTTAGTCTTCAATCCCGGAGTTTTTTGAGAAAAACATGAAAGAAGTATTTTTCTCATTTTAGAGAACTATTTTGGTCTTTTTTAGAAAAAATGATAATTGATATTTTTGAAGGTGTTAGACTTCAGTTTTTGATTTTGTGCAAAAAATTGGAAAAATAGAAATTTGTATGTGTTAGTCTTCAATCACGGAATTTTTTGAGAAAAACATGAATAATGAAGTATTTTGATCATTTTAGAGAACTATTTTGGTCTTTTTTAGAAAAAATGATAATTGATATTTTTGAAGGTGTTAGATTTTAGTTTTTGATTTTATGCAAAAAATTTGAAAAATTGAAATTTGTATGTGTTAGTCTTCAATCCCGGAGTTTTTTGAGAAAAACATGAAAACTGAAGTATTTTGCTCATTTTAGAGAACTATTTTGGTCTTTTTTAGAAAAAATGATAATTGATATTTTTGAAGGTGTTAGACTTCATTTTTTGATTTTATGGAAAAAGTTGGAAAAATAGAAATTTGTATGTGTTAGTCTTCAATCCCGGAGTTTTTTGAGAAAAACATGAAAAATGAAGTATTTTGCTCATTTTAGAGAACTATTTTGCTCTTTTTTAGCAAAAATGATAATTGATATTTTTGAAGGTGTTAGACTTCAATTTTTGATTTTTTGCAAAAAATTGGGAAAATAGAAATTTGTATGTGTTAGTCTTCAATCACGGAATTTTTTGAGAAAAACATGAATAATGAAGTATTTTGATCATTTTAGAGAACTATTTTGGTCTTTTTTAGAAAAAATGATAATTGATATTTTTGAAGGTGTTAGACTTCAGTTTTTGATTTTATGCAAAAAATTGGAAAAATAGAAATTTGTATATGTTAGTCTTCAATCCCGGAGTTTTTTGAGAAAGACATGAAAAATGAAGTATTTTGCTCATTTTAGAGAACTATTTTGGTCTTTTTTAGAAAAAATGATAATTGATATTTTTGAAGGTGTTAGACTTCAGTTTTGAATTTTATGCAAAAAATAGTAAAAATAGAAATTTGTATGTGTTAGTCTTCAATCCCGAAGTTTTTTGAGAAAAACATGAAAAATGGTCTTTTCTAGAACAATTGATAATTGATATTTTTGAAGGTGTTAGACTTCAGTTTTTGATTTTTTGCAAAAAATAGGAAAAATAGAAATTTGTATGTGTTAGTCTTCAATCCCGGAATTTTTTGAGACAAACATGAAAAATGAAGTATTTTGCTCATTTTAGAGAACTATTTTGGACTCTTTTAGAAAAAATGATAATTGATATTTTTGAAGGTGTTAGACTTCAGTTTTTGATTTTGTGCAAAAAATTGGGAAAATAGAAATTTGTATGTGTTAGTCTTCAATCACGGAATTTTTTGAGAAAAACATGAATAATGAAGTATTTTGATCATTTTAGAGAACTATTTTGGTCTATTTTAGAAAAAATGATAATTGATATTTTTGAATGTGTTAGACTTCAGTTTTTGCTTTTATGCAAAAAATTGGAAAAATAGAAATTTGTATGTGTTAGTTTTCAATCCCGGAGTTTTTTGAGAAAAACATGAAAACTGAAGTATTTTGCTCATTTTAGAGAACTATTTTGGTCTTTTTTAGAAAAAATGATAATTGATATTTTTGAAGGTGTTAGACTTCAGTTTTTGATTTTATGGAAAAAGTAGGAAAAATGGAAATTTGTATGTGTTAGTCTTCAATCCCGGAGTTTTTTGAGAAAAACATGAAAAATGAAGTATTTTGCTCATTTTAGAGAACTATTTTGCTCTTTTTTAGAAAAAATGATAATTGATATTTTTGAAGGTGTTAGACTTGAATTTTTTATTTTTTGCAAAAAATTGGGAAAATAGAAATTTGTATGTGTTAGTCTTCAATCACGGAATTTTTTGAGAAAAACATGAATAATGAAGTATTTTGATCATTTTAGAGAACTATTTTTGTCTTTTTTAGAAAAAATGATAATTGATATTTTTGAAGGTGTTAGACTTCAGTTTTTGATTTTATGCAAAAAATTGGAAAAATAGAAATTTGTATATGTTAGTCTTCAATCCCGTAGTTTTTTGAGAAAAACATGAAAAATTAAGTATTTTGCTCATTTTAGAGAAATATTTTCGTCTTTTTTAGAAAAAATGATAATTGATATTTTTGAAGGTGTTAGACTTCAGTTTTGGATTTTATGCAAAAAATAGTAAAAATAGAAATTTGTATATGTTAGTCTTCAATCCCGGAATTTTTTGAGAAAAACATGAAAAATGAAGTATTTTGCTCATTTTAGAGAACTATTTTGGTCTTTTTTAGAACAATTGATAATTGATATTTTTGATGGTGTTAGACTTCAGTTTTTGATTTTTTGCAAAAAAGAGGAAAAATAGAAATTTGTATGTGTTAGTCTTCAATCACGAAGTTTTTTGAGAAAAACATGAAAAAGGATGTATTTTTCTCATTTTAGAGAACTATTTTGGACTCTTTTAGAAAAAATGATAATTGATATTTTTTAAGGTGTTAGACTTCAGTTTTTGATTTTTTGCAAAAAAGTGGAAAAATTGAAATTTGTATGTGTTAGTCTTCAATCACGGAATTTTTTGAGAAAATCATGAAAAAGGAAGTATTTTGCTCATTTTAGAGAACTATTTTGGTCTTTTTTAGAAAAAATGATAATGGATATTTTTCAAGGTGTTAGACTTCAGTTTTTGATTTTATGCAAAAAATAGGAAAAATAGAAATTTGTATGTGTTAGTCTTCAATCCCGGAGTTTTTTGAGAAAATCATGAAAAATAAAGTATTTTGCTCATTTTAGAGAACTATTTTGGTCTTTTTATGAAAAAATGATTATTGATATTTTTTAAGGTGTTAGACTTCAGTTTTTGATTTTATGGAAAAAGTAGGAAAAATAGAAATTTGTATGTGTTAGTCGTCAATCCCGGAGTTTTTTGAGAAAAACATGAAAAATGAAGTATTTTGCTCATTTTTGAGAACTATTTTGGTCTTTTTTAGAAAAAATTATAATTGATATTTTTTAAGGTGTTAGACTTCAGTTTTTGATTTAATGGAAAAAGTAGGAAAAATAGAAATTTGTATGTGTTAGTCTTCAATCCCGGAGTTTTTTGAGAAAAACATGAAAAATGAAGTATTTTGCTCATTTTTTAGAACTATTTTGGTCTTTTTTAGAAAAAATTATAATTGATATTTTTGAAGGTGTTAGACTTCAGTTTTTGATATTTTGCAAAAAATTGGGAAAATAGAAATTTGTATGTGTTAGTCTTAAATCAAGGAGTTTTTTGAGAAAAACATGAAAACTGAAGTATTTTGCTCATTTTAGAGAACTATTTTGGTCTTTTTTAGAAAAAATGATAATTGATATTTTTGAAGGTGTTAGACTTCAGTTTTTGATTTTATGGAAAAAGTAGGAAAAATAGAAATTTGTATGTGTTAGTCTTCAATCACGGAATTTTTTGAGAAAATCATGAAAAACGAAGTATTTTGCTCATTTTAGAGAACTAGTTTGGTCTTTTTTAGAAAAAATGATAATTGATATTTTTGAAGGTGTTAGACTTCAGTTTTTGATTTTATGCAAAAAATAGGAAAAATATAAATTTGTATTTGTTTGTCTTCAATCACGGAGTTTTTCGAGAAAAACATGAAAAATGAAGTATTTTGCTCATTTTAGAGAACTATTTTGGTGTTTTTTAGAAAAAATGATAATTGATATTTTTGAAGGTGTTAGACTTCAGTTTGTGATTTTTTGCAAAAAAATTGGTAAAATAGAAATTTGTATGGGTTAGTCTTCAATCACGGAATTTTTTGAGAAAAACATGAATATTGAAGTATTTTGCTCATTTTAGAGAACTATTTTGGTCCTTTTTTGAAAAAATGATAATTGATATTTTTGAAGGTGTTAGACATCAGTTTTTGATTTTATGCAAAAAATTGGAAAAATAGAAATTTGTATGTGTTAGTCTTCAATCCCGGAATTTTTTGAGACAAACATGAAAAATGAAGTATTTTGCTCATTTTAGAGATATATTTTGGTCTTTTTTAGAAAAAATGATAATTGCTATTTTTGAAGGTGTTAGACTTCAGTTTTTTATTTTATGGAAAAAGTAGGAAAAATAGAAATTTGTATGTGTTAGTCTTCAATCCCGGAGTTTTTTGAGAAAAACATGAAAGAAGTATTTTGCTCATTTTAGATAACTATTTTGGTCTTTTTTAGAAAAAATGATAATTGATATTTTTGAAGGTGTTAGACTTCAGTTTTTGATTTTGTGCAAAAAATTGGGAAAATAGAAATTTGTATGTGTTAGTCTTCAATCACGGAATTTTTTGAGAAAAAACATGAATAATGAAGTATTTTGCTCATTTTAGAGAACTATTTTGGTCTTTTTTAGAAAAAATGATAATTGATATTTTTGAAGGTGTTAGACTTCAGTTTTTGATTTTATGCAAAAAAATGGAAAAATAGAAATTTGTATGTGTTAGTCTTCAATCCCGGAGTTTTTTGAGAAAAACATGAAAACTGAAGTATTTTGCTCATTTTAGAGAACTATTTTGGTCTTTTTCAGAAAAAATGATAATTGATATTATTGAAGGTGTTAGACTTCAGTTTTTGATTTTATGGAAAAAGTAGGAAAAATACAAATTTGTATGTGTTAGTCTTGAATCCCGGAGTTTATTGAGAAAAACATGAAAAATGAAGTATTTTGCTCATTTTAGAGAACTATTTTGCTCTTTTTTAGAAAAAATGATAATTGATATTTTTGAAGGCGTTAGACTTCAATTTTTGATTTTTTACAAAAAATTGGGAAAATAGAAATATGTATGTGTTAGTCTTCAATCACGGAATATTTTGAGAAAAACATGAATAATGAAGTATTTTGATCATTTTAGAGAACTATTTTGGTCTTTTTTAGAAAAAATGATAATTGATATTTTTGAAGGTGTTAGACTTCAGTTTTTGATTTTATGCAAAAAATAGGAAAAATGGAAATTTGTATATGTTAGTCTTCAATCCCGGAGTTTTTTGAGAAAAACATGAAAAATTAAGTATTTTGCTCATTTTAGAGAACTATTTTGGTCTTTTTTAGAAAAAATGATAATTGATATTTTTGAAGGTGTTAGACTTCAGTTTTGGATTTTATGCAAAAAATAGTAAAAATATAAATTTGTATGTGTTAGTCTTCAATCCCGGAATTTTTTGAGAAAAACATGAAAAATGAAGTATTTTGCTCATTTTTGAGAACTATTTTGGTCTTTTTTAGAACAATTGATAATTGATATTTTTGAAGGTGTTAGACTTCAGTTTTTGATTTTTTGCAAAAAATAGGAAAAATAGAAATTTGTATGTGTTAGTCTTCAATCACGAAGTTTTTTGAGAAAAACATGAAAAATGAAGTATTTTGCTCATTTTAGAGAACTATTTTGGACTCTTTTAGAAAAAATGATAATTGATATTTTTTAAGGTGTTAGACTTCAGTTTTTGATTTTTTGCAAAAAATAGGAAAAATAGAAATTTGTATGTGTTAGTCTTCAATCCCGGAGTTTTTTGAGAAAAACATGAATAATGAAGTATTTTGATCATTATGGAGAACTATTTTGGTCTTTTTTACAAAAAATGATAATTGATATTTTTGAAGGTGTTAGACTTCAGTTTTTGATTTGATGCAAAAAATTGGAAAAATAGAAATTTGTATATGTTAGTCTTCAATCCCGAAGTTTTTTGAGAAAAACATTAAAAATGAAGTATTTTGCTCATTTTAGAGAACTATTTTGGTCTTTTTTAGAAAAAATGATAATGGATATTTTTGAAGGTGTTAGACTTCAGTTTTTGATTTTATGCAAAAAATAGGAAAAATAGAAATTTGTATGTGTTAGTCTTCAAACCCGGAGTTTTTTGAGAAAATCATGAAAAATAAATTATATTGCTCATTTTAGAGAACTATTTTGGTCTTTTTAAGAAAAAATGATAATTGATATTTTTTAATGTGTTAGACTTGAATTTTTGATTTTATGGAAAAAGTAGGAAAAATAGAAATTTGTATGTGTTAGTCTTCAATCCCGGAGTTTTTTGAGAAAAACATGAAAAATGAAGTATTTTGCTCATTTTTTAGAACTATTTTGGTCTTTTCTAGAAAAAATTATAATTGATATTTTTGAAGGTGTTAGACTTCAGTTTTTGATTTTTTGCAAAAAATTGGGAAAATAGAAATTTGTATGTGTTAGTCTTCAATCACGGAATTTTTTGAGAAAAACATGAATAATGAAGTATTTTGATCATTTTAGAGAACTATTTTGGTCTTTTTTAGAAAAAATGATAATTGATATTTTTGAAGGTGTTAGACTTCAGTTTTTGATTTTATGCAAAAAATTGGAAAAATAGAAATTTGTATGTGTTAGTCTTCAATCCCGGAGTTTTTTGAGAAAAACATGAAAACTGAAGTATTTTGCTCATTTTAGAGAACTATTTTGGTCTTTTTTAGAAAAAATGATAATTGATATTTTTGAAGGTGTTAGACTTCAGTTTTTGATTTTATGGAAAAAGTAGGTAAAAATAGAAATTTGTATGTGTTAGTCTTCAATCACGGAATTTTTTGAGAAAATCATGAAAAATGAAGTATTTTGCTCATTTTAGAGAACTAGTTTGGTCTTTTTTAGAAAAAATGATAATTGATATTTTTGAAGGTGTTAGACTTCAGTTTTTGATTTTATGCAAAAAATAGGAAAAATATAAATTTGTATGTGTTTGTCTTCAATCACGGAGTTTTTCGAGAAAAACATGAAAAATGAAGTATTTTGATCATTTTAGAGAACTATTTTGGTGTTTTTTAGAAAAAATGATAATTGATATTTTTGAAGGTGTTAGACTTCAGTTTGTGATTTTTTGCAAAAAAAATTGGGAAAATAGAAATTTGTATGTGTTAGTCTTCAATCACGGAATTTTTTGAGATAAACATGAATAATGAAGTATTTTGATCATTTTAGAGAACTATTTTGGTCTTTTTTAGAAAAAATGATAATTGATATTTTTGAAGGTGTTAGACATCAGTTTTTGATTTTATGCAAAAAAATTGGAAAAATAGAAATTTGTATGTGTTAGTCTTCAATCCCGGAGTTTTTTGAGAAAAACATGAAAAATGAAGTATTTTGCTCATTTTAGAGAACTATTTTGGTCTTTTTTAGAAAAAAATGATAATTGATATTTTTGAAAGTGTTAGACTTCAGTTTTTGATTTTATGCAAAAAATAGGAAAAATAGAAATTTGTATGTGTTAGTCTTCAATCCCGGAATTTTTTGAGACAAACGTGAAAAATGAAGTATTTTGCTCATTTTAGAGATATATTTTGGTCTTTTTTAGAAAAAATGATTATTGATATTTTTGAAGGTGTTAGACTTCAGTTTTTGATTTTATGGAAAAAGTAGGAAAAATAGAAATTTGTATGTGTTAGTCTTCAATCCCGGAGTTTTTTGAGAAAAACATGAAAGAAGTATTTTGATCATTTTAGAGAACTATTTTGGTCTTTTTTAGAAAAAATGATAATTGATATTTTTGAAGGTGTTAGTCTTCAGTTTTTTATTTTGTGCAAAAAATTGGAAAAATTGTAATTTGTATGTTTTAGTCTTCAATCACGGAATTTTTTGAGAAAATCATGAAAAATGAAGTATTTTGCTCATTTTAGAGAACTAGTTTGGTCTTTTTTAGAAAAAATGATAATTGATATTTTTGAAGGTGTTAGACTTCAGTTTTTTATTTTATGCAAAAAATTGGAAAAATAGAAATTTGTATGTGTTAGTCTTCAATCCCGGAATTTTTTGAGACAAACATGAAAAATGAAGTATTTTGCTCATTTTAGAGATATATTTTGGTCTTTTTTAGAAAAAATGATAATTGCTATTTTTGAAGGTGTTAGACTTCAGTTTTTTATTTTATGGAAAAAGTAGGAAAAATAGAAATTTGTATGTGTTAGTCTTCAATCCCGGAGTTTTTTGAGAAAAACATGAAAGAAGTATTTTGCTCATTTTATATAACTATTTTGGTCTTTTTTAGAAAAAATGATAATTGATATTTTTGAAGGTGTTAGACTTCAGTTTTTGATTTTGTGCAAAAAATTGGGAAAATAGAAATTTGTATGTGTTAGTCTTCAATCACGGAATTTTTTGAGAAAAAACATGAATAATGAAGTATTTTGCTCATTTTAGAGAACTATTTTGGTCTTTTTTAGAAAAAATGATAATTGATATTTTTGAAGGTGTTAGACTTCAGTTTTTGATTTTATGCAAAAAAATGGAAAAATAGAAATTTGTATGTGTTAGTCTTCAATCACGGAGTTTTTTGAGAAAAACATGAAAACTGAAGTATTTTGCTCATTTTAGAGAACTATTTTGGTCTTTTTCAGAAAAAATGATAATTGATATTATTGAAGGTGTTAGACTTCAGTTTTTGATTTTATGGAAAAAGTAGGAAAAATACAAATTTGTATGTGTTAGTCTTCAATCCCGGAGTTTATTGAGAAAAACATGAAAAATGAAGTATTTTGCTCATTTTAGAGAACTATTTTGCTCTTTTTTAGAAAAAATGATAATTGATATTTTTGAAGGCGTTAGACTTCAATTTTTGATTTTTTACAAAAAATTGGGAAAATAGAAATATGTATGTGTTAGTCTTCAATCACGGAATATTTTGAGAAAAACATGAATAATGAAGTATTTTGATCATTTTAGAGAACTATTTTGGTCTTTTTTAGAAAAAATGATAATTGATATTTTTGAAGGTGTTAGACTTCAGTTTTTGATTTTATGCAAAAAATAGGAAAAATGGAAATTTGTATATGTTAGTCTTCAATCCCGGAGTTTTTTGAGAAAAACATGAAAAATTAAGTATTTTGCTCATTTTAGAGAACTATTTTGGTCTTTTTTAGAAAAAATGATAATTGATATTTTTGAAGGTGTTAGACTTCAGTTTTGGATTTTATGCAAAAAATAGTAAAAATATAAATTTGTATGTGTTAGTCTTCAATCCCGGAATTTTTTGAGAAAAACATGAAAAATGAAGTATTTTGCTCATTTTTGAGAACTATTTTGGTCTTTTTTAGAACAATTGATAATTGATATTTTTGAAGGTGTTAGACTTCAGTTTTTGATTTTTTGCAAAAAATAGGAAAAATAGAAATTTGTATGTGTTAGTCTTCAATCACGAAGTTTTTTGAGAAAAACATGAAAAATGAAGTATTTTGCTCATTTTAGAGAACTATTTTGGACTCTTTTAGAAAAAATGATAATTGATATTTTTTAAGGTGTTAGACTTCAGTTTTTGATTTTTTGCAAAAAATAGGAAAAATAGAAATTTGTATGTGTTAGTCTTCAATCCCGGAGTTTTTTGAGAAAAACATGAATAATGAAGTATTTTGATCATTATGGAGAACTATTTTGGTCTTTTTTACAAAAAATGATAATTGATATTTTTGAAGGTGTTAGACTTCAGTTTTTGATTTGATGCAAAAAATTGGAAAAATAGAAATTTGTATATGTTAGTCTTCAATCCCGAAGTTTTTTGA
The DNA here is from genome assembly GCA_946800325.1 of Luzula sylvatica. NCBI lineage: Eukaryota > Viridiplantae > Streptophyta > Magnoliopsida > Poales > Juncaceae > Luzula > Luzula sylvatica. The sequence goes on along the minus strand of OX326959.1, from coordinate 34,480,500 downwards.
GAAAAACATTAAAAATGAAGTATTTTGCTCATTTTAGAGAACTATTTTGGTCTTTTTTAGAAAAAATGATAATGGATATTTTTGAAGGTGTTAGACTTCAGTTTTTGATTTTATGCAAAAAATAGGAAAAATAGAAATTTGTATGTGTTAGTCTTCAAACCCGGAGTTTTTTGAGAAAATCATGAAAAATAAATTATATTGCTCATTTTAGAGAACTATTTTGGTCTTTTTAAGAAAAAATGATAATTGATATTTTTTAATGTGTTAGACTTGAATTTTTGATTTTATGGAAAAAGTAGGAAAAATAGAAATTTGTATGTGTTAGTCTTCAATCCCGGAGTTTTTTGAGAAAAACATGAAAAATGAAGTATTTTGCTCATTTTTTAGAACTATTTTGGTCTTTTCTAGAAAAAATTATAATTGATATTTTTGAAGGTGTTAGACTTCAGTTTTTGATTTTTTGCAAAAAATTGGGAAAATAGAAATTTGTATGTGTTAGTCTTCAATCACGGAATTTTTTGAGAAAAACATGAATAATGAAGTATTTTGATCATTTTAGAGAACTATTTTGGTCTTTTTTAGAAAAAATGATAATTGATATTTTTGAAGGTGTTAGACTTCAGTTTTTGATTTTATGCAAAAAATTGGAAAAATAGAAATTTGTATGTGTTAGTCTTCAATCCCGGAGTTTTTTGAGAAAAACATGAAAACTGAAGTATTTTGCTCATTTTAGAGAACTATTTTGGTCTTTTTTAGAAAAAATGATAATTGATATTTTTGAAGGTGTTAGACTTCAGTTTTTGATTTTATGGAAAAAGTAGGTAAAAATAGAAATTTGTATGTGTTAGTCTTCAATCACGGAATTTTTTGAGAAAATCATGAAAAATGAAGTATTTTGCTCATTTTAGAGAACTAGTTTGGTCTTTTTTAGAAAAAATGATAATTGATATTTTTGAAGGTGTTAGACTTCAGTTTTTGATTTTATGCAAAAAATAGGAAAAATATAAATTTGTATGTGTTTGTCTTCAATCACGGAGTTTTTCGAGAAAAACATGAAAAATGAAGTATTTTGATCATTTTAGAGAACTATTTTGGTGTTTTTTAGAAAAAATGATAATTGATATTTTTGAAGGTGTTAGACTTCAGTTTGTGATTTTTTGCAAAAAAAATTGGGAAAATAGAAATTTGTATGTGTTAGTCTTCAATCACGGAATTTTTTGAGATAAACATGAATAATGAAGTATTTTGATCATTTTAGAGAACTATTTTGGTCTTTTTTAGAAAAAATGATAATTGATATTTTTGAAGGTGTTAGACATCAGTTTTTGATTTTATGCAAAAAAATTGGAAAAATAGAAATTTGTATGTGTTAGTCTTCAATCCCGGAGTTTTTTGAGAAAAACATGAAAAATGAAGTATTTTGCTCATTTTAGAGAACTATTTTGGTCTTTTTTAGAAAAAAATGATAATTGATATTTTTGAAAGTGTTAGACTTCAGTTTTTGATTTTATGCAAAAAATAGGAAAAATAGAAATTTGTATGTGTTAGTCTTCAATCCCGGAATTTTTTGAGACAAACGTGAAAAATGAAGTATTTTGCTCATTTTAGAGATATATTTTGGTCTTTTTTAGAAAAAATGATTATTGATATTTTTGAAGGTGTTAGACTTCAGTTTTTGATTTTATGGAAAAAGTAGGAAAAATAGAAATTTGTATGTGTTAGTCTTCAATCCCGGAGTTTTTTGAGAAAAACATGAAAGAAGTATTTTGATCATTTTAGAGAACTATTTTGGTCTTTTTTAGAAAAAATGATAATTGATATTTTTGAAGGTGTTAGTCTTCAGTTTTTTATTTTGTGCAAAAAATTGGAAAAATTGTAATTTGTATGTTTTAGTCTTCAATCACGGAATTTTTTGAGAAAATCATGAAAAATGAAGTATTTTGCTCATTTTAGAGAACTAGTTTGGTCTTTTTTAGAAAAAATGATAATTGATATTTTTGAAGGTGTTAGACTTCAGTTTTTTATTTTATGCAAAAAATAGGAAAAATAGAAATTTGTATGTGTTAGTCTTCAATCACGGACTTTTTCGAGAAAAACATGAAAAATGAAGTATTTTGCTCATTTTAGAGAACTATTTTGGTGTTTTTTAGAAAAAATGATAATTGATATTTTTGAAGGTGTTAGACTTCAGTTTGTGATTTTTTGCAAAAAAATTTGGAAAATAGAAATTTGTATGTGTTAGTCTTCAATCACGGAATTTTTTGAGAAAAAAGTGAATATTGAAGTATTTTGCTCATTTTAGAGAACTATTTTGGTCATTTTTAGAAAAAATGATAATTGATATTTTTGAAGGTGTTACACATCAGTTTTTGATTTTATGCAAAAAATTGGAAAAATAGAAATTTGTATGTGTTAGTCTTCAATCCCGGAGTTTTTTGAGAAAAATATGAAAAATGAAGTATTTTGCTCATTTTAGAGAACTATTTTGGTCTTTTTTAGAAAAAAAGATAATTGATATTTTTGAAGGTGTTAGACTTCAGTTTTTGATTTTATGCAAAAAATAGGAAGAATAGAAATTTGTATGTGTTCGTCTTCAATCCCGGAATTTTATAAGAAAATCATGAAAAATGAAGTATTTTTCTCATTTTAGAGAACTAGTTTGGTCTTTTTTAGAAAAAATGATAATTGATATTTTTGAAGGTGTTAGACTTCAGTTTTTGATTTTTTGCAAAAAATAGGAAAAATAGAAATTTGTATGTGTTAGTCTTCAATCACGAAGTTTTTTGAGAAAAACAAGAAAAATGAAGTATTTTTCTCATTTTAGAGAATTATTTTGGACTCTTTTAGAAAAAATAATAATTGATATTTTTGAGAAAAACATGAAAAATGAAGTATTTTGCTCATTATAGAGAACTATTTTGGTCTTTTTTAGAAAAAATGATAATTGATATCTTTGAATGTGTTAGACTTCAGTTTTTTATTTTTTGCAAAAAATTGGAAAAATAGAAATTTGTATGTGTTAGTCTTCAATCCCGGAATTTTTTGAGAAAATCATGAAAAATAAAGTATTTTGCTCATTTTAGACAACTATTTTGGTCTTTTTTAGAAAAAATGATAATTGATATTTTTGAAGGTGTTAGACTTCATTATTTGATTTTTTGCAAAAAATTGGAAAAATTGAAATTTGTATGTGTTAGTCTTCAATCACGAAGTTTTTTGAGAAAAACATGAAAAATGAAGTATTTTTCTTATTTTAGAGAATTATTTTGGACTCTTTTAGAAAAAATGATAATTGATATTTTTGAAGGTGTTAGACTTCAGCTTTTGATTTTTTGCAAAAAATTGGGAAAATAGAAATTTGTATGTGTTAGTCTTCAATAACAGAATTTTTTGAGAAAAACATGAATAATGAAGTATTTTGATCATTTTAGAGAACTATTTTGGTCTTTTTTAGAAAAATGATAATTGATATTTTTGAAGGTGTTAGACTTCAGTTTTTGATTTTATGCAAAAAAATTGGAAAAATAGAAATTTGTATGTGTTAGTCTTCAATCCCGGAGTTTTTTGAGAAAAACATGAAAAATGAAATATTTTGCTCATTTTAGAGAACTATTTTCGTATTTTTTAGAAAAAATGAAAATTGATATTTTTGAAGGTGTTAGACTTCAGTTTTTGATTTTATGCAAAAAATAGGAAAAATAGAAATTTGTATGTGTTAGTCTTCAATCCCGGAATTTTTTGAGAAAAACATGAAAAATGAAGTATTTTGCTCATTTTAGAGAACTATTTTGCTTTTTTTTAGAAAAAATGATAATTGATATTTTTGAAGGTGTTAGACTTCAATTTTTGATTTTTTGCAAAAAATTGGGAAAATAGAAATTTGTATGTGCTAGTCTTCAATCACGGAATTTTTTGAGAAAAACATGAATAATGAAGTATTTTGATCATTTTAGAGAACTATTTTGGTCTTTTTTAGAAAAAATGATAATTGATATTTTTGAAGGTGTTAGACTTCAGTTTTTAATTTTATGCAAAAAATTGGAAAAATAGAAATTTGTATATGTTAGTCTTCAATCCCGGAGTTTTTTGAGAAAAACATGAAAAATTAAGTATTTTGCTCATTTTAGAGAACTATTTTGGTCTTTTTTAGTAAAAATGATAATTGATATTTTTGAAGGTGTTAGACTTCAGTTTTGGATTTTATGCAAAAAATAGTAAAAATATAAATTTGTATGTGTTAGTCTTCAATCCCGGAATTTTTTGAGAAAAACATGAAAAATGAAGTATTTTGCTCATTTTAGAGAACTATTTTGGTCTTTTTTAGAAAAAATGATAATTGATATTTTTGAAGGTGTTAGACTTCATTATTTGATTTTTTGCAAAAAATTGGAAAAATTGAAATTTGTATGTGTTAGTCTTCAATCACGAAGTTTTTTGAGAAAAACATGAAAAATGAAGTATTTTGCTCATTTTAGAGAACTATTTTGGACTCTTTTAGAAAAAATGATAATTGATATTTTTTAAGGTGTTAGACTTCAGTTTTTGATTTTTAGCAAAAAAATGGAAAAATTGAAATTTGTATGTGTTAGTCTTCAATCACGGAATTTTTTGAGAAAAACATGAATAATGTAGTATTTTGATCATTTTAGAGAACTATTTTGGTCTTTTTTACAAAAAATGATAATTGATATTTTTGAAGGTGTTAGACTTCAGTTTTTGATTTGATGTAAAAAATTGGAAAAATAGAAATTTGTATATGTTAGTCTTCAATCCCGGAGTTTTTTGAGAAAAACATGAAAAATGAAGTATTTTGCTCATTTTAGAGAACTATTTTGGTCTTTTTTAGAAAAAATGTTAATGGATATTTTTGAAGGTGTTAGACTTTAGTTTTTGATTTTATGCAAAAAATAGGAAAAATAGAAATTTGTATGTGTTAGTCTTCAATCCCGGAGTTTTTTGAGAAAATCATGAAAAATAAAGTATATTGCTCATTTTAGAGAACTATTTTGGTCTTTTTCAGAAAAAATGATAATTGATATTTTTTAAGGTGTTAGACTTCAGTTTTTGATTTTATAGAAAAAGTAGGAAAAATAGAAATTTGTATGTGTTAGTCTTCAATCCCGGAGTTTTTTGAGAAAAACATGAAAAATGAAGTATTTTGCTCATTTTTGAGAACTATTTTGGTATTTTTTAGAAAAAATTATAATTGATATTTTTGAAGGTGTTAGACTTCAGTTTTTGATTTTTTGCAAAAAATTGGGAAAATAGAAATTTGTATGTGTTAGTCTTCAATCACGGAATTTTTTGAGAAAAACATGAATAATCAAGTATTTTGATCATTTTAGAGAACTATTTTGGTCTTTTTTAGAAAAAATGATAATTGATATTTTTGAAGGTGTTAGACTTCAGTTTTTGATTTTATGCAAAAAATTGGAAAAATAGAAATTTGTATGTGTTAGTCTTCAATCCCGGAGTTTTTTGAGTAAAACATGAAAACTGAAGTATTTTCCTCATTTTAGAGAACTATTTTGGTCTTTTTTAGAAAAAATGATAATTGATATTTTTGAAGGTGACTTCAGTTTTTGATTTTATGGAAAAAGTAGGTAAAAATAGAAATTTGTATGTGTTAGTCTTCAATCACGGAATTTTTTGAGAAAAACCTGAAAACTGAAGTATTTTGCTCATTTTAGAGAACTAGTTTGGTCTTTTTTAGAAAAAATGATAATTGATATTTTTGAAGGTGTTAGACTTCAGTTTTTGATTTTATGCAAAAAATAGGAAAAATATAAATTTGTATGTGTTTGTCTTCAATCACGGAGTTTTTTGAGAAAAACATGAAAAATGAAGTATTTTGCTCATTTTAGAGAACTATTTTGCTCTTTTTTAGAAAAAATGATAATTGATATTTTTGAAGGTGTTAGACTTCAGTTTTTGATTTTATGCAAAAAGTAGGAAAAATACAAATTTGTATGTGTTAGTCTTCAATCCCGGAGTTTTTTGAGAAAAACATGAAAAATGAAGTATTTTGCTCATTTCAGAGAACTATTTTGCTCTTTTTTAGAAAAAATGATAATTCATATTTTTGAAGGTGACTTCAATTTTTGATTTTTTACAAAAAATTGGGAAAATAGAAATATGTATGTGTTAATCTTCAATCACGGAATTTTTTGAAAAAAACATGAATAATGAAGTATTTTGATCATTTGAGAGAACTATTTTGGTCTTTTTTAAGAAAAAATGATAATTGATATTTTTTAATGTGTTAGACTTGAATTTTTGATTTTATGGAAAAAGTAGGAAAAATAGAAATTTGTATGTGTTAGTCTTCAATCCCGGAGTTTTTTGAGAAAAACATGAAAAATGAAGTATTTTGCTCATTTTTTAGAACTATTTTGGTCTTTTCTAGAAAAAATTATAATTGATATTTTTGAAGGTGTCAGACTTCAGTTTTGGATTTTTTGCAAAAAATAGTAAAAATATAAATTTGTATGTGTTAGTCTTCAATCCCGGAATTTTTTGAGAAAAACATGAAAAATGAAGTATTTTGCTCATTTTAGAGAACTATTTTGGTCTTTTTTAGAACAATTGATAATTGATATTTTTGAAGGTGTTAGACTTCAGTTTTTGATTTTTTGCAAAAAATAGGAAAAATAGAAATTTGTATGTGTTAGTCTTCAATCACGAAGTTTTTTGAGAAAAACATGAAAAATGAAGTATTTTGCTCATTTTAGAGAACTATTTTGGACTCTTTTAGAAAAAATGATAATTGATATTTTTTAAGGTGTTAGACTTCAGTTTTTGATTTTTTGCAAAAAAATGGAAAAATTGAAATTTGTATGTGTTAGTCTTCAATCACGGAATTTTTTGAGAAAAACATGAATAATGAAGTATTTTGCTCATTTTAGAGAACTATTTTGGTCTTTTTTAGAAAAAATGATAATTGATATTTTTGAAGGTGTCAGACTTCAGTTTTGGATTTTATGCAAAAAATAGTAAAAATATAAATTTGTATGTGTTAGTCTTCAATCCCGAAGTTTTTTGAGAAAAACATGAAAAATGAAGTATTTTGCTCATTTTAGAGAACTATTTTGGTCTTTTTTAGAAAAAATGATAATGGATATTTTTGAAGGTGTTAGACTTCAGTTTTTGATTTTATGCAAAAAATAGGAAAAATAGAAATTTGTATGTGTTAGTCTTCAATCCCGGAGTTTTTTGAGAAAATCATGAAAAATAAAGCATATTGCTCATTTTAGAGAACTATTTTGGTCTTTTTAATAAAAAGTGATAATTGATATTTTTTAAGGTGTTAGACTTCAGTTTTTGATTTTATGGAAAAAGTAGGAAAAATAGAAATTTGTATGTGTTAGTCTTCAATCCCGGAGTTTTTTGAGAAAAACATGAAAAATGAAGTATTTTGCTCATTTTTTAGAACTATTTTGGTCTTTTCTAGAAAAAATTATAATTGATATTTTTGAAGGTGTTAGACTTCAGTTTTTGATTTTTTGCAAAAAATTGGGAAAATAGAAATTTGTATGTGTTAGTCTTCAATCACGGAATTTTTTGAGAAAAACATGAATAATGAAGTATTTTGATCATTTTAGAGAACTATTTTGGTCTTTTTTAGAAAAAATGATAATTGATATTTTTGAAGGTGTTAGACTTCAGTTTTTGATTTTATGCAAAAAATTGGAAAAATAGAAATTTGTATGTGTTAGTCTTCAATCCCGCAGTTTTTTGAGAAAAACATGAAAACTGAAGTATTTTGCTCATTTTAGAGAACTATTTTGGTCTTTTTTAGAAAAAATGATAATTGATATTTTTGAAGGTGTTAGACTTCAGTTTTTGATTTTATGGAAAAAGTAGGTAAAAATAGAAATTTGTATGTGTTAGTCTTCAATCACGGAATTTTTTGAGAAAATCATGAAAAATGAAGTATTTTGCTCATTTTAGAGAACTAGTCTGGTCTTTTTTAGAAAAAATGATAATTGATATTTTTGAAGGTGTTAGACTTCAGTTCTTGATTTTATGCAAAAAATAGGAAAAATATAAATTTGTATGTGTTTGTCTTCAATCACGGAGTTTTTCGAGAAAAACATGAAAAATGAAGTATTTTGCTCATTTTAGAGAACTATTTTGGTGTTTTTTAGAAAAAATGATAATTGATATTTTTGAAGGTGTTAGACTTCAGTTTGTGATTTTTTGCAAAAAAAATTGGGAAAATAGAAATTTGTATGTGTCAGTCTTCAATCACGGAATTTTTTGAGATAAACATGAATAATGAAGTATTTTGATCATTTTAGAGAACTATTTTGGTCTTTTTTAGAAAAAATGATAATTGATATTTTTGAAGGTGTTAGACATCAGTTTTTGATTTTATGCAAAAAAATTGGAAAAATAGAAATTTGTATGTGTTAGTCTTCAATCCCGGAGTTTTTTGAGAAAAACATGAAAAATGAAGTATTTTGCTCATTTTAGAGAACTATTTTGGTCTTTTTTAGAAAAAAATGATAATTGATATTTTTGAAAGTGTTAGACTTCAGTTTTTGATTTTATGCAAAAAATAGGAAAAATAGAAATTTGTATGTGTTAGTCTTCAATCCCGGAATTTTTTGAGACAAACATGAAAAATGAAGTATTTTGCTCATTTTAGAGATATATTTTGGTCTTTTTTAGAAAAAATGATAATTGATATTTTTGAAGGTGTTAGACTTCATTTTTTGATTTTATGGAAAAAGTAGGAAAAATAGAAATTTGTATGTGTTAGTCTTCAATCCCGGAGTTTTTTGAGAAAAACATGAAAGAAGTATTTTGATCATTTTAGAGAACTATTTTGGTCTTTTTTAGAAAAAATGATAATTGATATTTTTGAAGGTGTTAGACTTCAGTTTTTGATTTTGTGCAAAAAATTGGAAAAATTGTAATTTGTATGTGTTAGTCTTCAATCACGGAATTTTTTGAGAAAATCATGAAAAATGAAGTATTTTGCTCATTTTAGAGAACTAGTTTGGTCTTTTTTAGAAAAAATGATAATTGATATTTTTGAAGGTGTTAGACTTCAGTTTTTGATTTTATGCAAAAAATAGGAAAAATAGAAATTTGTATGTGTTAGTCTTCAATCACGGACTTTTTCGAGAAAAACATGAAAAATGAAGTATTTTGCTTATTTTAGAGAACAATTTTGGTGTTTTTTAGAAAAAATGATAATTGATATTTTTGAAGGTGTTAGACTTCAGTTTGTGATTTTTTGCAAAAAAATTTGGAAAATAGAAATTTGTATGTGTTAGTCTTCAATCACGGAATTTTTTGAGAAAAAAGTGAATATTGAAGTATTTTGCTCATTTTAGAGAACTATTTTGGTCATTTTTAGAAAAAATGATAATTGATATTTTTGAAGGTGTTACACATCAGTTTTTGATTTTATGCAAAAAATTGGAAAAATAGAAATTTGTATGTGTTAGTCTTCAATCCCGGAGTTTTTTGAGAAAAACATGAAAAATGAAGTATTTTGCTCATTTTAGAGAACTATTTTGGTCTTTTTTAGAAAAAAAGATAATTGATATTTTTGAAGGTGTTAGACTTCAGTTTTTGATTTTATGCAAAAAATAGGAAGAATAGAAATTTGTATGTGTTCGTCTTCAATCCCGGAATTTTATAAGAAAATCATGAAAAATGAAGTATTTTGCTCATTTTAGAGAACTAGTTTGGTCTTTTTTAGAAAAAATGATAATTGATATTTTTGAAGGTGTTAGACTTCAGTTTTTGATTTTTTGCAAAAAATAGGAAACATAGAAATTTGTATGTGTTAGTCTTCAATCACGAAGCTTTTTGAGAAAAACAAGAAAAATGAAGTATTTTTCTCATTTTAGAGAATTATTTTGGACTCTTTTAGAAAAAATAATAATTGATATTTTTGAGAAAATCATTAAAAATGAAGTATTTTGCTCATTTTAGAGAACTAGTTTGGTCTTTTTTAGAAAAAATGATAATTGATATTTTTGAAGGTGTTAGACTTCAGTTTTTGATTTTATGCAAAAAATAGGAAAAATATAAATTTGTATGTGTTTGTCTTCAATCACGGAGTTTTTCGAGAAAAACATGAAAAATGAAGTATTTTGCTCATTTTAGAGAACTATTTTGGTGTTTTTTAGAAAAAAAGATAATTTATATTTTTGAAGGTGTTAGACTTCAGTTTGTGATTTTTTGCAAAAAAATTGGGAAAATAGAAATTTGTCTGTGTTAGTCTTCAATCACGGAGTTTTTTGAGAAAAACATGAATATTGAAGTATTTTGCTCATTTTAGAGAACTATTTTGGTCCTTTTTTGAAAAAATGATAATTGATATTTTTGAAGGTGTTAGACATCAGTTTTTGATTTTATGCAAAAAATTGGAAAAATAGAAATTTGAATGTGTTAGTCTTCAATCCCGGAGTTTTTTGAGAAAAACATGAAAAATGAAGTATTTTGCTCATTTTAGAGAACTATTTTGGTCTTTTTTAGAAAAAAATGATAATTGATATTTTTGAAAGTGTTAGACTTCAGTTTTTGATTTTATGTAAAAAATAGGAAAAATACAAATTTGTATGTGTTAGTCTTCAATCCCGGAATTTTTTGAGACAAACATGAAAAATGAAGTATTTTGCTCATTTTAGATATATATTTTGGTCTTTTTTAGAAAAAAATGATAATTGCTATTTTTGATGGTGTGACTTCAGTTTTTAATTTTATGGAAAAAGTAGGAAAAATAGAAATTTGTATGTGTTAGTCTTCAATCCCGGAGTTTTTTGAGAAAAACATGAAAGAAGTATTTTTCTCATTTTAGAGAACTATTTTGGTCTTTTTTAGAAAAAATGATAATTGATATTTTTGAAGGTGTTAGACTTCAGTTTTTGATTTTGTGCAAAAAATTGGGAAAATAGAAATTTGTATGTGTTAGTCTTCAATCACGGAATTTTTTGAGAAAAACATGAATAATGAAGTATTTTGATCATTTTAGAGAACTATTTTGGTCTTTTTTAGAAATAATGATAATTGATATTTTTGAAGGTGTTAGACTTCAGTTTTTGATTTTATGCAAAAAATTTGAAAAATTGAAATTTGTATGTGTTAGTCTTCAATCCCGGAGTTTTTTGAGAAAAACATGAAAACTGAAGTATTTTGCTCATTTTAGAGAACTATTTTGGTCTTTTTTAGAAAAAATGATAATTGATATTTTTGAAGGTGTTAGACTTCATTTTTTGATTTTATGGAAAAAGTTGGAAAAATAGAAATTTGTATGTGTTAGTCTTCAATCCCGGAGTTTTTTGAGAAAAACATGAAAAATGAAGTATTTTGCTCATTTTAGAGAACTATTTTGCTCTTTTTTAGAAAAAATGATAATTGATATTTTTGAAGGTGTTAGACTTCAATTTTTGATTTTTTGCGAAAAATTGGGAAAATAGAAATTTGTATGTGTTAGTCTTCAATCACGGAATTTTTTGAGAAAAACATGAATAATGAAGTATTTTGATCATTTTAGAGAACTATTTTGGTCTTTTTTAGAAAAAATGATAATTGATATTTTTGAAGGTGTTAGACTTCAGTTTTTGATTTTATGCAAAAAATTGGAAAAATAGAAATTTGTATATGTTAGTCTTCAATCCCGGAGTTTTTTGAGAAAAACATGAAAAATGAAGTATTTTGCTCATTTTAGAGAACTATTTTGGTCTTTTTTAGAAAAAATGATAATTGATATTTTTGAAGGTGTTAGACTTCAGTTTTGAATTTTATGCAAAAAATAGTAAAAATAGAAATTTGTATGTGTTAGTCTTCAATCCCGAAGTTTTTTGAGAAAAACATGAAAAATGAAGTATTTTGCTCATTTTAGAGAACTATTTTGGTCTTTTTTAGAACAATTGATAATTGATATTTTTGAAGGTGTTAGACTTCAGTTTTTGATTTTTTGCAAAAAATAGGAAAAATAGAAATTTGTATGTGTTAGTCTTCAATCACGAAGTTTTTTGAGAAAAACATGAAAAATGAAGTATTTTGCTCATTTTAGAGAACTATTTTGGACTCTTTTAGAAAAAATGATAATTGATATTTTTGAAGGTGTTAGACTTCAGTTTTTGATTTTGTGCAAAAAATTGGGAAAATAGAAATTTGTATGTGTTAGTCTTCAATCACGGAATTTTTTGAGAAAAACATGAATAATGAAGTATTTTGATCATTTTAGAGAACTATTTTGGTCTATTTTAGAAAAAATGATAATTGATATTTTTGAATGTGTTAGACTTCAGTTTTTGCTTTTATGGAAAAAGTAGGAAAAATGGAAATTTGTAGGTGTTAGTCTTCAATCCCGGAGTTTTTTGAGAAAAACATGAAAAATGAAGTATTTTGCTCATTTTAGAGAACTATTTTGCTCTTTTTTAGAAAAAATGATAATTGATATTTTTGAAGGTGTTAGACTTGAATTTTTTATTTTTTGCAAAAAATTGGGAAAATAGAAATTTGTATGTGTTAGTCTTCAATCACGGAATTTTTTGAGAAAAACATGAGTAATGAAGTATTTTGATCATTTTAGAGAACTATTTTTGTCTTTTTCAGAAAAAATGATAATTGATATTTTTGAAGGTGTTAGACTTCAGTTTTTGATTTTTTGCAAAAAATAGGAAACATAGAAATTTGTATGTGTTAGTCTTCAATCACGAAGCTTTTTGAGAAAAACAAGAAAAATGAAGTATTTTTCTCATTTTAGAGAATTATTTTGGACTCTTTTAGAAAAAATAATAATTGATATTTTTGAGAAAATCATTAAAAATGAAGTATTTTGCTCATTTTAGAGAACTAGTTTGGTCTTTTTTAGAAAAAATGATAATTGATATTTTTGAAGGTGTTAGACTTCAGTTTTTGATTTTATGCAAAAAATAGGAAAAATATAAATTTGTATGTGTTTGTCTTCAATCACGGAGTTTTTCGAGAAAAACATGAAAAATGAAGTATTTTGCTCATTTTAGAGAACTATTTTGGTGTTTTTTAGAAAAAAAGATAATTTATATTTTTGAAGGTGTTAGACTTCAGTTTGTGATTTTTTGCAAAAAAATTGGGAAAATAGAAATTTGTCTGTGTTAGTCTTCAATCACGGAGTTTTTTGAGAAAAACATGAATATTGAAGTATTTTGCTCATTTTAGAGAACTATTTTGGTCCTTTTTTGAAAAAATGATAATTGATATTTTTGAAGGTGTTAGACATCAGTTTTTGATTTTTTGCAAAAAATTGGAAAAATAGAAATTTGAATGTGTTAGTCTTCAATCCCGGAGTTTTTTGAGAAAAACATGAAAAATGAAGTATTTTGCTCATTTTAGAGAACTATTTTGGTCTTTTTTAGAAAAAAATGATAATTGATATTTTTGAAAGTGTTAGACTTCAGTTTTTGATTTTATGTAAAAAATAGGAAAAATACAAATTTGTATGTGTTAGTCTTCAATCCCGGAATTTTTTGAGACAAACATGAAAAATGAAGTATTTTGCTCATTTTAGATATATATTTTGGTCTTTTTTAGAAAAAAATGATAATTGCTATTTTTGATGGTGTGACTTCAGTTTTTAATTTTATGGAAAAAGTAGGAAAAATAGAAATTTGTATGTGTTAGTCTTCAATCCCGGAGTTTTTTGAGAAAAACATGAAAGAAGTATTTTTCTCATTTTAGAGAACTATTTTGGTCTTTTTTAGAAAAAATGATAATTGATATTTTTGAAGGTGTTAGACTTCAGTTTTTGATTTTGTGCAAAAAATTGGGAAAATAGAAATTTGTATGTGTTAGTCTTCAATCACGGAATTTTTTGAGAAAAACATGAATAATGAAGTATTTTGATCATTTTAGAGAACTATTTTGGTCTTTTTTAGAAAAAATGATAATTGATATTTTTGAAGGTGTTAGACTTCAGTTTTTGATTTTATGCAAAAAATTTGAAAAATTGAAATTTGTATGTGTTAGTCTTCAATCCCGGAGTTTTTTGAGAAAAACATGAAAACTGAAGTATTTTGCTCATTTTAGAGAACTATTTTGGTCTTTTTTAGAAAAAATGATAATTGATATTTTTGAAGGTGTTAGACTTCATTTTTTGATTTTATGGAAAAAGTTGGAAAAATAGAAATTTGTATGTGTTAGTCTTCAATCCCGGAGTTTTTTGAGAAAAACATGAAAAATGAAGTATTTTGCTCATTTTAGAGAACTATTTTGCTCTTTTTTAGAAAAAATGATAATTGATATTTTTGAAGGTGTTAGACTTCAATTTTTGATTTTTTGCGAAAAATTGGGAAAATAGAAATTTGTATGTGTTAGTCTTCAATCACGGAATTTTTTGAGAAAAACATGAATAATGAAGTATTTTGATCATTTTAGAGAACTATTTTGGTCTTTTTTAGAAAAAATGATAATTGATATTTTTGAAGGTGTTAGACTTCAGTTTTTGATTTTATGCAAAAAATTGGAAAAATAGAAATTTGTATATGTTAGTCTTCAATCCCGGAGTTTTTTGAGAAAAACATGAAAAATGAAGTATTTTGCTCATTTTAGAGAACTATTTTGGTCTTTTTTAGAAAAAATGATAATTGATATTTTTGAAGGTGTTAGACTTCAGTTTTGAATTTTATGCAAAAAATAGTAAAAATAGAAATTTGTATGTGTTAGTCTTCAATCCCGAAGTTTTTTGAGAAAAACATGAAAAATGAAATATTTTGCTCATTTTAGAGAACTATTTTGGTCTTTTTTAGAACAATTGATAATTGATATTTTTGAAGGTGTTAGACTTCAGTTTTTGATTTTTTGCAAAAAATAGGAAAAATAGAAATTTGTATGTGTTAGTCTTCAATCACGAAGTTTTTTGAGAAAAACATGAAAAATGAAGTATTTTGCTCATTTTAGAGAACTATTTTGGACTCTTTTAGAAAAAATGATAATTGATATTTTTGAAGGTGTTAGACTTCAGTTTTTGATTTTGTGCAAAAAATTGGGAAAATAGAAATTTGTATGTGTTAGTCTTCAATCACGGAATTTTTTGAGAAAAACATGAATAATGAAGTATTTTGATCATTTTAGAGAACTATTTTGGTCTATTTTAGAAAAAATGATAATTGATATTTTTGAATGTGTTAGACTTCAGTTTTTGCTTTTATGCAAAAAATTGGAAAAATAGAAATTTGTATGTGTTAGTCTTCAATCCCGGAGTTTTTTGAGAAAAACATGAAAACTGAAGTATTTTGCTCATTTTAGAGAACTATTTTGGTCTTTTTTAGAAAAAATGATAATTGATATTTTTGAAGGTGTTAGACTTCAGTTTTTGATTTTATGGAAAAAGTAGGAAAAATGGAAATTTGTAGGTGTTAGTCTTCAATCCCGGAGTTTTTTGAGAAAAACATGAAAAATGAAGTATTTTGCTCATTTTAGAGAACTATTTTGCTCTTTTTTAGAAAAAATGATAATTGATATTTTTGAAGGTGTTAGACTTGAATTTTTTATTTTTTGCAAAAAATTGGGAAAATAGAAATTTGTATGTGTTAGTCTTCAATCACGGAATTTTTTGAGAAAAACATGAGTAATGAAGTATTTTGATCATTTTAGAGAACTATTTTTGTCTTTTTCAGAAAAAATGATAATTGATATTTTTGAAGGTGTTAGACTTCAGTTTTTGATTTTATGCAAAAAATTGGAAAAATAGAAATTTGTATATGTTAGTCTTCAATCCCGAAGTTTTTTGAGAAAAACATGAAAAATTAAGTATTTTGCTCATTTTAGAGAAATATTTTGGTCTTTTTTAGAAAAAATGATAATTGATATTTTTGAAGGTGTTAGACTTCAGTTTTGGATTTTATGCAAAAAATAGTAAAAATAGAAATTTGTATATGTTAGTCTTCAATCCCGGAATTTTTTGAGAAAAACATGAAAAATGAAGTATTTTGCTCATTTTAGAGAACTATTTTGGTCTTTTTTAGAACAATTGATAATTGATATTTTTGATGGTGTTAGACTTCAGTTTTTGATTTTTTGCAAAAAAGAGGAAAAATAGAAATTTGTATGTGTTAGTCTTCAATCACGAAGTTTTTTGAGAAAAACATGAAAAAGGAAGTATTTTTCTCATTTTAGAGAACTATTTTGGACTCTTTTAGAAAAAATGATAATTGATATTTTTGAAGGTGTTAGACTTCAGTTTTTAATTTTATGCAAAAAAATGGAAAAATTGAAATTTGTATGTGTTAGTCTTCAATCACGGAATTTTTTGAGAAAATCATGAAAAAGGAAGTATTTTGCTCATTTTAGAGAACTATTTTGGTCTTTTTTAGAAAAAATGATAATGGATATTTTTCAAGGTGTTAGACTTCAGTTTTAGATTTTATGCAAAAAATAGGAAAAATAGAAATTTGTATGTGTTAGTCTTCAATCCCGGAGTTTTTTGAGAAAATCATGAAAAATAAAGTATTTTGCTCATTTTAGAGAACTATATTGGTCTTTTTATGAAAAAATGATTATTGATATTTTTTAAGGTGTTAGACTTCTGTTTTTAATTTTATGGAAAAAGTAGGAAAAATAGAAATTTGTATGTGTTAGTCTTCAATCCCGGAGTTTTTTGAGAAAAACATGAAAAATGAAGTATTTTGCTCATTTTTGAGAACTATTTTGGTCTTTTTTAGAAAAAATTATAATTGATATTTTTTAAGGTGTTAGACTTCAGTTTTTGATTTAATGGAAAAAGTAGGAAAAATAGAAATTTGTATGTGTTAGTCTTCAATCCCGGAGTTTTTTGAGAAAAACATGAAAAATGAAGTATTTTGCTCATTTTTTAGAACTATTTTGGTCTTTTTTAGAAAAAATTATAATTGATATTTTTGAAGGTGTTAGACTTCAGTTTTTGATTTTTTGCAAAAAATTGGGAAAATAGAAATTTGTATGTGTTAGTCTTAAATCCCGGAGTTTTTTGAGAAAAACATGAAAACTGAAGTATTTTGCTCATTTTAGAGAACTATTTTGGTCTTTTTTAGAAAAAATGATAATTGATATTTTTGAAGGTGTTAGACTTCAGTTTTTGATTTTATGGAAAAAGTAGGAAAAATAGAAATTTGTATGTGTTAGTCTTCAATCACGGAATTTTTAGAGAAAATCATGAAAAACGAAGTATTTTGCTCATTTTAGAGAACTAGTTTGGTCTTTTTTAGAAAAAATGATAATTGATATTTTTGAAGGTGTTAGACTTCAGTTTTTGATTTTATGCAAAAAATAGGAAAAATATAAATTTGTATGTGTTTGTCTTCAATCACGGAGTTTTTCGAGAAAAACATGAAAAATGAAGTATTTTGCTCATTTTAGAGAACTATTTTGGTGTTTTTTAGAAAAAATGATAATTGATATTTTTGAAGGTGTTAGACTTCAGTTTGTGATTTTTTGCAAAAAAATTGGTAAAATAGAAATTTGTATGGGTTAGTCTTCAATCACGGAATTTTTTGAGAAAAACATGAATATTGAAGTATTTTGCTCATTTTAGAGAACTATTTTGGTCCTTTTTTGAAAAAATGATAATTGATATTTTTGAAGGTGTTAGACATCAGTTTTTGATTTTATGCAAAAAAATTGGAAAAATAGAAATTTGTATGTGTTAGTCTTCAATCCCGGAATTTTTTGAGACAAACATGAAAAATGAAGTATTTTGCTCATTTTAGAGATATATTTTGGTCTTTTTTAGAAAAAATGATAATTGCTATTTTTGAAGGTGTTAGACTTCAGTTTTTTATTTTATGGAAAAAGTAGGAAAAATAGAAATTTGTATGTGTTAGTCTTCAATCCCGGAGTTTTTTGAGAAAAACATGAAAGAAGTATTTTGCTCATTTTAGAGAACTATTTTGGTCTTTTTTAGAAAAAATGATAATTGATATTTTTGAAGGTGTTAGACTTTAGTTTTTGATTTTGTGCAAAAAATTGGGAAAATAGAAATTTGTATGTGTTAGTCTTCAATCACGGAATTTTTTGAGAAAAAACATGAATAATGAAGTATTTTGCTCATTTTAGAGAACTATTTTGGTCTTTTTTAGAAAAAATGATAATTGATATTTTTGAAGGTGTTAGACTTCAGTTTTTGATTTTATGCAAAAAAATGGAAAAATAGAAATTTGTATGTGTTAGTCTTCAATCCCGGAGTTTTTTGAGAAAAACATGAAAACTGAAGTATTTTGCTCATTTTAGAGAACTATTTTGGTCTTTTTCAGAAAAAATGATAATTGATATTATTGAAGGTGTTAGACTTCAGTTTTTGATTTTATGGAAAAAGTAGGAAAAATACAAATTTGTATGTGTTAGTCTTCAATCCCGGAGTTTATTCAGAAAAACATGAAAAATGAAGTATTTTGCTCATTTTAGAGAACTATTTTGCTCTTTTTTAGAAAAAATGATAATTGATATTTTTGAAGGCGTTAGACTTCAATTTTTGATTTTTTACAAAAAATTGGGAAAATAGAAATATGTATGTGTTAGTCTTCAATCACGGAATTTTTTGAGAAAAACATGAATAATGAAGTATTTTGATCATTTTAGAGAACTATTTTGGTCTTTTTTAGAAAAAATGATAATTGATATTTTTGATGGTGTTAGACTTCAGTTTTTGATTTTATGCAAAAAATAGGAAAAATGGAAATTTGTATATGTTAGTCTTCAATCCCGGAGTTTTTTGAGAAAAACATGAAAAATTAAGTATTTTGCTCATTTTAGAGAACTATTTTGGTCTTTTTTAGAAAAAATGATAATTGATATTTTTGAAGGTGTTAGACTTCAGTTTTGGATTTTATGCAAAAAATAGTAAAAATATAAATTTGTATGTGTTAGTCTTCAATCCCGGAATTTTTTGAGAAAAACATGAAAAATGAAGTATTTTGCTCATTTTAGAGAACTATTTTGGTCTTTTTTAGAACAATTGATAATTGATATTTTTGAAGGTGTTAGACTTCAGTTTTTGATTTTTTGCAAAAAATAGGAAAAATAGAAATTTGTATGTGTTAGTCTTCAATCACGAAGTTTTTTGAGAAAAACATGAAAAATGAAGTATTTTGCTCTTTTTAGAGAACTATTTTGGACTCTTTTAGAAAAAATGATAATTGATATTTTTTAAGGTGTTAGACTTCAGTTTTTGATTTTTTGCAAAAAATAGGAAAAATAGAAATTTGTATGTGTTAGTCTTCAATCCCGGAGTTTTTTGAGAAAAACATGAATAATGAAGTATTTTGATCATTATAGAGAACTATTTTGGTCTTTTTTACAAAAAATGATAATTGATATTTTTGAAGGTGTTAGACTTCAGTTTTTGATTTGATGCAAAAAATTGGAAAAATAGAAATTTGTATATGTTAGTCTTCAATCCCAAAGTTTTTTGAGAAAAACATGAAAAATGAAGTATTTTGCTCATTTTAGAGAACTATTTTGGTCTTTTTTAGAAAAAATGATAATGGATATTTTTGAAGGTGTTAGACTTCAGTTTTTGATTTTATGCAAAAAATAGGAAAAATAGAAATTTGTATGTGTTAGTCTTCAATCCCGGAGTTTTTTGAGAAAATCATGAAAAATAAAGTATATTGCTCATTTTAGAGAACTATTTTGGTCTTTTTAAGAAAAAATGATAATTGATATTTTTTAAGGTGTTAGACTTGAGTTTTTGATTTTATGGAAAAAGTAGGAAAAATAGAAATTTGTATGTGTTAGTCTTCAATCCCGGAGTTTTTTGAGAAAACCATGAAAAATGAAGTATTTTCCTCATTTTTTAGAACTATTTTGGTCTTTTCTAGAAAAAATTGTAATTGATATTTTTGAAGGTGTTAGACTTCAGTTTTTGATTTTTTGCAAAAAATTGGGAAAATAGAAATTTGTATGTGTTAGTCTTCAATCACGGAATTTTTTGAGAAAAACATGAATAATGAAGTATTTTGATCATTTTAGAGAGCTATTTTGGTCTTTTTTAGAAAAAATGATAATTGATATTTTTGAAGGTGTTAGACTTCAGTTTTTGATTTTATGCAAAAAATTGGAAAAATAGAAATTTGTATGTGTTAGTCTTCAATCCCGGAGTTTTTTGAGAAAAACATGAAAACTGAAGTATTTTGCTCATTTTAGAGAACTATTTTGTTCTTTTTTAGAAAAAATGATAATTGATATTTTTGAAGGTGTTAGACTTCAGTTTTTGATTTTATGGAAAAAGTAGGTAAAAATAGAAATTTGTATGTGTTAGTCTTCAATCACGGAATTTTTTGAGAAAATCATAAAAAATGAAGTATTTTGCTCATTTTAGAGAACTAGTTTGGTCTTTTTTAGAAAAAATGATAATTGATATTTTTGAAGGTGTTAGACTTCAGTTTTTGATTTTATGCAAAAAATAGGAAAAATATAAATTTGTATGTGTTTGTCTTCAATCATGGAGTTTTTCGAGAAAAACATGAAAAATGAAGTATTTTGATCATTTTAGAGAACTATTTTGGTGTTTTTTAGAAAAAATGATAATTGATATTTTTGAAGGTGTTAGACTTCAGTTTGTGATTTTTTGCAAAAAAAATTGGGAAAATAGAAATTTGTATGTGTTAGTCTTCAATCACGGAATTTTTTGAGATAAACATGAATAATGAAATATTTTGATCATTTTAGAGAACTATTTTGGTCTTTTTTAGAAAAAATGATAATTGATATTTTTGAAGGTGTTAGACATCAGTTTTTGATTTTATGCAAAAATAATTGGAAAAATAGAAATTTGTATGTGTTAGTCTTCAATCCCGGAGTTTTTTGAGAAAAACATGAAAAATGAAGTATTTTGCTCATTTTAGAGAACTATTTTGGTCTTTTTTAGAAAAAAATGATAATTGATATTTTTGAAAGTGTTAGACTTCAGTTTTTGATTTTATGCAAAAAATAGGAAAAATAGAAATTTGTATGTGTTAGTCTTCAATCCCGGTATTTTTTGAGACAAACATGAAAAATGAAGTATTTTGCTCATTTTAGAGATATATTTTGGTCTTTTTTAGAAAAAATGATTATTGATATTTTTGAAGGTGTTAGACTTCAGTTTTTGATTTTATGGAAAAAGTAGGAAAAATAGAAATTTGTATGTGTTAGTCTTCAATCCCGGAGTTTTTTGAGAAAAACATGAAAGAAGTATTTTGATCATTTTAGAGAACTATTTTGGTCTTTTTTAGAAAAAATGATAATTGATATTTTTGAAGGTGTTAGACTTCAGTTTTTGATTTTGTGCAAAAAATATGAAAAATAGAAATTTGTATGTGTTAGTCTTCAATCACGGACTTTTTCGAGAAAAACATGAAAAATGAAGTATTTTGCTCATTTTAGAGAACTAGTTTGGTCTTTTTTAGAAAAAATGATAATTGATATTTTTGAAGGTGTTAGACTTCAGTTTTTTATTTTATGCAAAAAATAGGAAAAATAGAAATTTGTATGTGTTAGTCTTCAATCACGGACTTTTTCGAGAAAAACATGAAAAATGAAGTATTTTGCTCATTTTAGAGAATTATTTTGGTGTTTTTTAGAAAAAATGATAATTGATATTTTTGAAGGTGTTAGACTTCAGTTTTTTATTTTATGCAAAAAATAGGAAAAATAGAAATTTGTATGTGTTAGTCTTCAATCACGGACTTTTTCGAGAAAAACATGAAAAATGAAGTATTTTGCTCATTTTAGAGAACTATTTTGGTGTTTTTTAGAAAAAATGATAATTGATATTTTTGAAGGTGTTAGACTTCAGTTTGTGATTTTTGCAAAAAAATTTGGAAAATAGAAATTTGTATGTGTTAGTCTTCAATCACGGAATTTTTTGAGAAAAAAGTCAATATTGAAGTATTTTGCTCATTTTAGAGAACTATTTTGGTCATTTTTAGAAAAAATGATAATTGATATTTTTGAAGGTGTTACACATCAGTTTTTGATTTTATGCAAAAAATTGGAAAAATAGAAATTTGTATGTGTTAGTCTTCAATCCCGGAGTTTTTTGAGAAAAACATGAAAAATGAAGTATTTTGCTCATTTTAGAGAACTATTTTGGTCTTTTTTAGAAAAAAAGATAATTGATATTTTTGAAGGTGTTAGACTTCAGTTTTTGATTTTATGCAAAAAATAGGAAGAATAGAAATTTGTATGTGTTCGTCTTCAATCCCGGAATTTTATAAGAAAATCATGAAAAATGAAGTATTTTGCTCATTTTAGAGAACTAGTTTGGTCTTTTTTAGAAAAAATGATAATTGATATTTTTGAAGGTGTTAGACTTCAGTTTTTGATTTTTTGCAAAAAATAGGAAAAATAGAAATTTGTATGTGTTAGTCTTCAATCACGAAGTTTTTTGAGAAAAACAAGAAAAATGAAGTATTTTTCTCATTTTAGAGAATTATTTTGGACTCTTTTAGAAAAAATAATAATTGATATTTTTGAGAAAAACATGAAAAATGAAGTATTTTGCTCATTATAGAGAACTATTTTGGTCTTTTTTAGAAAAAATGATAATTGATATCTTTGAATGTGTTAGACTTCAGTTTTTTATTTTTTGCAAAAAATTGGAAAAATGGAAATTTGTATGTGTTAGTCTTCAATCCCGGAATTTTTTGAGAAAAACATGAAAAATGAAGTATTTTGCTCATTTTAGAGAACTATTTTGGTCTTTTTTAGAACAATTGATAATTGATATTTTTTGAAGGTGTTAGACTTCAGTTTTTGATTTTTTGCAAAAAATAGGAAAAATAGAAATTTGTATGTGTTAGTCTTCAATCACGAAGTTTTTTGAGAAAAACATGAAAAATGAAGTATTTTGCTCATTTTAGAGAACTATTTTGGACTCTTTTAGAAAAAATGATAATTGATATTTTTTAAGGTGTTAGACTTCAGTTTTTGATTTTTTGCAAAAAATAGGAAAAATAGAAATTTGTATGTGTTAGTCTTCAATCCCGGAGTTTTTTGAGAAAAACATGAATAATGAAGTATTTTGATCATTATAGAGAACTATTTTGGTCTTTTTTACAAAAAATGATAATTGATATTTTTGAAGGTGTTAGACTTCAGTTTTTGATTTGATGCAAAAAATTGGAAAAATAGAAATTTGTATATGTTAGTCTTCAATCCCAAAGTTTTTTGAGAAAAACATGAAAAATGAAGTATTTTGCTCATTTTAGAGAACTATTTTGGTCTTTTTTAGAAAAAATGATAATGGATAGTTTTGAAGGTGTTAGACTTCAGTTTTTGATTTTATGCAAAAAATAGGAAAAATAGAAATTTGTATGTGTTAGTCTTCAATCCCGGAGTTTTTTGAGAAAATCATGAAAAATAAAGTATATTGCTCATTTTAGAGAACTATTTTGGTCTTTTTAAGAAAAAATGATAATTGATATTTTTTAAGGTGTTAGACTTGAGTTTTTGATTTTATGGAAAAAGTAGGAAAAATAGAAATTTGTATGTGTTAGTCTTCAATCCCGGAGTTTTTTGAGAAAAACATGAAAAATGAAGTATTTTGCTCATTTTTTAGAACTATTTTGGTCTTTTCTAGAAAAAATTGTAATTGATATTTTTGAAGGTGTTAGACTTCAGTTTTTGATTTTTTGCAAAAAATTGGGAAAATAGAAATTTGTATGTGTTAGTCTTCAATCACGGAATTTTTTGAGAAAAACATGAATAATGAAGTATTTTGATCATTTTAGAGAACTATTTTGGTCTTTTTTAGAAAAAATGATAATTGATATTTTTGAAGGTGTTAGACTTCAGTTTTCGATTTTATGCAAAAAATTGGAAAAATAGAAATTTGTATGTGTTAGTCTTCAATCCCGGAGTTTTTTGAGAAAAACATGAAAACTGAAGTATTTTGCTCATTTTAGAGAACTATTTTGGTCTTTTTTAGAAAAAATGATAATTGATATTTTTGAAGGTGTTAGACTTCAGTTTTTGATTTTATGGAAAAAGTAGGTAAAAATAGAAATTTGTATGTGTTAGTCTTCAATCACGTAATTTTTTGAGAAAATCATGAAAAATGAAGTATTTTGCTCATTTTAGAGAACTAGTTTGGTCTTTTTTAGAAAAAATGATAATTGATATTTTTGAAGGTGTTAGACTTCAGTTTTTGATTTTATGCAAAAAATAGGAAAAATATAAATTTGTATGTGTTTGTCTTCAATCACGGAGTTTTTCGAGAAAAACATGAAAAATGAAGTATTTTGATCATTTTAGAGAACTATTTTGGTGTTTTTTAGAAAAAATGATAATTGATATTTTTGAAGGTGTTAGACTTCAGTTTGTGATTTTTTGCAAAAAAAATTGGGAAAATAGAAATTTGTATGTGTTAGTCTTCAATCACGGAATTTTTTGAGATAAACATGAATAATGAAGTATTTTGATCATTTTAGAGAACTATTTTGGTCTTTTTTAGAAAAAATGATAATTCATATTTTTGAAGGTGTTAGACATCAGTTTTTGATTTTATGCAAAAAAATTGGAAAAATAGAAATTTGTATGTGTTAGTCTTCAATCCCGGAGTTTTTTGAGAAAAACATGAAAAATGAAGTATTTTGCTCATTTTAGAGAACTATTTTGGTCTTTTTTAGAAAAAAATGATAATTGATATTTTTGAAAGTGTTAGACTTCAGTTTTTGATTTTATGCAAAAAATAGGAAAAATAGAAATTTGTATGTGTTAGTCTTCAATCCCGGAATTTTTTGAGACAAACATGAAAAATGAAGTATTTTGCTCATTTTAGAGATATATTTTGGTCTTTTTTAGAAAAAATGATTATTGATATTTTTGAAGGTGTTAGACTTCAGTTTTTGATTTTATGGAAAAAGTAGGAAAAATAGAAATTTGTATGTGTTAGTCTTCAATCTCGGAGTTTTTTGAGAAAAACATGAAAGAAGTATTTTGATCATTTTAGAGAACTATTTTGGTCTTTTTTAGAAAAAATGATAATTGATATTTTTGAAGGTGTTAGACTTCAGTTTTTGATTTTGTGCAAAAAATAGGAAAAATAGAAATTTGTATGTGTTAGTCTTCAATCACGGACTTTTTCGAGAAAAACATGAAAAATGAAGTATTTTGCTCATTTTAGAGAACTAGTTTGGTCTTTTTTAGAAAAAATGATAATTGATATTTTTGAAGGTGTTAGACTTCAGTTTTTTATTTTATGCAAAAAATAGGAAAAATAGAAATTTGTATGTGTTAGTCTTCAATCACGGACTTTTTCGAGAAAAACATGAAAAATGAAGTATTTTGCTCATTTTAGAGAACTATTTTGGTGTTTTTTAGAAAAAATGATAATTGATATTTTTGAAGGTGTTAGACTTCAGTTTTTTATTTTATGCAAAAAATAGGAAAAATAGAAATTTGTATGTGTTAGTCTTCAATCACGGACTTTTTCGAGAAAAACATGAAAAATGAAGTATTTTGCTCATTTGAGAGAACTATTTTGGTGTTTTTTAGAAAAAATGATAATTGATATTTTTGAAGGTGTTAGACTTCAGTTTGTGATTTTTGCAAAAAAATTTGGAAAATAGAAATTTGTATGTGTTAGTCTTCAATCACGGAATTTTTTGAGAAAAAAGTGAATATTGAAGTATTTTGCTCATTTTAGAGAACTATTTTGGTCATTTTTAGAAAAAATGATAATTGATATTTTTGAAGGTGTTACACATCAGTTTTTGATTTTATGGAAAAAATTGGAAAAATAGAAATTTGTATGTGTTAGTCTTCAATCCCGGAGTTTTTTGAGAAAAACATGAAAAATGAAGTATTTTGCTCATTTTAGAGAACTATTTTGGTCTTTTTTAGAAAAAAAGATAATTGATATTTTTGAAGGTGTTAGACTTCAGTTTTTGATTTTATGCAAAAAATAGGAAGTATAGAAATTTGTATGTGTTCGTCTTCAATCCCGGAATTTTATAAGAAAATCATGAAAAATGAAGTATTTTGCTTATTTTAGAGAACTAGTTTGGTCTTTTTTAGAAAAAATGATAATTGATATTTTTGAAGGTGTTAGACTTCAGTTTTTGATTTTTTGCAAAAAATAGGAAAAATAGAAATTTGTATGTGTTAGTCTTCAATCACGAAGTTTTTTGAGAAAAACAAGAAAAATGAAGTATTTTTCTCATTTTAGAGAATTATTTTGGACTCTTTTAGAAAAAATAATAATTGATATTTTTGAGAAAAACATGAAAAATGAAGTATTTTGCTCATTATAGAGAACTATTTTGGTCTTTTTTAGAAAAAATGATAATTGATATCTTTGAATGTGTTAGACTTCAGTTTTTTATTTCTTGCAAAAAATTGGAAAAATAGAAATTTGTATGTGTTAGTCTTCAATCCCGGAATTTTTTGAGAAAATCATGAAAAATAAAGTATTTTGCTCATTTTAGACAACTATTTTGGTCTTTTTTAGAAAAAATGATAATTGATATTTTTGAAGGTGTTAGACTTCATTATTTGATTTTTTGCAAAAAATTGGAAAAATTGAAATTTGTATGTGTTAGTCTTCAATCACGAAGTTTTTTGAGAAAAACATGAAAAATGAAGTATTTTTCTTATTTTAGAGAATTATTTTGGACTCTTTTAGAAAAAATGATAATTGATATTTTTGAAGGTGTTAGACTTCAGTTTTTGATTTTTTGCAAAATATTGGAAAAATAGAAATTTGTATGTGTTAGTCCTCAATCACGGAATTTTTTGAGAATAACATGAAAAATGAAGTATTTTGCTCATTTTAGAGAACTATTTTGGTCTTTTTTAGAAAAAATGATAATTGATATTTTGGAAGGTGTTAGACTTCAGCTTTTGATTTTTTGCAAAAAATTGGGAAAATAGAAATTTGTATGTGTTAGTCTTCAATAACAGAATTTTTTGAGAAAAACATGAATAATGAAGTATTTTGATCATTTTAGAGAACTATTTTGGTCTTTTTTAGAAAAATGATAATTGATATTTTTGAAGGTGTTAGACTTCAGTTTTTGATTTTATGCAAAAAAATTGGAAAAATAGAAATTTGTATGTGTTAGTCTTCAATCCCGGAGTTTTTTGAGAAAAACATGAAAAATGAAGTATTTTGCTCATTTTAGAGAACTATTTTCGTCTTTTTTAGAAAAAATGAAAATTGATATTTTTGAAGGTGTTAGACTTCAGTTTTTGATTTTATGCAAAAAATAGGAAAAATAGAAATTTGTATGTGTTAGTCTTCAATCCCGGAATTTTTTGAGAAAAACATGAAAAATTAAGTATTTTGCTCATTTTAGAGAACTATTTTGCTTTTTTTTAGAAAAAATGATAATTGATATTTTTGAAGGTGTTAGACTTCAATTTTTTATTTTTTGCAAAAAATTGGGAAAATAGAAATTTGTATGTGCTAGTCTTCAATCACGGAATTTTTTGAGAAAAACATGAATAATGAAGTATTTTGATCATTTTAGAGAACTATTTTGGTCTTTTTTAGAAAAAATGATAATTGATATTTTTGAAGGTGTTAGACTTCAGTTTTTAATTTTATGCAAAAAATTGGAAAAATAGAAATTTGTATATGTTAGTCTTCAATCCCGGAGTTTTTTTAGAAAAACATGAAAAATTAAGTATTTTGCTCATTTTAGAGAACTATTTTGGTCTTTTTTAGAAAAAATGATAATTGATATTTTTGAAGGTGTTAGACTTCAGTTTTGGATTTTATGCAAAAAATAGTAAAAATATAAATTTGTATGTGTTAGTCTTCAATCACGGACTTTTTCGAGAAAAACATGAAAAATGAAGTATTTTGCTCATTTTAGAGAACTATTTTGGTGTTTTTTAGAAAAAATGATAATTGATATTTTTGAAGGTGTTAGACTTCAGTTTTTTATTTTATGCAAAAAATAGGAAAAATAGAAATTTGTATGTGTTAGTCTTCAATCACGGACTTTTTCGAGAAAAACATGAAAAATGAAGTATTTTGCTCATTTTAGAGAACTATTTTGGTGTTTTTTAGAAAAAATGATAATTGATATTTTTGAAGGTGTTAGACTTCAGTTTGTGATTTTTGCAAAAAAATTTGGAAAATAGAAATTTGTATGTGTTAGTCTTCAATCACGGAATTTTTTGAGAAAAAAGTGAATATTGAAGTATTTTGCTCATTTTAGAGAACTATTTTGGTCATTTTTAGAAAAAATGATAATTGATATTTTTGAAGGTGTTACACATCAGTTTTTGATTTTATGCAAAAAATTGGAAAAATAGAAATTTGTATGTGTTAGTCTTCAATCCCGGAGTTTTTTGAGAAAAACATGAAAAATGAAGTATTTTGCTCATTTTATAGAACTATTTTGGTCTTTTTTAGAAAAAAAGATAATTGATATTTTTGAAGGTGTTAGACTTCAGTTTTTGATTTTATGCAAAAAATAGGAAGAATAGAAATTTGTATGTGTTCGTCTTCAATCCCGGAATTTTATAAGAAAATCATGAAAAATGAAGTATTTTGCTCATTTTAGAGAACTAGTTTGGTCTTTTTTAGAAAAAATGATAATTGATATTTTTGAAGGTGTTAGACTTCAGTTTTTGATTTTTTGCAAAAAATAGGAAAAATAGAAATTTGTATGTGTTAGTCTTCAATCACGAAGTTTTTTGAGAAAAACAAGAAAAATGAAGTATTTTTCTCATTTTAGAGAATTATTTTGGACTCTTTTAGAAAAAATAATAATTGATATTTTTGAGAAAAACATGAAAAATGAAGTATTTTGCTCATTATAGAGAACTATTTTGGTCTTTTTTAGAAAAAATGATAATTGATATCTTTGAATGTGTTAGACTTCAGTTTTTTATTTTTTGCAAAAAATTGGAAAAATAGAAATTTGTATGTGTTAGTCTTCAATCCCGGAATTTTTTGAGAAAATCATGAAAAATAAAGTATTTTGCTCATTTTAGACAACTATTTTGGTCTTTTTTAGAAAAAATGATAATTGATATTTTTGAAGGTGTTAGACTTCATTATTTGATTTTTTGCAAAAAATTGGAAAAATTGAAATTTGTATGTGTTAGTCTTCAATCACGAAGTTTTTTGAGAAAAACATGAAAAATGAAGTATTTTTCTTATTTTAGAGAATTATTTTGGACTCTTTTAGAAAAAATGATAATTGATATTTTTGAAGGTGTTAGACTTCAGTTTTTGATTTTTTGCAAAATATTGGAAAAATAGAAATTTGTATGTGTTAGTCCTCAATCACGGAATTTTTTGAGAATAACATGAAAAATGAAGTATTTTGCTCATTTTAGAGAACTATTTTGGTCTTTTTTAGAAAAAATGATAATTGATATTTTGGAAGGTGTTAGACTTCAGCTTTTGATTTTTTGCAAAAAATTGGGAAAATAGAAATTTGTATGTGTTAGTCTTCAATAACAGAATTTTTTGAGAAAAACATGAATAATGAAGTATTTTGATCATTTTAGAGAACTATTTTGGTCTTTTTTAGAAAAATGATAATTGATATTTTTGAAGGTGTTAGACTTCAGTTTTTGATTTTATGCAAAAAAATTGGAAAAATAGAAATTTGTATGTGTTAGTCTTCAATCCCGGAGTTTTTTGAGAAAAACATGAAAAATGAAGTATTTTGCTCATTTTAGAGAACTATTTTCGTCTTTTTTAGAAAAAATGAAAATTGATATTTTTGAAGGTGTTAGACTTCAGTTTTTGATTTTATGCAAAAAATAGGAAAAATAGAAATTTGTATGTGTTAGTCTTCAATCCCGGAATTTTTTGAGAAAAACATGAAAAATGAAGTATTTTGCTCATTTTAGAGAACTATTTTGCTTTTTTTTAGAAAAAATGATAATTGATATTTTTGAAGGTGTTAGACTTCAATTTTTGATTTTTTGCAAAAAATTGGGAAAATAGAAATTTGTATGTGCTAGTCTTCAATCACGGAATTTTTTGAGAAAAACATGAATAATGAAGTATTTTGATCATTTTAGAGAACTATTTTGGTCTTTTTTAGAAAAAATGATAATTGATATTTTTGAAGGTGTTAGACTTCAGTTTTTAATTTTATGCAAAAAATTGGAAAAATAGAAATTTGTATATGTTAGTCTTCAATCCCGGAGTTTTTTTAGAAAAACATGAAAAATTAAGTATTTTGCTCATTTTAGAGAACTATTTTGGTCTTTTTTAGAAAGAATGATAATTGATATTTTTGAAGGTGTTAGACTTCAGTTTTGGATTTTATGCAAAAAATAGTAAAAATATAAATTTGTATGTGTTAGTCTTCAATCCCGGAATTTTTTGAGAAAAACATGAAAAATGAAGTATTTTTCTCATTTTAGAGAACTATTTTGGTCTTTTTTAGAACAATTGATAATTGATATTTTTGAAGGTGTTAGACTTCAGTTTTTGATTTTTTTCAAAAAATAGGAAAAATAGAAATTTGTATGTGTTAGTCTTCAATCACGAAGTTTTTTGAGAAAAACATGAAAAATGAAGTATTTTGCTCATTTTAGAGAACTATTTTGGACTCTTTTAGAAAAAATGATAATTGATATTTTTTAAGGTGTTAGACTTCAGTTTTTGATTTTTAGCAAAAAAATGGAAAAATTGAAATTTGTATGTGTTAGTCTTCAATCACGGAATTTTTTGAGAAAAACATGAATAATGTAGTATTTTGATCATTTTAGAGAACTATTTTGGTCTTTTTTACAAAAAATGATAATTGATATTTTTGAAGGTGTTAGACTTCAGTTTTTGATTTGATGTAAAAAATTGGAAAAATAGAAATTTGTATATGTTAGTCTTCAATCCCGGAGTTTTTTGAGAAAAACAAGAAAAATGAAGTATTTTGCTCATTTTAGAGAACTATTTTGGTCTTTTTTAGAAAAAATGTTAATGGATATTTTTGAAGGTGTTAGACTTTAGTTTTTGATTTTATGCAAAAAATAGGAAAAATAGAAATTTGTATGTGTTAGTCTTCAATCCCGGAGTTTTTTGAGAAAATCATGAAAAATAAAGTATATTGCTCATTTTAGAGAACTATTTTGGTCTTTTTCAGAAAAAATGATAATTGATATTTTTTAAGGTGTTAGACTTCAGTTTTTGATTTTATAGAAAAAGTAGGAAAAATAGAAATTTGTATGTGTTAGTCTTCAATCCCGGAGTTTTTTGAGAAAAACATGAAAAATGAAGTATTTTGCTCATTTTTGAGAACTATTTTGGTATTTTTTAGAAAAAATGATAATTGATATTTTTGAAGGTGTTAGACTTCAGTTTTTGATTTTTTGCAAAAAATTGGGAAAATAGAAATTTGTATGTGTTAGTCTTCAATCACGGAATTTTTTGAGAAAAACATGAATAATCAAGTATTTTGATCATTTTAGAGAACTATTTTGGTCTTTTTTAGAAAAAATGAAAATTGATATTTTTGAAGGTGTTAGACTACAGTTTTTGATTTTATGCAAAAAATTGGAAAAATAGAAATTTGTATGTGTTAGTCTTCAATCCCGGAGTTTTTTGAGAAAAACATGAAAACTGAAGTATTTTGCTCATTTTAGAGAACTATTTTGGTCTTTTTTAGAAAAAATGATAATTGATATTTTTGAAGGTGTTAGACTTCAGTTTTTAATTTTATGCAAAAAATTGGAAAAATAGAAATTTGTATATGTTAGTCTTCAATCCCGGAGTTTTTTTAGAAAAACATGAAAAATTAAGTATTTTGCTCATTTTAGAGAACTATTTTGGTCTTTTTTAGAAAGAATGATAATTGATATTTTTGAAGGTGTTAGACTTCAGTTTTGGATTTTATGCAAAAAATAGTAAAAATATAAATTTGTATGTGTTAGTCTTCAATCCCGGAATTTTTTGAGAAAAACATGAAAAATGAAGTATTTTTCTCATTTTAGAGAACTATTTTGGTCTTTTTTAGAACAATTGATAATTGATATTTTTGAAGGTGTTAGACTTCAGTTTTTGATTTTTTTCAAAAAATAGGAAAAATAGAAATTTGTATGTGTTAGTCTTCAATCACGAAGTTTTTTGAGAAAAACATGAAAAATGAAGTATTTTGCTCATTTTAGAGAACTATTTTGGACTCTTTTAGAAAAAATGATAATTGATATTTTTTAAGGTGTTAGACTTCAGTTTTTGATTTTTAGCAAAAAAATGGAAAAATTGAAATTTGTATGTGTTAGTCTTCAATCACGGAATTTTTTGAGAAAAACATGAATAATGTAGTATTTTGATCATTTTAGAGAACTATTTTGGTCTTTTTTACAAAAAATGATAATTGATATTTTTGAAGGTGTTAGACTTCAGTTTTTGATTTGATGTAAAAAATTGGAAAAATAGAAATTTGTATATGTTAGTCTTCAATCCCGGAGTTTTTTGAGAAAAACAAGAAAAATGAAGTATTTTGCTCATTTTAGAGAACTATTTTGGTCTTTTTTAGAAAAAATGTTAATGGATATTTTTGAAGGTGTTAGACTTTAGTTTTTGATTTTATGCAAAAAATAGGAAAAATAGAAATTTGTATGTGTTAGTCTTCAATCCCGGAGTTTTTTGAGAAAATCATGAAAAATAAAGTATATTGCTCATTTTAGAGAACTATTTTGGTCTTTTTCAGAAAAAATGATAATTGATATTTTTTAAGGTGTTAGACTTCAGTTTTTGATTTTATAGAAAAAGTAGGAAAAATAGAAATTTGTATGTGTTAGTCTTCAATCCCGGAGTTTTTTGAGAAAAACATGAAAAATGAAGTATTTTGCTCATTTTTGAGAACTATTTTGGTATTTTTTAGAAAAAATGATAATTGATATTTTTGAAGGTGTTAGACTTCAGTTTTTGATTTTTTGCAAAAAATTGGGAAAATAGAAATTTGTATGTGTTAGTCTTCAATCACGGAATTTTTTGAGAAAAACATGAATAATCAAGTATTTTGATCATTTTAGAGAACTATTTTGGTCTTTTTTAGAAAAAATGAAAATTGATATTTTTGAAGGTGTTAGACTACAGTTTTTGATTTTATGCAAAAAATTGGAAAAATAGAAATTTGTATGTGTTAGTCTTCAATCCCGGAGTTTTTTGAGAAAAACATGAAAACTGAAGTATTTTGCTCATTTTAGAGAACTATTTTGGTCTTTTTTAGAAAAAATGATAATTGATATTTTTGAAGGTGTTAGACTTCAGTTTTTAATTTTATGCAAAAAATTGGAAAAATAGAAATTTGTATATGTTAGTCTTCAATCCCGGAGTTTTTTTAGAAAAACATGAAAAATTAAGTATTTTGCTCATTTTAGAGAACTATTTTGGTCTTTTTTAGAAAGAATGATAATTGATATTTTTGAAGGTGTTAGACTTCAGTTTTGGATTTTATGCAAAAAATAGTAAAAATATAAATTTGTATGTGTTAGTCTTCAATCCCGGAATTTTTTGAGAAAAACATGAAAAATGAAGTATTTTTCTCATTTTAGAGAACTATTTTGGTCTTTTTTAGAACAATTGATAATTGATATTTTTGAAGGTGTTAGACTTCAGTTTTTGATTTTTTTCAAAAAATAGGAAAAATAGAAATTTGTATGTGTTAGTCTTCAATCACGAAGTTTTTTGAGAAAAACATGAAAAATGAAGTATTTTGCTCATTTTAGAGAACTATTTTGGACTCTTTTAGAAAAAATGATAATTGATATTTTTTAAGGTGTTAGACTTCAGTTTTTGATTTTTAGCAAAAAAATGGAAAAATTGAAATTTGTATGTGTTAGTCTTCAATCACGGAATTTTTTGAGAAAAACATGAATAATGTAGTATTTTGATCATTTTAGAGAACTATTTTGGTCTTTTTTACAAAAAATGATAATTGATATTTTTGAAGGTGTTAGACTTCAGTTTTTGATTTGATGTAAAAAATTGGAAAAATAGAAATTTGTATATGTTAGTCTTCAATCCCGGAGTTTTTTGAGAAAAACAAGAAAAATGAAGTATTTTGCTCATTTTAGAGAACTATTTTGGTCTTTTTTAGAAAAAATGTTAATGGATATTTTTGAAGGTGTTAGACTTTAGTTTTTGATTTTATGCAAAAAATAGGAAAAATAGAAATTTGTATGTGTTAGTCTTCAATCCCGGAGTTTTTTGAGAAAATCATGAAAAATAAAGTATATTGCTCATTTTAGAGAACTATTTTGGTCTTTTTCAGAAAAAATGATAATTGATATTTTTTAAGGTGTTAGACTTCAGTTTTTGATTTTATAGAAAAAGTAGGAAAAATAGAAATTTGTATGTGTTAGTCTTCAATCCCGGAGTTTTTTGAGAAAAACATGAAAAATGAAGTATTTTGCTCATTTTTGAGAACTATTTTGGTATTTTTTAGAAAAAATGATAATTGATATTTTTGAAGGTGTTAGACTTCAGTTTTTGATTTTTTGCAAAAAATTGGGAAAATAGAAATTTGTATGTGTTAGTCTTCAATCACGGAATTTTTTGAGAAAAACATGAATAATCAAGTATTTTGATCATTTTAGAGAACTATTTTGGTCTTTTTTAGAAAAAATGAAAATTGATATTTTTGAAGGTGTTAGACTACAGTTTTTGATTTTATGCAAAAAATTGGAAAAATAGAAATTTGTATGTGTTAGTCTTCAATCCCGGAGTTTTTTGAGAAAAACATGAAAACTGAAGTATTTTGCTCATTTTAGAGAACTATTTTGGTCTTTTTTAGAAAAAATGATAATTGATATTTTTGAAGGTGTTAGACTTCAGTTTTTTATTTTATGGAAAAAGTAGGTAAAAATAGAAATTTGTATGTGTTAGTCTTCAATCACGGAATTTTTTGAGAAAAACCTGAAAACTAAAGTATTTTGCTCATTTTAGAGAACTAGTTTGGTCTTTTTTAGAAAAAATGATAATTGATATTTTTGAAGGTGTTAGACTTCAGTTTTTGATTTTTTGCAAAAAATTGGGAAAATAGAAATTTGTATGTGTTAGTCTTCAATCACGGAATTTTTTGAGAAAAACATGAATAATCAAGTATTTTGATCATTTTAGAGAACTATTTTGGTCTTTTTTAGAAAAAATGATAATTGATATTTTTGAAGGTGTTAGACTTCAGTTTTTGATTTTATGCAAAAAATTGGAAAAATAGAAATTTGTATGTGTTAGTCTTCAATCCCGGAGTGTTTTGAGAAAAACATGAAAAATGAAGTATTTTGCTCATTTTTGAGAACTATTTTGGTATTTTTTAGAAAAAATTATAATTGATATTTTTGAAGGTGTTAGACTTCAGTTTTTGATTTTATGCAAAAAATTGGAAAAATAGAAATTTGTATGTGTTAGTCTTCAATACCGGAGTTTTTTGAGAAAAACATGAAAACTGAAGTATTTTGCTCATTTTAGAGAACTATTTTGGTCTTTTTTAGAAAAAATGATAATTGATATTTTTGAAGGTGTTAGACTTCAGTTTTTGATTTTATGCAAAAAATAGGAAAAATATAAATTTGTATGTGTTTGTCTTCAATCACAGAGTTTTTTGAGAAAAACATGAAAAATGAAGTATTTTGCTCATTTTAGAGAACTATTTTGCTCTTTTTTAGAAAAAATGATAATTGATATTTTTGAAGGTGTTAGACTTCAGTTTTTGATTTTATGCAAAAAGTAGGAAAAATACAAATTTGTATGTGTTAGTCTTCAATCCCGGAGTTTTTTGAGAAAAACATGAAAAATGAAGTATTTTGCTCATTTCAGAGAACTATTTTGCTCTTTTTTAGAAAAAATGATAATTGATATTTTTGAAGGCGACTTCAATTTTTGATTTTTTACAAAAAATTGGGAAAATAGAAATATGTATGTGTTAGTCTTCAATCACGGAATTTTTTGAAAAAAACATGAATAATGAAGTATTTTGATCATTTTAGAGAACTATTTTGGTCTTTTTTAGAAAAAATGATAATTGATATTTTTGAAGGTGTTAGACTTCAGTTTTTGATTTTATGCAAAAAATAGGAAAAATAGAAATTTGTATATGTTAGTCTTCAATCCCGGAGTTTTTTGAGAAAAACATGAAAAATTAAGTATTTTGCTCATTTTAGAGAACTATTTTGGTCTTTTTTAGAAAAAATGATAATTGATATTTTTGAAGGTGTTAGACTTCAGTTTTGGATTTTATGCAAAAAATAGTAAAAATATAAATTTGTATGTGTTAGTCTTCAATCCCGGAATTTTTTGAGAAAAACATGAAAAATGAAGTATTTTGCTCATTTTAGAGAACTATTTTGGTCTTTTTTAGAACAATTGATAATTGATATTTTTGAAGGTGTTAGACTTCAGTTTTTGATTTTTTGCAAAAAATAGGAAAAATAGAAATTTGTATGTGTTAGTCTTCAATCACGAAGTTTTTTGAGAAAAACATGAAAAATGAAGTATTTTGCTCATTTTAGAGAACTATTTTGGACTCTTTAGAAAAAATGATAATTGATATTTTTTAAGGTGTTAGACTTCAGTTTTTGATTTTTTGCAAAAAAATGGAAAAATTGAAATTTGTATGTGTTAGTCTTCAATCACGGAATTTTTTGAGAAAAACATGAATAATGAAGTATTTTGATCATTATAGAGAACTATTTTGGTCTTTTTTACAAAAAATGATAATTGATATTTTTGAAGGTGTTAGACTTCAGTTTTTGATTTGATGCAAAAAATTGGAAAAATAGAAATTTGTATATGTTAGTCTTCAATCCCGAAGTTTTTTGAGAAAAACATGAAAAATGAAGTATTTTTCTCATTTTAGAGAACTATTTTGGTCTTTTTTAGAAAAAATGATAATGGATATTTTTGAAGGTGTTAGACTTCAGTTTTTCATTTTATGCAAAAAATAGGAAAAATAGAAATTTGTATGTGTTAGTCTTCAATCCCGGAGTTTTTTGAGAAAATCATGAAAAATAAAGTATATTGCTCATTTTAGAGAACTATTTTGGTCGTTTTAATAAAAAGTGATAATTGATATTTTTTAAGGTGTTAGACTTCAGTTTTTGATTTTATGGAAAAAGTAGGAAAAATAGAAATTTGTATGTGTTAGTCTTCAATCCCGGAGTTTTTTGAGAAAAACATGAAAAATGAAGTATTTTGCTCATTTTTTAGAACTATTTTGGTCTTTTCTAGAAAAAATTATAATTGATATTTTTGAAGGTGTTAGACTTCAGTTTTTGATTTTTTGCAAAAAATTGGGTAAATAGAAATTTGTATGTGTTAGTCTTCAATCACGGAATTTTTTGAGAAAAACATGAATAATGAAGTATTTTGATCATTTTAGAGAACTATTTTGGTCTTTTTTAGAAAAAATGATAATTGATATTTTTGAAGGTGTTAGACTTCAGTTTTTGATTTTATGCAAAAAATTGGAAAAATAGAAATTTGTATGTGTTAGTCTTCAATCCCGCAGTTTTTTGAGAAAAACGTGAAAACTGAAGTATTTTGCTCATTTTAGAGAACTATTTTGGTCTTTTTTAGAAAAAATGATAATTGATATTTTTGAAGGTGTTAGACTTCAGTTTTTGATTTTATGGAAAAAGTAGGTAAAAATAGAAATTTGTATGTGTTAGTCTTCAATCACGGAATTTTTTGAGAAAATCATGAAAAATGAAGTATTTTGCTCATTTTAGAGAACTAGTTTGGTCTTTTTTAGAAAAAATGATAATTGATATTTTTGAAGGTGTTAGACTTCAGTTTTTGATTTTATGCAAAAAATAGGAAAAATATAAATTTGTATGTGTTTGTCTTCAATCACGGAGTTTTTCGAGAAAAACATGAAAAATGAAGTATTTTGATCATTTTAGAGAACTATTTTGGTCTTTTTTAGAAAAAATGATAATTGATATTTTTGAAGGTGTTAGACTTCAGTTTGTAATTTTTTGCAAAAAAAAATTGGGAAAATAGAAATTTGTATGTGTTAGTCTTCAATCACGGAATTTTTTGAGATAAACATGAATAATGAAGTATTTTGATCATTTTAGAGAACTATTTTGGTCTTTTTTAGAAAAAATGATAATTGATATTTTTGAAGGTGTTAGACATCAGTTTTTGATTTTATGCAAAAAAATTGGAAAAATAGAAATTTGAATGTGTTAGTCTTCAATCCCGGAGTTTTTTGAGAAAAACATGAAAAATGAAGTATTTTGCTCATTTTAAAGAACTATTTTGGTCTTTTTTAGAAAAAAATGATAATTGATATTTTTGAAAGTGTTAGACTTCAGTTTTTGATTTTATGCAAAAAAATAGGAAAAATAGAAATTTGTATGTGTTAGTCTTCAATCCCGGAATTTTTTGAGACAAACATGAAAAATGAAGTATTTTGCTCATTTTAGAGATATATTTTGGTCTTTTTTAGAAAAAATGATAATTGATATTTTTGAAGGTGTTAGACTTCAGTTTTTGATTTTATGGAAAAAGTAGGAAAAATAGAAATTTGTATGTGTTAGTCTTCAATCCCGGAGTTTTTTGAGAAAAACATGAAAGAAGTATTTTGATCATTTTAGAGAACTATTTTGGCCTTTTTTAGAAAAAATGATAATTGATATTTTTGAAGGTGTTAGACTTCAGTTTTTGATTTTGTGCAAAAAATTGGAAAAATTGTAATTTGTATGTGTTAGTCTTCAATCACGGAATTTTTTGAGAAAATCATGAAAAATGAAGTATTTTGCTCATTTTAGAGAACTAGTTTGGTCTTTTTTAGATAAAATGATAATTGATATTTTTGAAGGTGTTAGACTTCAGTTTTTGATTTTATGCAAAAAATAGGAAAAATAGAAATTTGTATGTGTTAGTCTTCAATCACGGACTTTTTCGAGAAAAACATGAAAAATGAAGTATTTTGCTCATTTTAGAGAACTATTTTGGTCATTTT
The DNA here is from genome assembly GCA_946800325.1 of Luzula sylvatica. NCBI lineage: Eukaryota > Viridiplantae > Streptophyta > Magnoliopsida > Poales > Juncaceae > Luzula > Luzula sylvatica. Next base: position 34,441,651 of record OX326959.1, on the reverse strand, counting down.
TAGAAAAAATGATAATTGATATTTTTGAAGGTGTTACACATCTGTTTTTGATTTTATGCAAAAAATTCGAAAAATAGAAATTTGTATGTGTTAGTCTTCAATCCCGGAGTTTTTTGAGAAAAACATGAAAAATGAAGTATTTTGCTCATTTTAGAGAACTATTTTGGTCTTTTTTAGAAAAAAAGATAATTGATATTTTTGAAGGTGTTAGGCTTCAGTTTTTGATTTTATGCAAAAAATAGGAAGAATAGAAATTTGTATGTGTTCGTCTTCAATCCCGGAATTTTATAAGAAAATCATGAAAAATGAAGTATTTTGCTCATTTTAGAGAACTAGTTTGGTCTTTTTTAGAAAAAATGATAATTGATATTTTTGAAGGTGTTAGACTTGAGTTTTTGATTTTTTGCAAAAAATAGGAAAAATAGAAATTTGTATGTGTTAGTCTTCAATCACGAAGCTTTTTAAGAAAAACAAGAAAAATGAAGTATTTTTCTCATTTTAGAGAATTATTTTGGACTCTTTTAGAAAAAATAATAATTGATATTTTTGAGAAAAACATGAAAAATGAAGTATTTTGTTCATTATAGAGAACTATTTTGGTCTTTTTTAGAAAAAATGATAATTGATATCTTTGAATGTGTTAGACTTCAGTTTTTTATTTTTTGCAAAAAATTGGAAAAATAGAAATTTGTATGTGTTAGTCTTCAATCCCGGAATTTTTTGAGAAAATCATGAAAAATAAAGTATTTTGCTCATTTTAGACAACTATTTTGGTCTTTTTTAGAAAAAATGATAATTGATATTTTTGAAGGTGTTAGACTTCATTATTTGATTTTTTGCAAAAAATTGGAAAAATTGAAATTTGTATGTGTTAGTCTTCAATCACGAAGTTTTTTGAGAAAAACATGAAAAATGAAGTATTTTTCTTATTTTAGAGAATTATTTTGGACTCTTTTAGAAAAAATGATAATTGATATTTTTGAAGGTGTTAGACTTCAGTTTTTGATTTTTTGCAAAATATTGGAAAAATAGAAATTTGTATGTGTTAGTCCTCAATCACGGAATTTTTTGAGAATAACATGAAAAATGAAGTATTTTGCTCATTTTAGAGAACTATTTTGGTCTTTTTTAGAAAAAATGATAATTGATATTTTGGAAGGTGTTAGACTTCAGCTTTTGATTTTTTGCAAAAAATTGGGAAAATAGAAATTTGTATGTGTTAGTCTTCAATAACAGAATTTTTTGGGAAAAACAAGAATAATGAAGTATTTTGATCATTTTAGAGAACTATTTTGGTCTTTTTTAGAAAAAATGATAATTGTTATTTTTGAAGGTGTTAGACTTCAGTTTTTGATTTTATGCAAAAAATTTGAAAATTAGAAATTTGTATGTGTTAGTCTTCAATCCCGGAGTTTTTTGAGAAAAACATGAAAAATGAAGTATTTTGCTCATTTTAGAGAACTATTTTGCTCTTTTTTAGGAAAAATGATAATTGATATTTTTGAAGGTGTTAGACTTCAATTTTTGATTTTTTGCAAAAAATTGGGAAAATAGAAATTTGTATGTGCTAGTCTTCAATCACGGAATTTTTTGAGAAAAACATGAATAATGAAGTATTTTGATCATTTTAGAGAACTATTTTGGTCTTTTTTAGAAAAAATGATAATTGATATTTTTGAAGGTGTTAGACTTCAGTTTTTAATTTTATGCAAAAAATTGTAAAAATAGAAATTTGTATATGTTAGTCTTCAATCCCGGAGTTTTTGGAGAAAAACATGAAAAATTAAGTATTTTGCTCATTTTAGAGAACTATTTTGGTCTTTTTTAGAAAAAATGATAATTGATATTTTTGAAGGTGTTAGACTTCAGTTTTGGATTTTATGCAACAAATAGTAAAAATATAAATTTGTATGTGTTAGTCTTCAATCCCGGAATTTTTTGAGAAAAACATGAAAAATGAAGTATTTTGCTCATTTTAGAGAACTATTTTGGTCTTTTTTAGAACAATTGATAATTGATATTTTTGAAGGTGTTAGACTTCAGTTTTTGATTTTTTGCAAAAAATAGGAAAAATAGAAATTTGTATGTGTTAGTCTTCAATCACGAAGTTTTTTGAGAAAAACATGAAAAATGAAGTATTTTGCTCATTTTAGAGAACTATTTTGGACTCTTTTAGAAAAAATGATAATTGATATTTTTTAAGGTGTTAGACTTCAGTTTTTGATTTTTTGCAAAAAAATGGAAAAATTGAAATTTGTATGTGTTAGTCTTCAATCACGGAATTTTTTGAGAAAAACATGAATAATGTAGTATTTTGATCATTTTAGAGAACTATTTTGGTCTTTTTTACAAAAAATGATAATTGATATTTTTGAAGGTGTTAGACTTCAGTTTTTGATTTGATGTAAAAAATTGGAAAAATAGAAATTTGTATATGTTAGTCTTCAATCCCGGAGTTTTTTGAGAAAAACATGAAAAATGAAGTATTTTGCTCATTTTAGAGAACTATTTTGGTCTTTTTTAGAAAAAATGTTAATGGATATTTTTGAAGGTGTTAGACTTTAGTTTTTGATTTTATGCAAAAAAAATAGGAAAAATAGAAATTTGTATGTGTTAGTCTTCAATCCCGGAATTTTTTGAGAAAATCATGAAAAATAAAGTATTTTGCTCATTTTAGAGAACTATTTTGGTCTTTTTTAGAAAAAATGATAATTGATATTTTTTAAGGTGTTAGACTTCAGTTTTTGATTTTATGGAAAAAGTAGGAAAAATAGAAATTTGTATGTGTTAGTCTTCAATCCCGGAGTTTTTTGAGAAAAACATGAAAAATGAAGTATTTTTCTCATTTTTGAGAACTATTTTGGTCTTTTTTAGAAAAAATTATAATTGATATTTTTGAAGGTGTCAGACTTCAGTTTTTGATTTTTTGCAAAAAATTGGGAAAATAGAAATTTGTATGTGTTAGTCTTCAATCACGGAATTTTTTGAGAAAAACATGAATAATGAAGTATTTTGATCATTTTAGAGAACTATTTTGGTCTTTTTTAGAAAAAATGATAATTGATATTTTTGAAGGTGTTAGACTTCAGTTTTTGATTTTATGCAAAAAATTGGAAAAATATAAATTTGTATGTGTTAGTCTTCAATCCCGGAGTTTTTGGAGAAAAACATGAAAACTGAAGTATTTTTCTCATTTTAGAGAACTATTTTGGTCTTTTTTAGAAAAAATGATAATTGATATTTTTGAAGGTGTTAGACTTCAGTTTTTGATTTTTTGCAAAAAATAGGAAAAATAGAAATTTGTATGTGTTAGTCTTCAATCCCGGAGTTTTTTGAGAAAAACATGAAAAATGAAGTATTTTTCTCATTTTAGAGAACTCTTTTGGTGTTTTTTAGAAAAAATGATAATTGATATTTTTGAAGGTGTTAGACTTCAGTTTGTGATTTTTTGCAAAAAAAAATTGGGAAAATAGAAATTTGTATGTGTTAGTCTTCAATCACGGAATTTTTTGAGATAAACATGAATAATGAAGTATTTTGATCATTTTAGAGAACTATTTTGGTCTTTTTTAGAAAAAATGATAATTGATATTTTTGAAGGTGTTAGACATCAGTTTTTGATTTTATGCAAAACAATTGGAAAAATAGAAATTTGTATGTGTTAGTCTTCAATCCCGGAGTTTTTTGAGAAAAACATGAAAAATGAAGTATTTTGCTCATTTTAGAGAACTATTTTGGTCTTTTTTAGAAAAAAATGATAATTGATATTTTTGAAAGTGTTAGACTTCAGTTTTTGATTTTATGCAAAAAATAGGAAAAATAGAAATTTGTATGTGTTAGTCTTCAATCCCGGAATTTTTTGAGACAAACATGAAAAATGAAGTATTTTGCTCATTTTAGAGATATATTTTGGTCTTTTTTAGAAAAAATGATAATTGATATTTTTGAAGGTGTTAGACTTCAGTTTTTGATTTTATGGAAAAAGTAGGAAAAATAGAAATGTGTATGTGTTTGTCTTCAATCACGGAGTTTTTTGAGAAAAACATGAAAGAAGTATTTTGATCATTTTAGAGAACTATTTTGGTCTTTTTTAGAAAAAATGATAATTGATATTTTTGAAGGTGTTAGACTTCAGTTTTTGATTTTATGCAAAAAATAGGAAAAATATAAATTTGTATGTGTTTGTCTTCAATCACGGAGTTTTTCGAGAAAAACATGAAAAATGAAGTATTTTGCTCATTTTAGAGAACTATTTTGGTGTTTTTTAGAAAAAATGATAATTGATATTTTTGAAGGTGTTAGACTTCAGTTTGTGATTTTTTGCAAAAAAAAATTGGGAAAATAGAAATTTGTATGTGTTAGTCTTCAATCACGGAATTTTTTGAGATAAACATGAATAATGAAGTATTTTGATCATTTTAGAGAACTATTTTGGTCTTTTTTAGAAAAAATGATAATTGATATTTTTGAAGGTGTTAGACATCAGTTTTTGATTTTATGCAAAAAAATTGGAAAAATAGAAATTTGTATGTGTTAGTCTTCAATCCCGGAGTTTTTTGAGAAAAACATGAAAAATGAAGTATTTTGCTCATTTTAGAGAACTATTTTGGTCTTTTTTAGAAAAAATTGATAATTGATATTTTTGAAAGTGTTAGACTTCAGTTTTTGATTTTATGCAAAAAATAGGAAAAATAGAAATTTGTATGTGTTAGTCTTCAATCCCGGAATTTTTTGAGACAAACATGAAAAATGAAGTATTTTGCTCATTTTAGAGATATATTTTGGTCTTTTTTAGAAAAAATGATAATTGATATTTTTGAAGGTGTTAGACTTCAGTTTTTGATTTTATGGAAAAAGTAGGAAAAATAGAAATTTGTATGTGTTAGTCTTCAATCCCGGAGTTTTTTAAGAAAAACATGAAAGAAGTATTTTGATCATTTTAGAGAACTATTTTGGTCTTTTTTAGAAAAAATGATAATTGATATTTTTGAAGGTGTTACACTTCAGTTTTTGATTTTGTGCAAAAAATTGGAAAAATTGTAATTTGTATGTGTTAGTCTTCAATCACGGAATTTTTTGAGAAAATCATGAAAAATGAAGTATTTTGCTCATTTTAGAGAACTAGTTTGGTCTTTTTTAGAAAAAATGATAATTGATATTTTTGAAGGTGTTAGACTTCAGTTTTTGATTTTATGCAAAAAATAGGAAAAATAGAAATTTGTATGTGTTAGTCTTCAATCACGGACTTTTTCGAGAAAAACATGACAAATGAAGTATTTTGCTCATTTTAGAGAACTATTTTGGTGTTTTTTAGAAAAAATGATAATTGATATTTTTGAAGGTGTTAGACTTCAGTTTGTGATTTTTTGCAAAAAAATTTGGAAAATAGAAATTTGTATGTGTTAGTCTTCAATCACGGAATTTTTTGAGAAAAAAGTGAATATTGACGTATTTTGCTCATTTTAGAGAACTATTTTGGTCATTTTTAGAAAAAATGATAATTGATATTTTTGAAGGTGTTACACATCAGTTTTTGATTTTATGCAAAAAATTCGAAAAATAGAAATTTGTATGTGTTAGTCTTCAATCCCGGAGTTTTTTGAGAAAAAATGAAAAATGAAGTATTTTGCTCATTTGAGAGAACTATTTTGGTCTTTTTTAGAAAAAAAGATAATTGATATTTTTGAAGGTGTTAGACTTCAGTTTTTGATTTTATGCAAAAAATAGGAAGAATAGAAATTTGTATGTGTTCGTCTTCAATCCCGGAATTTTATAAGAAAATCATGAAAAATGAAGTATTTTGCTCATTTTAGAGAACTAGTTTGGTCTTTTTTAGAAAAAATGATAATTGATATTTTTGAAGGTGTTAGACTTCAGTTTTCGATTTTTTGCAAAAAATAGGAAAAATAGAAATTTGTATGTGTTAGTCTTCAATCACGAAGCTTTTTGAGAAAAACAAGAAAAATGAAGTATTTTTCTCATTTTAGAGAATTATTTTGGACTCTTTTAGAAAAAATAATAATTGATATTTTTGAGAAAAACATGAAAAATGAAGTATTTTGCTCATTATAGAGAACTATTTTGGTCTTTTTTAGAAAAAATGATAATTGATATCTTTGAATGTGTTAGACTTCAGTTTTTTATTTTTTGCAAAAAATTGGAAAAATAGAAATTTGTATGTGTTAGTCTTCAATCCCGGAATTTTTTGAGAAAATCATGAAAAATAAAGTATTTTGCTCATTTTAGACAACTATTTTGGTCTTTTTTAGAAAAAATGATAATTGATATTTTTGAAGGTGTTAGACTTCATTATTTGATTTTTTGCAAAAAATTGGAAAAATTGAAATTTGTATGTGTTAGTCTTCAATCACGAAGTTTTTTGAGAAAAACATGAAAAATGAAGTATTTTTCTTATTTTAGAGAATTATTTTGGACTCTTTTAGAAAAAATGATAATTGATATTTTTGAAGGTGTTAGACTTCAGTTTTTGATTTTTTGCAAAATATTGGAAAAATAGAAATTTGTATGTGTTAGTCCTCAATCACGGAATTTTTTGAGAATAACATGAAAAATGAAGTATTTTGCTCATTTTAGAGAACTATTTTGGTCTTTTTTAGAAAAAATGATAATTGATATTTTGGAAGGTGTTAGACTTCAGCTTTTGATTTTTTGCAAAAAATTGGGAAAATAGAAATTTGTATGTGTTAGTCTTCAATAACAGAATTTTTTGGGAAAAACAAGAATAATGAAGTATTTTGATCATTTTAGAGAACTATTTTGGTCTTTTTTAGAAAAAATGATAATTGTTATTTTTGAAGGTGTTAGACTTCAGTTTTTGATTTTATGCAAAAAAATTGGAAAATTAGAAATTTGTATGTGTTAGTCTTCAATCCCGGAGTTTTTTGAGAAAAACATGAAAAATGAAGTATTTTGCTCATTTTAGAGAACTATTTTGCTCTTTTTTAGGAAAAATGATAATTGATATTTTTGAAGGTGTTAGACTTCAATTTTTGATTTTTTGCAAAAAATTGGGAAAATAGAAATTTGTATGTGCTAGTCTTCAATCACGGAATTTTTTGAGAAAAACATGAATAATGAAGTATTTTGATCATTTTAGAGAACTATTTTGCTCTTTTTTAGAAAAAATGATAATTGATATTTTTGAAGGTGTTAGACTACAGTTTTTAATTTTATGCAAAAAATTGTAAAAATAGAAATTTGTATATGTTAGTCTTCAATCCCGGAGTTTTTGGAGAAAAACATGAAAAATTAAGTATTTTGCTCATTTTAGAGAACTATTTTGGTCTTTTTTAGAACAATTGATAATTGATATTTTTGAAGGTGTTAGACTTCAGTTTTTGATTTTTTGCAAAAAATAGGAAAAATAGAAATTTGTATGTGTTAGTCTTCAATCACGAAGTTTTTTGAGAAAAACATGAAAAATGAAGTATTTTGCTCATTTTAGAGAACTATTTTGGACTCTTTTAGAAAAAATGATAATTGATATTTTTTAAGGTGTTAGACTTCAGTTTTTGATTTTTTGCAAAAAAATGGAAAAATAGAAATTTGTATGTGTTAGTCTTCAATCACGGAATTTTTTCAGAAAAACATGAATAATGTAGTATTTTGATCATTTTAGAGAACTATTTTGGTCTTTTTTACAAAAAATGATAATTGATATTTTTGAAGGTGTTAGACTTCAGTTTTTGATTTGATGTAAAAAATTGGAAAAATAGAAATTTGTATATGTTAGTCTTCAATCCCGGAGTTTTTTGAGAAAAACATGAAAAATGAAGTATTTTGCTCATTTTAGAGAACTATTTTGGTCTTTTTTAGAAAAAATGTTAGTGGATATTTTTGAAGGTGTTAGACTTTAGTTTTTGATTTTATGCAAAAAAATAGGAAAAATAGAAATTTGTATGTGTTAGTCTTCAATCCCGGAATTTTTTGAGAAAATCATGAAAAATAAAGTATTTTGCTCATTTTAGAGAACTATTTTGGTCTTTTTTAGAAAAAATGATAATTGATATTTTTTAAGGTGTTAGACTTCAGTTTTTGATTTTATCGAAAAAGTAGGAAAAATAGAAATTTGTATGTGTTAGTCTTCAATCCCGGAGTTTTTTGAGAAAAACATGAAAAATGAAGTATTTTTCTCATTTTTGAGAACTATTTTGGTCTTTTTTAGAAAAAATTATAATTGATATTTTTTAAGGTGTCAGACTTCAGTTTTTGATTTTTTGCAAAAAATTGGGAAAATAGAAATTTGTATGTGTTAGTCTTCAATCACGGAATTTTTTGAGAAAAACATGAATAATGAAGTATTTTGATCATTTTAGAGAACTATTTTGGTCTTTTTTAGAAAAAATGATAATTGATATTTTTGAAGGTGTTAGACTTCAGTTTTTGATTTTATGCAAAAAATTTGAAAAATATAAATTTGTATGTGTTAGTCTTCAATCCCGGAGTTTTTTGAGAAAAACATGAAAACTGAAGTATTTTTCTCATTTTAGAGAACTATTTTGGTCTTTTTTAGAAAAAATGATAATTGATATTTTTGAAGGTGTTAGACTTCAGTTTTTGATTTTTTGCAAAAAATAGGAAAAATAGAAATTTGTATGTGTTAGTCTTCAATCCCGGAGTTTTTTGAGAAAAACAAGAAAAATGAAGTATTTTTCTCATTTTAGAGAACTCTTTTGGTGTTTTTTAGAAAAAATGATAATTGATATTTTTGAAGGTGTTAGACTTCAGTTTGTGATTTTTTGCAAAAAAAATTGGGAAAATATAAATTTGTATGTGTTAGTCTTCAATCACGGAATTTTTTGAGAAAAAACATGAATAATGAAGTATTTTGATCATTTTATAGAACTATTTTGGTCTTTTTTAGAAAAAATGATAATTGATATTTTTGAAGGTGTTAGACTTCAGTTTTTGATTTTATGTAAAAAATTGGAAAAATAGAAATTTGTATGTGTTAGTCTTCAATCCGGGAGTTTTTTGAGAAAAACATGAAAACTGGAGTATTTTGCTCATTTTAGAGAACTATTTTGGTCTTTTTTAGAAAAAATGATAATTGATATTTTTGAAGGTGTTAGACTTCAGTTTTTGATTTTCTGGAAAAAGTGGGGAAAAATAGAAATTTGTATGTGCTAGTCTTCAATCCCGGAGTTTTTTGAGAAAAACATGAAAAATGAAGTATTTTGCTCATTTTAGAGAACTATTTTGCTCTTTTTTTGAAAAAATGATAATTGATATTTTTGAAGGTGTTAGACTTCAGTTTTTTATTTTTTGCAAAAAATTGGGAAAATAGAAATTTGTATGTGTTAGTCTTCAATCACGGAATTTTTTGAGAAAAACATGAATAATGAAGTATTTTGATCATTTTAGAGAACTATTTTGGTTTTTTTTAGAAAAAATGATAATTGATATTTTTGAAGGTGTTAGACTTCAGTTTTTGATTTTATGCAAAAAATTGGAAAAATAGAAATTTGCATATGTTAGTCTTCAATCACGGAATTTTTTGAGAAAAACATGAATAATGAAGTATTTTGATCATTTTAGAGAACTATTTTGCTCTTTTTTAGAAAAAATGATAATTGATATTTTTGAAGGTGTTAGACTACAGTTTTTAATTTTATGCAAAAAATTGTAAAAATAGAAATTTGTATATGTTAGTCTTCAATCCCGGAGTTTTTGGAGAAAAACATGAAAAATTAAGTATTTTGCTCATTTTAGAGAACTATTTTGGTCTTTTTTAGAACAATTGATAATTGATATTTTTGAAGGTGTTAGACTTCAGTTTTTGATTTTTTGCAAAAAATAGGAAAAATAGAAATTTGTATGTGTTAGTCTTCAATCACGAAGTTTTTTGAGAAAAACATGAAAAATGAAGTATTTTGCTCATTTTAGAGAACTATTTTGGACTCTTTTAGAAAAAATGATAATTGATATTTTTTAAGGTGTTAGACTTCAGTTTTTGATTTTTTGCAAAAAAATGGAAAAATAGAAATTTGTATGTGTTAGTCTTCAATCACGGAATTTTTTGAGAAAAACATGAATAATGTAGTATTTTGATCATTTTAGAGAACTATTTTGGTCTTTTTTACAAAAAATGATAATTGATATTTTTGAAGGTGTTAGACTTCAGTTTTTGATTTGATGTAAAAAATTGGAAAAATAGAAATTTGTATATGTTAGTCTTCAATCCCGGAGTTTTTTGAGAAAAACATGAAAAATGAAGTATTTTGCTCATTTTAGAGAACTATTTTGGTCTTTTTTAGAAAAAATGTTAGTGGATATTTTTGAAGGTGTTAGACTTTAGTTTTTGATTTTATGCAAAAAAATAGGAAAAATAGAAATTTGTATGTGTTAGTCTTCAATCCCGGAATTTTTTGAGAAAATCATGAAAAATAAAGTATTTTGCTCATTTTAGAGAACTATTTTGGTCTTTTTTAGAAAAAATGATAATTGATATTTTTTAAGGTGTTAGACTTCAGTTTTTGATTTTATCGAAAAAGTAGGAAAAATAGAAATTTGTATGTGTTAGTCTTCAATCCCGGAGTTTTTTGAGAAAAACATGAAAAATGAAGTATTTTTCTCATTTTTGAGAACTATTTTGGTCTTTTTTAGAAAAAATTATAATTGATATTTTTTAAGGTGTCAGACTTCAGTTTTTGATTTTTTGCAAAAAATTGGGAAAATAGAAATTTGTATGTGTTAGTCTTCAATCACGGAATTTTTTGAGAAAAACATGAATAATGAAGTATTTTGATCATTTTAGAGAACTATTTTGGTCTTTTTTAGAAAAAATGATAATTGATATTTTTGAAGGTGTTAGACTTCAGTTTTTGATTTTATGCAAAAAATTTGAAAAATATAAATTTGTATGTGTTAGTCTTCAATCCCGGAGTTTTTTGAGAAAAACATGAAAACTGAAGTATTTTTCTCATTTTAGAGAACTATTTTGGTCTTTTTTAGAAAAAATGATAATTGATATTTTTGAAGGTGTTAGACTTCAGTTTTTGATTTTTTGCAAAAAATAGGAAAAATAGAAATTTGTATGTGTTAGTCTTCAATCCCGGAGTTTTTTGAGAAAAACAAGAAAAATGAAGTATTTTTCTCATTTTAGAGAACTCTTTTGGTGTTTTTTAGAAAAAATGATAATTGATATTTTTGAAGGTGTTAGACTTCAGTTTGTGATTTTTTGCAAAAAAAATTGGGAAAATATAAATTTGTATGTGTTAGTCTTCAATCACGGAATTTTTTGAGAAAAAACATGAATAATGAAGTATTTTGATCATTTTATAGAACTATTTTGGTCTTTTTTAGAAAAAATGATAATTGATATTTTTGAAGGTGTTAGACTTCAGTTTTTGATTTTATGTAAAAAATTGGAAAAATAGAAATTTGTATGTGTTAGTCTTCAATCCGGGAGTTTTTTGAGAAAAACATGAAAACTGGAGTATTTTGCTCATTTTAGAGAACTATTTTGGTCTTTTTTAGAAAAAATGATAATTGATATTTTTGAAGGTGTTAGACTTCAGTTTTTGATTTTATGGAAAAAGTGGGGAAAAATAGAAATTTGTATGTGCTAGTCTTCAATCCCGGAGTTTTTTGAGAAAAACATGAAAAATGAAGTATTTTGCTCATTTTAGAGAACTATTTTGCTCTTTTTTTGAAAAAATGATAATTGATATTTTTGAAGGTGTTAGACTTCAGTTTTTTATTTTTTGCAAAAAATTGGGAAAATAGAAATTTGTATGTGTTAGTCTTCAATCACGGAATTTTTTGAGAAAAACATGAATAATGAAGTATTTTGATCATTTTAGAGAACTATTTTGGTTTTTTTTAGAAAAAATGATAATTGATATTTTTGAAGGTGTTAGACTTCAGTTTTTGATTTTATGCAAAAAATTGGAAAAATAGAAATTTGCATATGTTAGTCTTCAATCCCGGAGTTTTTTGAGAAAAACATGAAAAATGAAGTATTTTGCTCATTTTAGAGAACTATTTTGGTCTTTTTTAGAAAAAATTATAATTGATATTTTTGAAGGTGTTAGACTTCAGTTTTGGATTTTATGCAAAAAATAGTAAAAATAGAAATTTGTATGTGTTAGACTTCAATACCGGAATTTTTTGAGAAAAACATGAAAAATGAAGTATTTTGCTCATTTTAGAGAACTATTTTGGTCTTTTTTAGAACAATTGATAATTGATATTTTTGAAGGTGTTAGACTTCAGTTTTTGATTTTTTGCAAAAAATAGGAAAAATAGAAATTTGTATGTGTTAGTCTTCAATCACGAAGTTTTTTGAGAAAAACAAGAAAAATGAAGTATTTTGCTCATTTTAGAGAACTATTTTGGACTCTTTTAGAAAAAATGATAATTGATATTTTTTAAGGTGTTAGACTTCAGTTTTTGATTTTTTGCAAAAAAATGGAAAAATTGAAATTTGTATGTGTTAGTCTTCAATCACGGAATGTTTTGAGAAAATAATGAAAAATGAAGTATTTTGCTCATTTTAGAGAACTATTTTGGTCTTTTTTAGAAAAAATGATAATGGATATTTTCGAAGGTGTTAGACTTCAGTTTTTTATTTTATGCAAAAAATAGGAAAAATAGAAATTCGTATGTGTTAGTCTTCAATCCCGGAGTTTTTTGAGAAAATCATGAAAAATAAAGTATTTTGCTCATTTTAGAGAACTATTTTGGTCTTTTTTAGAAAAAATGATAATTGATATTTTTTAAGGTGTTAGACTTCAGTTTTTGATTTTATGGAAAAAGTAGGAAAAATAGAAATTTGTATGTGTTAGTCTTCAATCCCGGAGTTTTTTGAGAAAAACATGAAAAATGAAGTATTTTGCTCATTTTTGAGAACTATTTTGGTCTTTTTTAGAAAAAATTATAATTGATATTTTTGAAGGTGTTAGACTTCAGTTTTTGATTTTTTGCAAAAAATTGGGAAAATAGAAATTTGTATGTGTTAGTCTTCAATCCCGGAGTTTTTTGAGAAAAACATGAAAAATGAAGTATTTTTCTCATTTTAGAGAACTCTTTTGGTGTTTTTTAGAAAAAATGATAATTGATATTTTTGAAGGTGTTAGACTTCAGTTTGTGATTTTTTGCAAAAAAAATTTGGAAAATATAAATTTGTATGTGTTAGTCTTCAATCACGGAATTTTTTGAGATAAACATGAATAATGAAGTATTTTGATCATTTTAGAGAACTATTTTGGTCTTTTTTAGAAAAAATGATAATTGATATTTTTGAAGGTGTTAGACTTCAGTTTTTGATTTTATGTAAAAAATTGGAAAAATAGAAATTTGTATGTGTTAGTCTTCAATCCCGGAGTTTTTTGAGAAAAACATGAAAACTGGAGTATTTTGCTCATTTTAGAGAACTATTTTGGTCTTTTTTAGAAAAAATGATAATTGATATTTTTGAAGGTGTTAGACTTCAGTTTTTGATTTTATGGAAAAAGTGGGGAAAAATAGAAATTTGTATGTGTTAGTCTTCAATCCCGGAGTTTTTTGAGAAAAACATGAAAAATGAAGTATTTTGCTCATTTTAGAGAACTATTTTGGTGTTTTTTAGAAAAAATGATAATTGATATTTTTGAAGGTGTTAGACTTCAGTTTGTGATTTTTTGCAAAAAAAATTGGGAAAATAGAAATTTGTATGTGTTAGTCTTCAATCACGGAATTTTTTGAGATAAACATGAATAATGAAGTATTTTGATCATTTTAGAGAACTATTTTGGTCTTTTTTAGAAAAAATGATAATTGATATTTTTGAAGGTGTTAGACTTTAGTTTTTGATTTTATGCAAAAAATTGGAAAAATAGAAATTTGTATGTGTTAGTCTTCAATCGCGCAGTTTTTTGAGAAAAACATGAAAACTGAAGTATTTTGCTCATTTTAGAGAACTATTTTGGTCTTTTTTAGAAAAAATGATAATTGATATTTTTGAAGGTGTTAGACTTCAGTTTTTGATTTTATGGAAAAAGTAGGTAAAAATAGAAATTTGTATGTGTTAGTCTTCAATCACGGAATTTTTTGAGAAAATCATGAAAAATGAAGTATTTTGCTCATTTTAGAGAACTAGTTTGGTCTTTTTTAGAAAAAATGATAATTGATATTTTTGAAGGTGTTAGACTTCAGTTTTTGATTTTATGCAAAAAATAGGAAAAATATAAATTTGTATGTGTTTGTCTTCAATCACGGAGTTTTTCGAGAAAAACATGAAAAATGAAGTATTTTGCTCATTTTAGAGAACTATTTTGGTGTTTTTTAGAAAAAATGATAATTGATATTTTTGAAGGTGTTAGACTTCAGTTTGTGATTTTTTGCAAAAAAAATTGGGAAAATAGAAATTTGTATGTGTTTGTCTTCAATCACGGAATTTTTTGAGATAAACATGAATAATGAAGTATTTTGATCATTTTAGAGAACTATTTTGGTCTTTTTTAGAAAAAATGATAATTGATATTTTTGAAGGTGTTAGACATCAGTTTTTGATTTTATGCAAAAAAATTGGAAAAATAGAAATTTGTATGTGTTAGTCTTCAATCCAGGAGTTTTTTGAGAAAAACATGAAAAATGAAGTATTTTGCTCATTTTAGAGAACTATTTTGGTCTTTTTTAGAAAAAAATGATAATTGATATTTTTGAAAGTGTTAGACTTCAGTTTTTGATTTTATGCAAAAAATAAGAAAAATAGAAATTTGTATGTGTTAGTCTTCAATCCGGGAATTTTTTGAGACAAACATGAAAAATGAAGTATTTTGCTCATTTTAGAGATATATTTTGGTCTTTTTTAGAAAAAATGATAATTGATATTTTTGAAGGTGTTAGACTTCAGTTTTTGATTTTATGGAAAAAGTAGGAAAAATAGAAATTTGTATGTGTTAGTCTTCAATCCCGGAGTTTTTTGAGAAAAACATGAAAGAAGTATTTTGATCATTTTAGAGAACTATTTTGGTCTTTTTTAGAAAAAATGATAATTGATATTTTTGAAGGTGTTAGACTTCAGTTTTTGATTTTGTGCAAAAAATTAGAAAAATTGTAATTTGTATGTGTTAGTCTTCAATCACGGAATTTTTTGAGAAAATCATGAAAAATGAAGTATTTTGCTCATTTTAGAGAACTAGTTTGGTCTTTTTTAGAAAAAATGATAATTGATATTTTTGAAGGTGTTAGACTTCAGTTTTTGATTTTATGCAAAAAATAGGAAAAATAGAAATTTGTATGTGTTAGTCTTCAATCACGGACTTTTTCGAGAAAAACATGAAAAATGAAGTATTTTGCTCATTTTAGAGAACTATTTTGGTGTTTTTTAGAAAAAATGATAATTGATATTTTTGAAGGTGTTAGACTTCAGTTTGTGATTTTTTGCAAAAAAATTTGGAAAATAGAAATTTGTATGTGTTAGTCTTCAATCACGGAATTTTTTGAGAAAAAAGTGAATATTGAAGTATTTTGCTCATTTTAGAGAACTATTTTGGTCATTTTTAGAAAAAATGATAATTGATATTTTTGAAGGTGTTACACATCAGTTTTTGATTTTATGCAAAAAATTGGAAAAATAGAAATTTGTATGTGTTAGTCTTCAATCCCGGAGTTTTTTGAGAAAAACATGAAAAATGAAGTATTTTGCTCATTTTAGAGAACTATTTTGGTCTTTTTTAGAAAAAAAGATAATTGATATTTTTGAAGGTGTTAGACTTCAGTTTTTGATTTTATGCAAAAAATAGGAAGAATAGAAATTTGTATGTGTTCGTCTTCAATCCCGGAATTTTATAAGAAAATCATGAAAAATGAAGTATTTTGCTCATTTTAGAGAACTTGTTTGGTCTTTTTTAGAAAAAATGATAATTGATATTTTTGAAGGTGTTAGACTTCAGTTTTTGATTTTTTGCAAAAAATAGGAAAAATAGAAATTTGTATGTGTTAGTCTTCAATCACGAAGCTTTTTGAGAAAAACAAGAAAAATGAAGTATTTTTCTCATTTTAGAGAATTATTTTGGACTCTTTTAGAAAAAATAATAATTGATATTTTTGAGAAAAACATGAAAAATGAAGTATTTTGCTCATTATAGAGAACTATTTTGGTCTTTTTTAGAAAAAATGATAATTGATATCTTTGAATGTGTTAGACTTCAGTTTTTTATTTTTTGCAAAAAATTGGAAAAATAGAAATTTGTATGTGTTAGTCTTCAATCCCGGAATTTTTTGAGAAAATCATGAAAAATAAAGTATTTTGCTCATTTTAGACAACTATTTTGGTCTTTTTTAGAAAAAATGATAATTGATATTTTTGAAGGTGTTAGACTTCATTATTTGATTTTTTGCAAAAAATTGGAAAAATTGAAATTTGTATGTGTTAGTCTTCAATCACGAAGTTTTTTGAGAAAAACATGAAAAATGAAGTATTTTTCTTATTTTAGAGAATTATTTTGGACTCTTTTAGAAAAAATGATAATTGATATTTTTGAAGGTGTTAGACTTCAGTTTTTGATTTTTTGCAAAATATTGGAAAAATAGAAATTTGTATGTGTTAGTCCTCAATCACGGAATTTTTTGAGAATAACATGAAAAATGAAGTATTTTGCTCATTTTAGAGAACTATTTTGGTCTTTTTTAGAAAAAATGATAATTGATATTTTGGAAGGTGTTAGACTTCAGCTTTTGATTTTTTGCAAAAAGTTGGGAAAATAGAAATTTGTATGTGTTAGTCTTCAATAACAGAATATTTTGGGAAAAACAAGAATAATGAAGTATTTTGATCATTTTAGAGAACTATTTTGGTCTTTTTTAGAAAAAATGATAATTGATATTTTTGAAGGTGTTAGACTTCAGTTTTTGATTTTATGCAAAAAATTGGAAAAATAGAAATTTGTATGTGTTAGTCTTCAATCCCGGAGTTGTTTGAGAAAAACATGAAAAATGAAGTATTTTGCTCATTTTAGAGAACTATTTTGCTCTTTTTTAGGAAAAATGATAATTGATATTTTTGAAGGTGTTAGACTTCAATTTTTGATTTTTTGCAAAAAATTGGGAAAATAGAAATTTGTATGTGCTAGTCTTCAATCACGGAATTTTTTGAGAAAAACATGAATAATGAAGTATTTTGATCATTTTAGAGAACTATTTTGGTCTTTTTTAGAAAAAATGATAATTGATATTTTTGAAGGTGTTAGACTTCAGTTTTTAATTTTATGCAAAAAATTGTAAAAATAGAAATTTGTATATGTTAGTCTTCAATCCCGGAGTTTTTGGAGAAAAACATGAAAAATTAAGTATTTTGCTCATTTTAGAGAACTATTTTGGTCTTTTTTAGAAAAAATGATAATTGATATTTTTGAAGGTGTTAGACTTCAGTTTTTGATTTTATGCAAAAAATTGGAAAAATTGTAATTTGTATGTGTTAGTCTTCAATCACGGAATTTTTTGAGAAAATCATGAAAAATGAAGTATTTTGCTCATTTTAGAGAACTAGTTTGGTCTTTTTTAGAAAAAATGATAATTGATATTTTTGAAGGTGTTAGACTTCAGTTTTTGATTTTTTGCAAAAAATAGGAAAAATAGAAATTTGTATGTGTTAGTCTTCAATCACGGACTTTTTCGAGAAAAACATGAAAAATGAAGTATTTTGCTCATTTTAGAGAACTATTTTGGTGTTTTTTAGAAAAAATGATAATTGATATTTTTGATGGTGTTAGACTTCAGTTTGTGATTTTTTGCAAAAAAATTTGGAAAATAGAAATTTGTATGTGTTAGTCTTCAATCACGGAATTTTTTGAGAAAAAAGTGAATATTGAAGTATTTTGCTCATTTTAGAGAACTATTTTGGTCATTTTTAGAAAAAATGATAATTGATATTTTTGAAGGTGTTACACATCAGTTTTTGATTTTATGCAAAAAATTGGAAAAATAGAAATTTGTATGTGTTAGTCTTCAATCCCGGAGTTTTTTGAGAAAAACATGAAAAATGAAGTATTTTTCTTATTTTAGAGAATTATTTTGGACTCTTTTAGAAAAAATGATAATTGATATTTTTGAAGGTGTTAGACTTCAGTTTTTGATTTTGTGCAAAAAATTGGAAAAATTGTAATTTGTATGTGTTAGTCTTCAATCACGGAATTTTTTGAGAAAATCATGAAAAATGAAGTATTTTGCTCATTTTAGAGAACTAGTTTGGTCTTTTTTAGAAAAAATGATAATTGATATTTTTGAAGGTGTTAGACTTCAGTTTTTGATTTTATGCAAAAAATAGGAAAAATAGAAATTTGTATGTGTTAGTCTTCAATCACGGACTTTTTCGAGAAAAACATGAAAAATGAAGTATTTTGCTCATTTTAGAGAACTATTTTGGTGTTTTTTAGAAAAAATGATAATTGATATTTTTGAAGGTGTTAGACTTCAGTTTGTGATTTTTTGCAAAAAAATTTGGAAAATAGAAATTTGTATGTGTTAGTCTTCAATCACGGAATTTTTTGAGAAAAAAGTGAATATTGAAGTATTTTGCTCATTTTAGAGAACTATTTTGGTCATTTTTAGAAAAAATGATAATTGATATTTTTGAAGGTGTTACACATCAGTTTTTGGTTTTATGCAAAAAATTGGAAAAATAGAAATTTGTATGTGTTAGTCTTCAATCCCGGAGTTTTTTGAGAAAAACATGAAAAATGAAGTATTTTGCTCATTTTAGAGAACTATTTTGGTCTTTTTTAGAAAAAAAGATAATTGATATTTTTGAAGGTGTTAGACTTCAGTTTTTGATTTTATGCAAAAAATAGGAAGAATAGAAATTTGTATGTGTTCGTCTTCAATCCCGGAATTTTATAAGAAAATCATGAAAAATGAAGTATTTTGCTCATTTTAGAGAACTAGTTTGGTCTTTTTTAGAAAAAATGATAATTGATATTTTTGAAGGTGTTAGACTTCAGTTTTTGATTTTTTGCAAAAAATAGGAAAAATAGAAATTTGTATGTGTTAGTCTTCAATCACGAAGCTTTTTGAGAAAAACAAGAAAAATGAAGTATTTTTCTCATTTTAGAGAATTATTTTGGACTCTTTTAGAAAAAATAATAATTGATATTTTTGAGAAAAACATGAAAAATGAAGTATTTTGCTCATTATAGAGAACTATTTTGGTCTTTTTTAGAAAAAATGATAATTGATATCTTTGAATGTGTTAGACTTCAGTTTTTTATTTTTTGCAAAAAATTGGAAAAATAGAAATTTGTATGTGTTAGTCTTCAATCCCGGAATTTTTTGAGAAAATCATGAAAAATAAAGTATTTTGCTCATTTTAGACAACTATTTTGGTCTTTTTTAGAAAAAATGATAATTGATATTTTTGAAGGTGTTAGACTTCATTATTTGATTTTTTGCAAAAAATTGGAAAAATTGAAATTTGTATGTGTTAGTCTTCAATCACGAAGTTTTTTGAGAAAAACATGAAAAATGAAGTATTTTTCTTATTTTAGAGAATTATTTTGGACTCTTTTAGAAAAAATGATAATTGATATTTTTGAAGGTGTTAGACTTCAGTTTTTGATTTTTTGCAAAATATTGGAAAAATAGAAATTTGTATGTGTTAGTCCTCAATCACGGAATTTTTTGAGAATAACATGAAAAATGAAGTATTTTGCTCATTTTAGAGAACTATTTTGGTCTTTTTTAGAAAAAATGATAATTGATATTTTGGAAGGTGTTAGACTTCAGCTTTTGATTTTTTGCAAAAAATTGGGAAAATAGAAATTTGTATGTGTTAGTCTTCAATAACAGAATTTTTTGGGAAAAACAAGAATAATGAAGTATTTTGATCATTTTAGAGAACTATTTTGGTCTTTTTTAGAAAAAATGATAATTGATATTTTTGAAGGTGTTAGACTTCAGTTTTTGATTTTTTGCAAAAAATTGGAAAAATAGAAATTTGTATGTGTTAGTCTTCAATCCCGGAGTTTTTTGTGAAAAACATGAAAAATGAAGTATTTTGCTCATTTTAGAGAACTATTTTGCTCTTTTTTAGGAAAAATGATAATTGATATTTTTGAAGGTGTTAGACTTCAATTTTTGATTATTTGCAAAAAATTGGGAAAATAGAAATTTGTATGTGCTAGTCTTCAATCACGGAATTTTTTGAGAAAAACATGAATAATGAAGTATTTTGATCATTTTAGAGAACTATTTTGGTCTTTTTTAGAAAAAATGATAATTGATATTTTTGAAGGTGTTAGACTTCAGTTTTTAATTTTATGCAAAAAATTGTAAAAATAGAAATTTGTATATGTTAGTCTTCAATCCCGGAGTTTTTGGAGAAAAACATGAAAAATTAAGTATTTTGCTCATTTTAGAGAACTATTTTGGTCTTTTTTAGAAAAAATGATAATTGATATTTTTGAAGGTGTTAGACTTCAGTTTTGGATTTTATGCAACAAATAGTAAAAATATAAATTTGTATGTGTTAGTCTTCAATCCCGGAATTTTTTGAGAAAAACATGAAAAATGAAGTATTTTGCTCATTTTAGAGAACTATTTAGGTCTTTTTTAGAACAATTGATAATTGATATTTTTTAAGGTGTTAGACTTCAGTTTTTGATTTTTTGCAAAAAATAGGAAAAATAGAAATTTGTATGTGTTAGTCTTCAATCACGAAGTTTTTTGAGAAAAACATGAAAAATGAAGTATTTTGCTCATTTTAGAGAACTATTTTGGACTCTTTTAGAAAAAATGATAATTGATATTTTTTAAGGTGTTAGACTTCAGTTTTTGATTTTATGTAAAAAATTGGAAAAATAGAAATTTGTATGTGTTAGTCTTCAATCCCAGAGTTTTTTGAGAAAAACATGAAAACTGGAGTATTTTGCTCATTTTAGAGAACTATTTTGGTCTTTTTTAGAAAAAATGATAATTGATATTTTTGAAGGTGTTAGACTTCAGTTTTTGATTTTATGGAAAAAGTGGGGAAAAATAGAAATTTGTATGTGTTAGTCTTCAATCCCGGAGTTTTTTGAGAAAAACATGAAAAATGAAGTATTTTGCTCATTTTAGAGAACTATTTTGCTCTTTTTTAGAAAAAATGATAATTGATATTTTTGAAGGTGTTAGACTTCAGTTTTTGATTTTTTGCAAAAAATTGGGAAAATAGAAATTTGTATGTGTTAGTCTTCAATCACGGAATTTTTTGAGAAAAACATGAATAATGAAGTATTTTGATCATTTTAGAGAACTATTTTGGTTTTTTTTAGAAAAAATGATAATTGATATTTTTGAAGGTGTTAGACTTCAGTTTTTGATTTTATGCAAAAAATTGGAAAAATAGAAATTTGTATATGTTAGTCTTCAATCCCGGAGTTTTTTGAGAAAAACATGAAAAATGAAGTATTTTGCTCATTTTAGAGAACTATTTTGGTCTTTTTTAGAAAAAATTATAATTGATATTTTTGAAGGTGTTAGACTTCAGTTTTGGATTTTATGCAAAAAATAGTAAAAATAGAAATTTGTATGTGTTAGACTTCAATACCGGAATTTTTTGAGAAAAACATGAAAAATGAAGTATTTTGCTCATTTTAGAGAACTATTTTGGTCTTTTTTAGAACAATTGATAATTGATATTTTTGAAGGTGTTAGACTTCAGTTTTTGATTTTTTGCAAAAAAATAGGAAAAATAGAAATGTGTATGTGTTAGTCTTCAATCACGGAGTTTTTTGAGAAAAACATGAAAAATGAAGTATTTTGCTCATTTTAGAGAACTATTTTGGACTCTTTTAGAAAAAATGATAATTGATATTTTTTAAGGTGTTAGACTTCAGTTTTTGATTTTTTGCAAAAAAATGGAAAAATTGAAATTTGTATGTGTTAGTCTTCAATCACGGAATGTTTTGAGAAAATCATGAAAAATGAAGTATTTTGCTCATTTTAGAGAACTATTTTGGTCTTTTTTAGAAAAAATGATAATGGATATTTTCGAAGGTGTTAGACTTCAGTTTTTTATTTTATGCAAAAAATAGGAAAAATAGAAATTCGTATGTGTTAGTCTTCAATCCCGGAGTTTTTTGAGAATATCATGAAAAATAAAGTATTTTGCTCATTTTAGAGAACTATTTTGGTCTTTTTTAGAAAAAATGATAATTGATATTTTTTAAGGTGTTAGACTTCAGTTTTTGATTTTATGGAAAAAGTAGGAAAAATAGAAATTTGTATGTGTTAGTCTTCAATCCCGGAGTTTTTTGAGAAAAACATGAAAAATGAAGTATTTTGCTAATTTTTGAGAACTATTTTGGTCTTTTTTAGAAAAAATGATAATTGATATTTTTGAAGGTGTTAGACTTCAGTTTTGGATTTTATGCAACAAATAGTAAAAATATAAATTTGTATGTGTTAGTCTTCAATCCCGGAATTTTTTGAGAAAAACATGAAAAATGAAGTATTTTGCTCATTTTAGAGAACTATTTAGGTCTTTTTTAGAACAATTGATAATTGATATTTTTGAAGGTGTTAGACTTCAGTTTTTGATTTTTTGCAAAAAATAGGAAAAATAGAAATTTGTATGTGTTAGTCTTCAATCACGAAGTTTTTTGAGAAAAACATGAAAAATGAAGTATTTTGCTCATTTTAGAGAACTATTTTGGACTCTTTTAGAAAAAATGATAATTGATATTTTTTAAGGTGTTAGACTTCAGTTTTTGATTTTATGTAAAAAATTGGAAAAATAGAAATTTGTATGTGTTAGTCTTCAATCCCAGAGTTTTTTGAGAAAAACATGAAAACTGGAGTATTTTGCTCATTTTAGAGAACTATTTTGGTCTTTTTTAGAAAAAATGATAATTGATATTTTTGAAGGTGTTAGACTTCAGTTTTTGATTTTATGGAAAAAGTGGGGAAAAATAGAAATTTGTATGTGTTAGTCTTCAATCCCGGAGTTTTTTGAGAAAAACATGAAAAATGAAGTATTTTGCTCATTTTAGAGAACAATTTTGCTCTTTTTTAGAAAAAATTATAATTGATATTTTTGAAGGTGTTAGACTTCAGTTTTTGATTTTTTGCAAAAAATTGGGAAAATAGAAATTTGTATGTGTTAGTCTTCAATCACGGAATTTTTTGAGAAAAACATGAATAATGAAGTATTTTGATCATTTTAGAGAACTATTTTGGTTTTTTTTAGAAAAAATGATAATTGATATTTTTGAAGGTGTTAGACTTCAGTTTTTGATTTTATGCAAAAAATTGGAAAAATAGAAATTTGTATATGTTAGTCTTCAATCCCGGAGTTTTTTGAGAAAAACATGAAAAATGAAGTATTTTGCTCATTTTAGAGAACTATTTTGGTCTTTTTTAGAAAAAATTATAATTGATATTTTTGAAGGTGTTAGACTTCAGTTTTGGATTTTATGCAAAAAATAGTAAAAATAGAAATTTGTATGTGTTAGACTTCAATACCGGAATTTTTTGAGAAAAACATGAAAAATGAAGTATTTTGCTCATTTTAGAGAACTATTTTGGTCTTTTTTAGAACAATTGATAATTGATATTTTTGAAGGTGTTAGACTTCAGTTTTTGATTTTTTGCAAAAAAATAGGAAAAATAGAAATGTGTATGTGTTAGTCTTCAATCACGGAGTTTTTTGAGAAAAACATGAAAAATGAAGTATTTTGCTCATTTTAGAGAACTATTTTGGACTCTTTTAGAAAAAATGATAATTGATATTTTTTAAGGTGTTAGACTTCAGTTTTTGATTTTTTGCAAAAAAATGGAAAAATTGAAATTTGTATGTGTTAGTCTTCAATCACGGAATGTTTTGAGAAAATCATGAAAAATGAAGTATTTTGCTCATTTTAGAGAACTATTTTGGTCTTTTTTAGAAAAAATGATAATGGATATTTTCGAAGGTGTTAGACTTCAGTTTTTTATTTTATGCAAAAAATAGGAAAAATAGAAATTCGTATGTGTTAGTCTTCAATCCCGGAGTTTTTTGAGAAAATCATTAAAAATAAAGTATTTTGCTCATTTTAGAGAACTATTTTGGTCTTTTTTAGAAAAAATGATAATTGATATTGTTTAAGGTGTTAGACTTCAGTTTTTGATTTTATGGAAAAAGTAGGAAAAAAAGAAATTTGTATGTGTTAGTCTTCAATCCCGGAGTTTTTTGAGAAAAACATGAAAAATGAAGTATTTTGCTCATTTTTGAGAACTATTTTGGTCTTTTTTAGAAAAAATTATAATTGATATTTTTGAAGGTGTTAGACTTCAGTTTTTGATTTTTTGCAAAAAATTGGGAAAATAGAAATTTGTATGTGTTAGTCTTCAATCACGGAGTTTTTTGAGAAAAACATGAATAATGAAGTATTTTGATCATTTTAGAGAACTATTTTGGTCTTTTTTAGAAAAAATGATAATTGATATTTTTGAAGGTGTTAGACTTCAGTTTTTGATTTTATGCAAAAAATTGGAAAAATATAAATTTGTATGTGTTAGTCTTCAATCCCGGAGTTTTTTGAGAAAAACATGAAAAATGAAGTATTTTGCTCATTTTAGAGAACTATTTTGCTCTTTTTTAGAAAAAATGATAATTGATATTTTTGAAGGTGTTAGACTTCAGTTTTTGATTTTTTGCAAAAAATTGGAAAAATAGAAATTTGTATGTGTTAGACTTCAATACCGGAATTTTTTGAGAAAAACATGAAAAATGAAGTATTTTGCTCATTTTAGAGAACTATTTTGGTCTTTTTTAGAACAATTGATAATTGATATTTTTGAAGGTGTTAGACTTCAGTTTTTGATTTTTTGCAAAAAATAGGAAAAATAGAAATGTGTATGTGTTAGTCTTCAATCACGAAGTTTTTTGAGAAAAACAAGAAAAATGAAGTATTTTGATCATTTTAGAGAACTATTTTGGACTCTTTTAGAAAAAATGATAATTGATATTTTTTAAGGTGTTAGACTTCAGTTTTTGATTTTTTGCAAAAAAATGGAAAAATTGAAATTTGTATGTGTTAGTCTTCAATCGCGGAATGTTTTGAGAAAAACATGAAAACTGAAGTATTTTGCTCATTTTAGAGAACTATTTTGGTCTTTTTTAGAAAAAATGATAATGGATATTTTCGAAGGTGTTAGACTTCAGTTTTTTATTTTATGCAAAAAGTAGGAAAAATAGAAATTTGTATGTGTTAGTCTTCAATCCCGGAGTTTTTTGAGAAAAACATGAAAAATGAAGTATTTTGCTCATTTTAGAGAACTATTTTGGTGTTTTTTAGAAAAAATTATAATTGATATTTTTGAAGGTGTTAGACTTCAGTTTTTGATTTTTTGCAAAAAATTGGGAAAATAGAAATTTGTATGTGTTAGTCTTCAATCACGGAATTTTTTGAGAAAAACATGAATAATGAAGTATTTTGATCATTTTAGAGAACTATTTTGGTCTTTTTTAGAAAAAATGATAATTGATATTTTTGAAGGTGTTAGACTTCAGTTTTTGATTTTATGCAAAAAATTGGAAAAATATAAATTTGTATGTGTTAGTCTTCAATCCCGGAGTTTTTTGAGAAAAACATGAAAACTGAAGTATTTTTCTCATTTTAGAGAACTATTTTGGTCTTTTTTAGAAAAAATGATAATTGATATTTTTGAAGGTGTTAGACTTCAGTTTTTGATTTTATGGAAACAGTAGGAAAAATAGAAATTTGTATGTGTTAGTCTTCAATCCCGGAGTTTTTTGAGAAAAACATGAAAAATGAAGTATTTTGCTCATTTTAGAGAACTATTTTGCTCTTTTTTAGAAAAAATGATAATTGATATTTTTGAAGGTGTTAGACTTCAGTTTTTGATTTTTTGCAAAAAATTAGAAAAATAGAAATTTGTATGTGTTAGTCTTCAATCCCGGAGTTTTTTGAGAAAAACATGAAAAATGAAGTATTTTGATCATTTTAGAGAACTATTTTGGTGTTTTTTAGAAAAAATGATAATTGATATTTTTGAAGGTGTTAGACTTCAGTTTTTGATTTTTTGCAAAAAAAATTGGGAAAATAGAAATTTGTATGTGTTAGTCTTCAATCACGGAATTTTTTGAGATAAACATGAATAATGAAGTATTTTGATCATTTTAGAGAACTATTTTGGTCTTTTTTAGAAAAAATGATAATTGATATTTTTGAAGGTGTTAGACTTCAGTTTTTGATTTTATGCAAAAAATTGGAAAAATAGAAATTTGTATGTGTTAGTCTTCAATCGCGCAGTTTTTTGAGAAAAACATGAAAACTGAAGTATTTTGCTCATTTTAGAGAACTATTTTGGTCTTTTTTAGAAAAAATGATAATTGATATTTTTGAAGGTGTTAGACTTCAGTTTTTGATTTTATGGAAAAAGTAGGTAAAAATAGAAATTTGTATGTGTTAGTCTTCAATCACGGAATTTTTTGAGAAAATCATGAAAAATGAAGTATTTTGCTCATTTTAGAGAACTAGTTTGGTCTTATTTAGAAAAAATGATAATTGATATTTTTGAAGGTGTTAGACTTCAGTTTTTGATTTTATGCAAAAAATAGGAAAAATAGAAATTTGTATGTGTTAGTCTTCAATCACGGACTTTTTCGAGAAAAACATGAAAAATGAAGTATTTTGCTCATTTTAGAGAACTATTTTTGTGTTTTTTAGAAAAAATGATAATTGATATTTTTGAAGGTGTTAGACTTCAGTTTGTGATTTTTTGCAAAAAAATTTGGAAAATAGAAATTTGTATGTGTTAGTCTTCAATCACGGAATTTTCTGAGAAAAAAGTGAATATTGAAGTATTTTGCTCATTTTAGAGAACTATTTTGGTCATTTTTAGAAAAAATGATAATTGATATTTTTGAAGGTGTTACACATCAGTTTTTGATTTTATGCAAAAAATTGGAAAAATAGAAATTTGTATGTGTTAGTCTTCAATCCCGGAGTTTTTTGAGAAAAACATGAAAAATGAAGTATTTTGCTCATTTTAGAGAACTATTTTGGTGTTTTTTAGAAAAAATTATAATTGATATTTTTGAAGGTGTTAGACTTCAGTTTTTGATTTTTTGCAAAAAATTGGGAAAATAGAAATTTGTATGTGTTAGTCTTCAATCACGGAATTTTTTGAGAAAAACATGAATAATGAAGTATTTTGATCATTTTAGAGAACTATTTTGGTCTTTTTTAGAAAAAATCATAATTGATATTTTTGAAGGTGTTAGACTTCAGTTTTTGATTTTATGCAAAAAAATTGGAAAAATATAAATTTGTATGTGTTAGTCTTCAATCCCGGAGTTTTTTGAGAAAAACATGAAAACTGAAGTATTTTTCTCATTTTAGAGAACTATTTTGGTCTTTTTTAGAAAAAATGATAATTGATATTTTTGAAGGTGTTAGACTTCAGTTTTTGATTTTATGGAAACAGTAGGAAAAATAGAAATTTGTATGTGTTAGTCTTCAATCCCGGAGTTTTTTGAGAAAAACATGAAAAATGAAGTATTTTGCTCATTTTAGAGAACTATTTTGCTCTTTTTTAGAAAAAATGATAATTGATATTTTTGAAGGTGTTAGACTTCAGTTTTTGATTTTTTGCAAAAAATTGGAAAAATAGAAATTTGTATGTGTTAGACTTCAATACCGGAATTTTTTGAGAAAAACATGAAAAATGAAGTATTTTGCTCATTTTAGAGAACTATTTTGGTCTTTTTTAGAACAATTGATAATTGATATTTTTGAAGGTGTTAGACTTCAGTTTTTGATTTTTTGCAAAAAATAGGAAAAATAGAAATGTGTATGTGTTAGTCTTCAATCACGAAGTTTTTTGAGAAAAACAAGAAAAATGAAGTATTTTGATCATTTTAGAGAACTATTTTGGACTCTTTTAGAAAAAATGATAATTGATATTTTTTAAGGTGTTAGACTTCAGTTTTTGATTTTTTGCAAAAAAATGGAAAAATTGAAATTTGTATGTGTTAGTCTTCAATCGCGGAATGTTTTGAGAAAAACATGAAAACTGAAGTATTTTGCTCATTTTAGAGAACTATTTTGGTCTTTTTTAGAAAAAATGATAATGGATATTTTCGAAGGTGTTAGACTTCAGTTTTTTATTTTATGCAAAAAGTAGGAAAAATAGAAATTTGTATGTGTTAGTCTTCAATCCCGGAGTTTTTTGAGAAAAACATGAAAAATGAAGTATTTTGCTCATTTTAGAGAACTATTTTGGTGTTTTTTAGAAAAAATTATAATTGATATTTTTGAAGGTGTTAGACTTCAGTTTTTGATTTTTTGCAAAAAATTGGGAAAATAGAAATTTGTATGTGTTAGTCTTCAATCACGGAATTTTTTGAGAAAAACATGAATAATGAAGTATTTTGATCATTTTAGAGAACTATTTTGGTCTTTTTTAGAAAAAATGATAATTGATATTTTTGAAGGTGTTAGACTTCAGTTTTTGATTTTATGCAAAAAATTGGAAAAATATAAATTTGTATGTGTTAGTCTTCAATCCCGGAGTTTTTTGAGAAAAACATGAAAACTGAAGTATTTTTCTCATTTTAGAGAACTATTTTGGTCTTTTTTAGAAAAAATGATAATTGATATTTTTGAAGGTGTTAGACTTCAGTTTTTGATTTTATGGAAACAGTAGGAAAAATAGAAATTTGTATGTGTTAGTCTTCAATCCCGGAGTTTTTTGAGAAAAACATGAAAAATGAAGTATTTTGCTCATTTTAGAGAACTATTTTGCTCTTTTTTAGAAAAAATGATAATTGATATTTTTGAAGGTGTTAGACTTCAGTTTTTGATTTTTTGCAAAAAATTAGAAAAATAGAAATTTGTATGTGTTAGTCTTCAATCCCGGAGTTTTTTGAGAAAAACATGAAAAATGAAGTATTTTGATCATTTTAGAGAACTATTTTGGTGTTTTTTAGAAAAAATGATAATTGATATTTTTGAAGGTGTTAGACTTCAGTTTTTGATTTTTTGCAAAAAAAATTGGGAAAATAGAAATTTGTATGTGTTAGTCTTCAATCACGGAATTTTTTGAGATAAACATGAATAATGAAGTATTTTGATCATTTTAGAGAACTATTTTGGTCTTTTTTAGAAAAAATGATAATTGATATTTTTGAAGGTGTTAGACTTCAGTTTTTGATTTTATGCAAAAAATTGGAAAAATAGAAATTTGTATGTGTTAGTCTTCAATCGCGCAGTTTTTTGAGAAAAACATGAAAACTGAAGTATTTTGCTCATTTTAGAGAACTATTTTGGTCTTTTTTAGAAAAAATGATAATTGATATTTTTGAAGGTGTTAGACTTCAGTTTTTGATTTTATGGAAAAAGTAGGTAAAAATAGAAATTTGTATGTGTTAGTCTTCAATCACGGAATTTTTTGAGAAAATCATGAAAAATGAAGTATTTTGCTCATTTTAGAGAACTAGTTTGGTCTTATTTAGAAAAAATGATAATTGATATTTTTGAAGGTGTTAGACTTCAGTTTTTGATTTTATGCAAAAAATAGGAAAAATAGAAATTTGTATGTGTTAGTCTTCAATCACGGACTTTTTCGAGAAAAACATGAAAAATGAAGTATTTTGCTCATTTTAGAGAACTATTTTTGTGTTTTTTAGAAAAAATGATAATTGATATTTTTGAAGGTGTTAGACTTCAGTTTGTGATTTTTTGCAAAAAAATTTGGAAAATAGAAATTTGTATGTGTTAGTCTTCAATCACGGAATTTTCTGAGAAAAAAGTGAATATTGAAGTATTTTGCTCATTTTAGAGAACTATTTTGGTCATTTTTAGAAAAAATGATAATTGATATTTTTGAAGGTGTTACACATCAGTTTTTGATTTTATGCAAAAAATTGGAAAAATAGAAATTTGTATGTGTTAGTCTTCAATCCCGGAGTTTTTTGAGAAAAACATGAAAAATGAAGTATTTTGCTCATTTTAGAGAACTATTTTGGTCTTTTTTAGAAAAAAAGATAATTGATATTTTTGAAGGTGTTAGACTTCAGTTTTTTATTTTATGCAAAAAATAGGAAGAATAGAAATTTGTATGTGTTCGTCTTCAATCCCGGAATTTTATAAGAAAATCATGAAAAATGAAGTATTTTGCTCATTTTAGAGAACTAGTTTGGTCTTTTTTAGAAAAAATGATAATTGATATTTTTGAAGGTGTTAGACTTCAGTTTTTGATTTTTTGCAAAAAATAGGAAAAATAGAAATTTGTATGTGTTAGTCTTCAATCACGAAGCTTTTTGAGAAAAACAAGAAAAATGAAGTATTTTTCTCATTTTAGAGAATTATTTTGGACTCTTTTAGAAAAAATAATAATTGATATTTTTGAGAAAAACATGAAAAATGAAGTATTTTGCTCATTATAGAGAACTATTTTGGTCTTTTTTAGAAAAAATGATAATTGATATCTTTGAATGTGTTAGACTTCAGTTTTTTATTTTTTGCAAAAAATTGGAAAAATAGAAATTTGTATGTGTTAGTCTTCAATCCCGGAATTTTTTGAGAAAATCATGAAAAATAAAGTATTTTGCTCATTTTAGAGAACTAGTTTGGTCTTTTTTAGAAAAAATGATAATTGATATTTTTTAAGGTGTTAGACTTCAGTTTTTGATTTTTTGGAAAAAGTAGAAAAAATAGAAATTTGTATGTGTTAGTCTTCAATCCCGGAGTTTTTTGAGAAAAACATGAAAAATGAAGTATTTTGCTCATTTTAGAGAACTATT
The DNA here is from genome assembly GCA_946800325.1 of Luzula sylvatica. Lineage (NCBI taxonomy): Eukaryota > Viridiplantae > Streptophyta > Magnoliopsida > Poales > Juncaceae > Luzula > Luzula sylvatica. Next base: position 34,410,921 of record OX326959.1, on the reverse strand, counting down.
TTGGTGTTTTTTAGAAAAAATTATAATTGATATTTTTGAAGGTGTTAGACTTCAGTTTTTGATTTTTTGCAAAAAATTGGGAAAATAGAAATTTGTATGTGTTAGTCTTCAATCACGGAATTTTTTGAGAAAAACATGAATAATGAAGTATTTTGATCATTTTAGAGAACTATTTTGGTCTTTTTTAGAAAAAATCATAATTGATATTTTTGAAGGTGTTAGACTTCAGTTTTTGATTTTATGCAAAAAAATTGGAAAAATATAAATTTGTATGTGTTAGTCTTCAATCCCGGAGTTTTTTGAGAAAAACATGAAAACTGAAGTATTTTTCTCATTTTAGAGAACTATTTTGGTCTTTTTTAGAAAAAATGATAATTGATATTTTTGAAGGTGTTAGACTTCAGTTTTTGATTTTATGGAAACAGTAGGAAAAATAGAAATTTGTATGTGTTAGTCTTCAATCCCGGAGTTTTTTGAGAAAAACATGAAAAATGAAGTATTTTGCTCATTTTAGAGAACTATTTTGCTCTTTTTTAGAAAAAATGATAATTGATATTTTTGAAGGTGTTAGACTTCAGTTTTTGATTTTTTGCAAAAAATTGGAAAAATAGAAATTTGTATGTCTTAGACTTCAATACCGGAATTTTTTGAGAAAAACATGAAAAATGAAGTATTTTGCTCATTTTAGAGAACTATTTTGGTCTTTTTTAGAACAATTGATAATTGATATTTTTGAAGGTGTTAGACTTCAGTTTTTGATTTTTTGCAAAAAATAGGAAAAATAGAAATGTGTATGTGTTAGTCTTCAATCACGAAGTTTTTTGAGAAAAACAAGAAAAATGAAGTATTTTGATCATTTTAGAGAACTATTTTGGACTCTTTTAGAAAAAATGATAATTGATATTTTTTAAGGTGTTAGACTTCAGTTTTTGATTTTTTGCAAAAAAATGGAAAAATTGAAATTTGTATGTGTTAGTCTTCAATCGCGGAATGTTTTGAGAAAAACATGAAAACTGAAGTATTTTGCTCATTTTAGAGAACTATTTTGGTCTTTTTTAGAAAAAATGATAATGGATATTTTCGAAGGTGTTAGACTTCAGTTTTTTATTTTATGCAAAAAATAGGAAAAATAGAAATTCGTATGTGTTAGTCTTCAATCCCGGAGTTTCTTGAGAAAATCATGAAAAATAAAGTATTTTGCTCATTTTAGAGAACTAGTTTGGTCTTTTTTAGAAAAAATGATAATTGATATTTTTTAAGGTGTTAGACTTCAGTTTTTGATTTTATGGAAAAAGTAGGAAAAATAGAAATTTGTATGTGTTAGTCTTCAATCCCGGAGTTTTTTGAGAAAAACATGAAAAATGAAGTATTTTGCTCATTTTAGAGAACTATTTTGGTGTTTTTTAGAAAAAATTATAATTGATATTTTTGAAGGTGTTAGACTTCAGTTTTTGATTTTTTGCAAAAAATTGGGGAAATAGAAATTTGTATGTGTTAGTCTTCAATCACGGAATTTTTTGAGAAAAACATGAATAATGAAGTATTTTGATCATTTTAGAGAACTATTTTGGTCTTTTTTAGAAAAAATGATAATTGATATTTTTGAAGGTGTTAGACTTCAGTTTTTGATTTTATGCAAAAAATTGGAAAAATATAAATTTGTATGTGTTAGTCTTCAATACCGGAGTTTTTTGAGAAAAACATGAAAACTGAAGTATTTTTCTCATTTTAGAGAACTATTTTGGTCTTTTTTAGAAAAAATGATAATTGATATTTTTGAAGGTGTTAGACTTCAGTTTTTGATTTTATGGAAACAGTAGGAAAAATAGAAATTTGTATGTGTTAGTCTTCAATCCCGGAGTTTTTTGAGAAAAACATGAAAAATGAAGTATTTTGATCATTTTAGAGAACTATTTTGGTGTTTTTTAGAAAAAATGATAATTGATATTTTTGAAGGTGTTAGACTTCAGTTTTTGATTTTATGCAAAAAATTGGAAAAATAGAAATTTGTATGTGTTAGTCTTCAATCGCGCAGTTTTTTGAGAAAAACATGAAAACTGAAGTATTTTGCTCATTTTAGAGAACTATTTTGGTCTTTTTTAGAAAAAATGATAATTGATATTTTTGAAGGTGTTAGACTTCAGTTTTTGATTTTATGGAAAAAGTAGGTAAAAATAGAAATTTGTATGTGTTAGTCTTCAATCACGGAATTTTTTGAGAAAATCATGAAAAATGAAGTATTTTGCTCATTTTAGAGAACTAGTTTGGTCTTTTTTCGAAAAAATGATAATTGATATTTTTGAAGGTGTTAGACTTCAGTTTTTGATTTTATGCAAAAAATAGGAAAAATAGAAATTTGTATGTGTTAGTCTTCAATCACGGACTTTTTCGAGAAAAACATGAAAAATGAAGTATTTTGCTCATTTTAGAGAACTATTTTTGTGTTTTTTAGAAAAAATGATAATTGATATTTTTGAAGGTGTTAGACTTCAGTTTGTGATTTTTTGCAAAAAAATTTGGAAAATAGAAATTTGTATGTGTTAGTCTTCAATCACGGAATTTTTTGAGAAAAAAGTGAATATTGAAGTATTTTGCTCATTTTAGAGAACTATTTTGGTCATTTTTAGAAAAAATGATAATTGATATTTTTGAAGGTGTTACACATCAGTTTTTGATTTTATGCAAAAAAATTGGAAAAATAGAAATTTGTATGTGTTAGTCTTCAATCCCGGAGTTTTTTGAGAAAAACATGAAAAATGAAGTATTTTGCACATTTTAGAGAACTATTTTGGTCTTTTTTTAAAAAAAAGATAATTGATATTTTTGAAGGTGTTAGACTTCAGTTTTTGATTTTATGCAAAAAATAGGAAGAATAGAAATTTGTATGTGTTCGTCTTCAATCCCGGAATTTTATAAGAAAATCATGAAAAATGAAGTATTTTGCTCATTTTAGAGAACTAGTTTGGTCTTTTTTAGAAAAAATGATAATTGATATTTTTGAAGGTGTTAGACTTCAGTTTTTGATTTTTTGCAAAAAATAAGAAAAATAGAAATTTGTATGTGTTAGTCTTCAATCACGAAGCTTTTTGAGAAAAACAAGAAAAATGAAGTATTTTTCTCATTTTAGAGAATTATTTTGGACTCTTTTAGAAAAAATAATAATTGATATTTTTGAGAAAAACATGAAAAATGAAGTATTTTGCTCATTATAGAGAACTATTTTGGTCTTTTTTAGAAAAAATGATAATTGATATCTTTGAATGTGTTAGACTTCAGTTTTTTATTTTTTGCAAAAAATTGGAAAAATAGAAATTTGTATGTGTTAGTCTTCAATCCCGGAATTTTTTGAGAAAATCATGAAAAATAAAGTATTTTGCTCATTTTAGACAACTATTTTGGTCTTTTTTAGAAAAAATGTTAATTGATATTTTTGAAGGTGTTAGACTTCATTATTTGATTTTTTGCAAAAAATTGGAAAAATTGAAATTTGTATGTGTTAGTCTTCAATCACGAAGTTTTTTGAGAAAAACATGAAAAATGAAGTATTTTTCTTATTTTAGAGAATTATTTTGGACTCTTTTAGAAAAAATGATAATTGATATTTTTGAAGGTGTTAGACTTCAGTTTTTGATTTTTTGCAAAATATTGGAAAAATAGAAATTTGTATGTGTTAGTCCTCAATCACGGAATTTTTTGAGAATAACATGAAAAATGAAGTGTTTTGCTCATTTTAGAAAACTATTTTGGTCTTTTTTAGAAAAAATGATAATTGATATTTTGGAAGGTGTTAGACTTCAGCTTTTGATTTTTTGCAAAAAATTGGGAAAATAGAAATTTGTATGTGTTAGTCTTCAATAACAGAATTTTTTGGGAAAAACAAGAATAATGAAGTATTTTGATCAATTTAGAGAACTATTTTGGTCTTTTTTAGAAAAAATGATAATTGATATTTTTGAAGGTGTTAGACTTCAGTTTTTAATTTTATGCAAAAAATTGTAAAAATAGAAATTTGTATATGTTAGTCTTCGATCCCGGAGTTTTTGGAGAAAAACATGAAAAATTAAGTATTTTGCTCATTTTAGAGAACTATTTTGGTCTTTTTTAGAAAAGATGATAATTGATATTTTTGAAGGTGTTAGACTTCAGTTTTGGATTTTATGCAACAAATAGTAAAAATATAAATTTGTATGTGTTAGTCTTCAATCCCGGAATTTTTTGAGAAAAACATGAAAAATGAAGTATTTTGCTCATTTTAGAGAACTATTTTGGTCTTTTTTAGAACAATTGATAATTGATATTTTTGAAGGTGTTAGACTTCAGTTTATGATTTTTTTGCAAAAAATAGGAAAAATAGAAATTTGTATGTGTTAGTCTTCAATCACGAAGTTTTTTGAGAAAAACATGAAAAATGAAGTATTTTGCTCATTTTAGAGAACTATTTTGGACTCTTTTAGAAAAAATGATAATTGATATTTTTTAAGGTGTTAGACTTCAGTTTTTGATTTTATGTAAAAAATTGGAAAAATAGAAATTTGTATGTGTTAGTCTTCAATCCCGGAAGTTTTTTGAGAAAAACATGAAAACTGGAGTATTTTGCTCATTTTAGAGAACTATTTTGGTCTTTTTTAGAAAAAATGATAATTGATATTTTTGAAGGTGTTAGACTTCAGTTTTTGATTTTATGGAAAAAGTGGGGAAAAATAGAAATTTGTATGTGTTAGTCTTCAATCCCGGAGTATTTTGAGAAAAACATGAAAAATGAAGTATTTTGCTCATTTTAGAGAACTATTTTGCTCTTTTTTAGAAAAAATGATAATTGATATTTTTGAAGGTGTTAGACTTCAGTTTTTGATTTTTTGCAAAAAATTGGGAAAATAGAAATTTGTATGTGTTAGTCTTCAATCACGGAATTTTTTGAGAAAAACATGAATAATGAAGTATTTTGATCATTTTAGAGAACTATTTTGGTTTTTTTTAGAAAAAATGATAATTGATATTTTTGAAGGTGATAGACTTCAGTTTTCGATTTTATGCAAAAAATTGGAAAAATAGAAATTTGTATATGTTAGTCTTCAATCCCGGAGTTTTTTGAGAAAAACATGAAAAATGAAGTATTTTGCTCATTTTAGAGAACTATTTTGGTCTTTTTAGAAAAAATTATAATTGATATTTTTGAAGGTGTTAGACTTCAGTTTTGGATTTTATGCAAAAAATAGTAAAAATAGAAATTTGTATGGGTTAGACTTCAATACCGGAATTTTTTGAGAAAAACATGAAAAATGAAGTATTTTGCTCATTTTAGAGAACTATTTTGGTCTTTTTTAGAACAATTGATAATTGATATTTTTGAAGGTGTTAGACTTCAGTTTTTGATTTTTTGCAAAAAATAGGAAAAATAGAAATTTGTATGTGTTAGTCTTCAATCACGAAGTTTTTTGAGAAAAACAAGAAAAATGAAGTATTTTGCTCATTTTAGAGAACTATTTTGGACTCTTTTAGAAAAAATGATAATTGATATTTTTTAAGGTGTTAGACTTCAGTTTTTGATTTTTTGCAAAAAAATGGAAAAATTGAAATTTGTATGTGTTAGTCTTCAATCACGGAATGTTTTGAGAAAATCATGAAAAATGAAGTATTTTGCTCATTTTAGAGAACTATTTTGGTCTTTTTTAGAAAAAATGATAATGGATATTTTCGAAGGTGTTAGACTTCAGTTTTTTATTTTATGCAAAAAATAGGAAAAATAGAAATTCGTATGTGTTAGTCTTCAATCCCGGAGTTTTTTGAGAAAATCATGAAAAATAAAGTATTTTGCTCATTTTAGAGAACTATTTTGGTCTTTTTTAGAAAAAATGATAATTGATATTTTTTAAGGTGTTAGACTTCAGTTTTTGATTTTATGGAAAAAGTAGGAAAAATAGAAATTTGTATGTGTTAGTCTTCAATCCCGGAGTTTTTTGAGAAAAACATGAAAAATGAAGTATTTTGCTCATTTTTGAGAACTATTTTGGTCTTTTTTAGAAAAAATTATAATTGATATTTTTGAAGGTGTTAGACTTCAGTTTTTGATTTTTTGCAAAAAATTGGGAAAATAGAAATTTGTATGTGTTAGTCTTCAATCACGGAATTTTTTGAGAAAAACATGAATAATGAAGTATTTTGATCATTTTAGAGAACTATTTTGGTCTTTTTTAGAAAAAATGATAATTGATATTTTTGAAGGTGTTAGACTTCAGTTTTTGATTTTATGCAAAAAATTGGAAAAATATAAATTTGTATGTGTTAGTCTTCAATCCCGGAGTTTTTTGAGAAAAACATGAAAACTGAAGTATTTTTCTCATTTTAGAGAACTATTTTGGTCTTTTTTAGAAAAAATGATAATTGATATTTTTGAAGGTGTTAGACTTCAGTTTTTGATTTTATGGAAACAGTAGGAAAAATAGAAATTTGTATGTGTTAGTCTTCAATCCCGGAGTTTTTTGAGAAAAACATGAAAAATGAAGTATTTTGCTCATTTTAGAGAACTATTTTGCTCTTTTTTAGAAAAAATGATAATTGATATTTTTGAAGGTGTTAGACTTCAGTTTTTGATTTTTTGCAAAAAATTGGAAAAATAGAAATTTGTATGTGTTAGTCTTCAATCCCGGAGTTTTTTGAGAAAAACATGAAAAATGAAGTATTTTGATCATTTTAGAGAACTATTTTGGTGTTTTTTAGAAAAAATGATAATTGATATTTTTGAAGGTGTTAGACTTCAGTTTGTGATTTTTTGCAAAAAAAATTGGGAAAATAGAAATTTGTATGTGTTAGTCTTCAATCACGGAATTTTTTGAGATAAACATGAATAATGAAGTATTTTGATCATTTTAGAGAACTATTTTGGTCTTTTTTAGAAAAAATGATAATTGATATTTTTGAAGGTGTTAGACTTCAGTTTTTGATTTTATGCAAAAAATTGGAAAAATAGAAATTTGTATGTGTTAGTCTTCAATCACGGAATTTTTTGAGAAAATCATGAAAAATGAAGTATTTGGCTCATTTTAGAGAACTAGTTTGGTCTTTTTTAGAAAAAATGATAATTGATATTTTTGAAGGTGTTAGACTTCAGTTTTTGATTTTATGCAAAAAATAGGAAAAATATAAATTTGTATGTGTTTGTCTTCAATCACGGAGTTTTTCGAGAAAAACATGAAAAATGAAGTATTTTGCTCATTTTAGAGAACTATTTTGGTGTTTTTTAGAAAAAATGATAATTGAAATTTTTGAAGGTGTTAGACTTCAGTTTGTGATTTTTTGCAAAAAAAATTGGGAAAATAGAAATTTGTATGTGTTAGTCTTCAATCACGGAATTTTTTGAGATAAACATGAATAATGAAGTATTTTGATCATTTTAGAGAACTATTTTGGTCTTTTTTTTTAGAAAAAATGATAATTGATATTTTTGAAGGTGTTAGACATCAGTTTTTGATTTTATGCAAAAAATTGGAAAAATAGAAATTTGTATGTGTTAGTCTTCAATCCCGGAGTTTTTTGAGAAAAACATGAAAAATGATGTATTTTGCTCATTTTAGAGAACTATTTTGGTCTTTTTTAGAAAAAAATGATAATTGATATTTTTGAAAGTGTTAGACTTCAGTTTTTGATTTATGCAAAAAATAGGAAAAATAGAAATTTGTATGTGTTAGTCTTCAATCCCGGAATTTTTTGAGACAAACATGAAAAATGAAGTATTTTGCTCATTTTAGAGATATATTTTGGTCTTTTTTAGAAAAAATGATAATTGATATTTTTGAAGGTGTTAGACTTCAGTTTTTGATTTTATGGAAAAAGTAGGAAAAATAGAAATTTGTATGTGTTAGTCTTCAATCCCGGAGTTTTTTGAGAAAAACATGAAAGAAGTATTTTGATCATTTTAGAGAACTATTTTGGTCTTTTTTAGAAAAAATGATACTTGATATTTTTGAAGGTGTTAGACTTCAGTTTTTGATTTTGTGCAAAAAATTGGAAAAATTGTAATTTGTATGTGTTAGTCTTCAATCACGGAATTTTTTGAGAAAATCATGAAAAATGAAGTATTTTGCTCATTTTAGAGAACTAGTTTGGTCTTTTTTAGAAAAAATGATAATTGATATTTTTGAAGGTGTTAGACTTCAGTTTTTGATTTTATGCAAAAAATAGGAAAAATAGAAATTTGTATGTGTTAGTCTTCAATCACGGACTTTTTCGAGAAAAACATGAAAAATGAAGTATTTTGCTCATTTTAGAGAACTATTTTGGTGTTTTTTAGAAAAAATGATAATTGATATTTTTGAAGGTGTTAGACTTCAGTTTGTGATTTTTTGCAAAAAAATTTGGAAAATAGAAATTTGTATGTGTTAGTCTTCAATCACGGAATTTTTTGAGAAAAAGTGAATATTGAAGTATTTTGCTCATTTTGGAGAACTATTTTGGTCATTTTTAGAAAAAATGATAATTGATATTTTTGAAGGTGTTACACATCAGTTTTTGATTTTATGCAAAAAATTGGAAAAATAGAAATTTGTATGTGTTAGTCTTCAATCCCGGAGTTTTTTGAGAAAAACATGAAAAATGAAGTATTTTGCTCATTTTAGAGAACTATTTTGGTCTTTTTTAGAAAAAAAGATAATTGATATTTTTGAAGGTGTTAGACTTCAGTTTTTGATTTTATGCAAAAAATAGGAAGAATAGAAATTTGTATGTGTTCGTCTTCAATCCCGGAATTTTATAAGAAAATCATGAAAAATGAAGTATTTTGCTCATTTTAGAGAACTAGTTTGGTCTTTTTTAGAAAAAATGATAATTGATATTTTTGAAGGTGTTAGACTTCAGTTTTTGATTTTTTGCAAAAAATTGGAAAAATAGAAATTTGTATGTCTTAGACTTCAATACCGGAATTTTTTGAGAAAAACATGAAAAATGAAGTATTTTGCTCATTTTAGAGAACTATTTTGGTCTTTTTTAGAACAATTGATAATTGATATTTTTGAAGGTGTTAGACTTCAGTTTTTGATTTTTTGCAAAAAATAGGAAAAATAGAAATGTGTATGTGTTAGTCTTCAATCACGAAGTTTTTTGAGAAAAACAAGAAAAATGAAGTATTTTGATCATTTTAGAGAACTATTTTGGACTCTTTTAGAAAAAATGATAATTGATATTTTTTAAGGTGTTAGACTTCAGTTTTTGATTTTTTGCAAAAAAATGGAAAAATTGAAATTTGTATGTGTTAGTCTTCAATCGCGGAATGTTTTGAGAAAAACATGAAAACTGAAGTATTTTGCTCATTTTAGAGAACTATTTTGGTCTTTTTTAGAAAAAATGATAATGGATATTTTCGAAGGTGTTAGACTTCAGTTTTTTATTTTATGCAAAAAATAGGAAAAATAGAAATTCGTATGTGTTAGTCTTCAATCCCGGAGTTTCTTGAGAAAATCATGAAAAATAAAGTATTTTGCTCATTTTAGAGAACTAGTTTGGTCTTTTTTAGAAAAAATGATAATTGATATTTTTTAAGGTGTTAGACTTCAGTTTTTGATTTTATGGAAAAAGTAGGAAAAATAGAAATTTGTATGTGTTAGTCTTCAATCCCGGAGTTTTTTGAGAAAAACATGAAAAATGAAGTATTTTGCTCATTTTAGAGAACTATTTTGGTGTTTTTTAGAAAAAATTATAATTGATATTTTTGAAGGTGTTAGACTTCAGTTTTTGATTTTTTGCAAAAAATTGGGGAAATAGAAATTTGTATGTGTTAGTCTTCAATCACGGAATTTTTTGAGAAAAACATGAATAATGAAGTATTTTGATCATTTTAGAGAACTATTTTGGTCTTTTTTAGAAAAAATGATAATTGATATTTTTGAAGGTGTTAGACTTCAGTTTTTGATTTTATGCAAAAAATTGGAAAAATATAAATTTGTATGTGTTAGTCTTCAATACCGGAGTTTTTTGAGAAAAACATGAAAACTGAAGTATTTTTCTCATTTTAGAGAACTATTTTGGTCTTTTTTAGAAAAAATGATAATTGATATTTTTGAAGGTGTTAGACTTCAGTTTTTGATTTTATGGAAACAGTAGGAAAAATAGAAATTTGTATGTGTTAGTCTTCAATCCCGGAGTTTTTTGAGAAAAACATGAAAAATGAAGTATTTTGATCATTTTAGAGAACTATTTTGGTGTTTTTTAGAAAAAATGATAATTGATATTTTTGAAGGTGTTAGACTTCAGTTTTTGATTTTATGCAAAAAATTGGAAAAATAGAAATTTGTATGTGTTAGTCTTCAATCGCGCAGTTTTTTGAGAAAAACATGAAAACTGAAGTATTTTGCTCATTTTAGAGAACTATTTTGGTCTTTTTTAGAAAAAATGATAATTGATATTTTTGAAGGTGTTAGACTTCAGTTTTTGATTTTATGGAAAAAGTAGGTAAAAATAGAAATTTGTATGTGTTAGTCTTCAATCACGGAATTTTTTGAGAAAATCATGAAAAATGAAGTATTTTGCTCATTTTAGAGAACTAGTTTGGTCTTTTTTCGAAAAAATGATAATTGATATTTTTGAAGGTGTTAGACTTCAGTTTTTGATTTTATGCAAAAAATAGGAAAAATAGAAATTTGTATGTGTTAGTCTTCAATCACGGACTTTTTCGAGAAAAACATGAAAAATGAAGTATTTTGCTCATTTTAGAGAACTATTTTTGTGTTTTTTAGAAAAAATGATAATTGATATTTTTGAAGGTGTTAGACTTCAGTTTGTGATTTTTTGCAAAAAAATTTGGAAAATAGAAATTTGTATGTGTTAGTCTTCAATCACGGAATTTTTTGAGAAAAAAGTGAATATTGAAGTATTTTGCTCATTTTAGAGAACTATTTTGGTCATTTTTAGAAAAAATGATAATTGATATTTTTGAAGGTGTTACACATCAGTTTTTGATTTTATGCAAAAAAATTGGAAAAATAGAAATTTGTATGTGTTAGTCTTCAATCCCGGAGTTTTTTGAGAAAAACATGAAAAATGAAGTATTTTGCACATTTTAGAGAACTATTTTGGTCTTTTTTTAAAAAAAAGATAATTGATATTTTTGAAGGTGTTAGACTTCAGTTTTTGATTTTATGCAAAAAATAGGAAGAATAGAAATTTGTATGTGTTCGTCTTCAATCCCGGAATTTTATAAGAAAATCATGAAAAATGAAGTATTTTGCTCATTTTAGAGAACTAGTTTGGTCTTTTTTAGAAAAAATGATAATTGATATTTTTGAAGGTGTTAGACTTCAGTTTTTGATTTTTTGCAAAAAATAAGAAAAATAGAAATTTGTATGTGTTAGTCTTCAATCACGAAGCTTTTTGAGAAAAACAAGAAAAATGAAGTATTTTTCTCATTTTAGAGAATTATTTTGGACTCTTTTAGAAAAAATAATAATTGATATTTTTGAGAAAAACATGAAAAATGAAGTATTTTGCTCATTATAGAGAACTATTTTGGTCTTTTTTAGAAAAAATGATAATTGATATCTTTGAATGTGTTAGACTTCAGTTTTTTATTTTTTGCAAAAAATTGGAAAAATAGAAATTTGTATGTGTTAGTCTTCAATCCCGGAATTTTTTGAGAAAATCATGAAAAATAAAGTATTTTGCTCATTTTAGACAACTATTTTGGTCTTTTTTAGAAAAAATGTTAATTGATATTTTTGAAGGTGTTAGACTTCATTATTTGATTTTTTGCAAAAAATTGGAAAAATTGAAATTTGTATGTGTTAGTCTTCAATCACGAAGTTTTTTGAGAAAAACATGAAAAATGAAGTATTTTTCTTATTTTAGAGAATTATTTTGGACTCTTTTAGAAAAAATGATAATTGATATTTTTGAAGGTGTTAGACTTCAGTTTTTGATTTTTTGCAAAATATTGGAAAAATAGAAATTTGTATGTGTTAGTCCTCAATCACGGAATTTTTTGAGAATAACATGAAAAATGAAGTGTTTTGCTCATTTTAGAAAACTATTTTGGTCTTTTTTAGAAAAAATGATAATTGATATTTTGGAAGGTGTTAGACTTCAGCTTTTGATTTTTTGCAAAAAATTGGGAAAATAGAAATTTGTATGTGTTAGTCTTCAATAACAGAATTTTTTGGGAAAAACAAGAATAATGAAGTATTTTGATCAATTTAGAGAACTATTTTGGTCTTTTTTAGAAAAAATGATAATTGATATTTTTGAAGGTGTTAGACTTCAGTTTTTAATTTTATGCAAAAAATTGTAAAAATAGAAATTTGTATATGTTAGTCTTCGATCCCGGAGTTTTTGGAGAAAAACATGAAAAATTAAGTATTTTGCTCATTTTAGAGAACTATTTTGGTCTTTTTTAGAAAAGATGATAATTGATATTTTTGAAGGTGTTAGACTTCAGTTTTGGATTTTATGCAACAAATAGTAAAAATATAAATTTGTATGTGTTAGTCTTCAATCCCGGAATTTTTTGAGAAAAACATGAAAAATGAAGTATTTTGCTCATTTTAGAGAACTATTTTGGTCTTTTTTAGAACAATTGATAATTGATATTTTTGAAGGTGTTAGACTTCAGTTTATGATTTTTTTGCAAAAAATAGGAAAAATAGAAATTTGTATGTGTTAGTCTTCAATCACGAAGTTTTTTGAGAAAAACATGAAAAATGAAGTATTTTGCTCATTTTAGAGAACTATTTTGGACTCTTTTAGAAAAAATGATAATTGATATTTTTTAAGGTGTTAGACTTCAGTTTTTGATTTTATGTAAAAAATTGGAAAAATAGAAATTTGTATGTGTTAGTCTTCAATCCCGGAGTTTTTTGAGAAAAACATGAAAACTGGAGTATTTTGCTCATTTTAGAGAACTATTTTGGTCTTTTTTAGAAAAAATGATAATTGATATTTTTGAAGGTGTTAGACTTCAGTTTTTGATTTTATGGAAAAAGTGGGGAAAAATAGAAATTTGTATGTGTTAGTCTTCAATCCCGGAGTATTTTGAGAAAAACATGAAAAATGAAGTATTTTGCTCATTTTAGAGAACTATTTTGCTCTTTTTTAGAAAAAATGATAATTGATATTTTTGAAGGTGTTAGACTTCAGTTTTTGATTTTTTGCAAAAAATTGGGAAAATAGAAATTTGTATGTGTTAGTCTTCAATCACGGAATTTTTTGAGAAAAACATGAATAATGAAGTATTTTGATCATTTTAGAGAACTATTTTGGTTTTTTTTAGAAAAAATGATAATTGATATTTTTGAAGGTGATAGACTTCAGTTTTCGATTTTATGCAAAAAATTGGAAAAATAGAAATTTGTATATGTTAGTCTTCAATCCCGGAGTTTTTTGAGAAAAACATGAAAAATGAAGTATTTTGCTCATTTTAGAGAACTATTTTGGTCTTTTTTAGAAAAAATTATAATTGATATTTTTGAAGGTGTTAGACTTCAGTTTTGGATTTTATGCAAAAAATAGTAAAAATAGAAATTTGTATGGGTTAGACTTCAATACCGGAATTTTTTGAGAAAAACATGAAAAATGAAGTATTTTGCTCATTTTAGAGAACTATTTTGGTCTTTTTTAGAACAATTGATAATTGATATTTTTGAAGGTGTTAGACTTCAGTTTTTGATTTTTTGCAAAAAATAGGAAAAATAGAAATTTGTATGTGTTAGTCTTCAATCACGAAGTTTTTTGAGAAAAACAAGAAAAATGAAGTATTTTGCTCATTTTAGAGAACTATTTTGGACTCTTTTAGAAAAAATGATAATTGATATTTTTTAAGGTGTTAGACTTCAGTTTTTGATTTTTTGCAAAAAAATGGAAAAATTGAAATTTGTATGTGTTAGTCTTCAATCACGGAATGTTTTGAGAAAATCATGAAAAATGAAGTATTTTGCTCATTTTAGAGAACTATTTTGGTCTTTTTTAGAAAAAATGATAATGGATATTTTCGAAGGTGTTAGACTTCAGTTTTTTATTTTATGCAAAAAATAGGAAAAATAGAAATTCGTATGTGTTAGTCTTCAATCCCGGAGTTTTTTGAGAAAATCATGAAAAATAAAGTATTTTGCTCATTTTAGAGAACTATTTTGGTCTTTTTTAGAAAAAATGATAATTGATATTTTTTAAGGTGTTAGACTTCAGTTTTTGATTTTATGGAAAAAGTAGGAAAAATAGAAATTTGTATGTGTTAGTCTTCAATCCCGGAGTTTTTTGAGAAAAACATGAAAAATGAAGTATTTTGCTCATTTTTGAGAACTATTTTGGTCTTTTTTAGAAAAAATTATAATTGATATTTTTGAAGGTGTTAGACTTCAGTTTTTGATTTTTTGCAAAAAATTGGGAAAATAGAAATTTGTATGTGTTAGTCTTCAATCACGGAATTTTTTGAGAAAAACATGAATAATGAAGTATTTTGATCATTTTAGAGAACTATTTTGGTCTTTTTTAGAAAAAATGATAATTGATATTTTTGAAGGTGTTAGACTTCAGTTTTTGATTTTATGCAAAAAATTGGAAAAATATAAATTTGTATGTGTTAGTCTTCAATCCCGGAGTTTTTTGAGAAAAACATGAAAACTGAAGTATTTTTCTCATTTTAGAGAACTATTTTGGTCTTTTTTAGAAAAAATGATAATTGATATTTTTGAAGGTGTTAGACTTCAGTTTTTGATTTTATGGAAACAGTAGGAAAAATAGAAATTTGTATGTGTTAGTCTTCAATCCCGGAGTTTTTTGAGAAAAACATGAAAAATGAAGTATTTTGCTCATTTTAGAGAACTATTTTGCTCTTTTTTAGAAAAAATGATAATTGATATTTTTGAAGGTGTTAGACTTCAGTTTTTGATTTTTTGCAAAAAATTGGAAAAATAGAAATTTGTATGTGTTAGTCTTCAATCCCGGAGTTTTTTGAGAAAAACATGAAAAATGAAGTATTTTGATCATTTTAGAGAACTATTTTGGTGTTTTTTAGAAAAAATGATAATTGATATTTTTGAAGGTGTTAGACTTCAGTTTGTGATTTTTTGCAAAAAAAATTGGGAAAATAGAAATTTGTATGTGTTAGTCTTCAATCACGGAATTTTTTGAGATAAACATGAATAATGAAGTATTTTGATCATTTTAGAGAACTATTTTGGTCTTTTTTAGAAAAAATGATAATTGATATTTTTGAAGGTGTTAGACTTCAGTTTTTGATTTTATGCAAAAAATTGGAAAAATAGAAATTTGTATGTGTTAGTCTTCAATCACGGAATTTTTTGAGAAAATCATGAAAAATGAAGTATTTGGCTCATTTTAGAGAACTAGTTTGGTCTTTTTTAGAAAAAATGATAATTGATATTTTTGAAGGTGTTAGACTTCAGTTTTTGATTTTATGCAAAAAATAGGAAAAATATAAATTTGTATGTGTTTGTCTTCAATCACGGAGTTTTTCGAGAAAAACATGAAAAATGAAGTATTTTGCTCATTTTAGAGAACTATTTTGGTGTTTTTTAGAAAAAATGATAATTGAAATTTTTGAAGGTGTTAGACTTCAGTTTGTGATTTTTTGCAAAAAAAATTGGGAAAATAGAAATTTGTATGTGTTAGTCTTCAATCACGGAATTTTTTGAGATAAACATGAATAATGAAGTATTTTGATCATTTTAGAGAACTATTTTGGTCTTTTTTTAGAAAAAATGATAATTGATATTTTTGAAGGTGTTAGACATCAGTTTTTGATTTTATGCAAAAAAATTGGAAAAATAGAAATTTGTATGTGTTAGTCTTCAATCCCGGAGTTTTTTGAGAAAAACATGAAAAATGATGTATTTTGCTCATTTTAGAGAACTATTTTGGTCTTTTTTAGAAAAAAATGATAATTGATATTTTTGAAAGTGTTAGACTTCAGTTTTTGATTTTATGCAAAAAATAGGAAAAATAGAAATTTGTATGTGTTAGTCTTCAATCCCGGAATTTTTTGAGACAAACATGAAAAATGAAGTATTTTGCTCATTTTAGAGATATATTTTGGTCTTTTTTAGAAAAAATGATAATTGATATTTTTGAAGGTGTTAGACTTCAGTTTTTGATTTTATGGAAAAAGTAGGAAAAATAGAAATTTGTATGTGTTAGTCTTCAATCCCGGAGTTTTTTGAGAAAAACATGAAAGAAGTATTTTGATCATTTTAGAGAACTATTTTGGTCTTTTTTAGAAAAAATGATACTTGATATTTTTGAAGGTGTTAGACTTCAGTTTTTGATTTTGTGCAAAAAATTGGAAAAATTGTAATTTGTATGTGTTAGTCTTCAATCACGGAATTTTTTGAGAAAATCATGAAAAATGAAGTATTTTGCTCATTTTAGAGAACTAGTTTGGTCTTTTTTAGAAAAAATGATAATTGATATTTTTGAAGGTGTTAGACTTCAGTTTTTGATTTTATGCAAAAAATAGGAAAAATAGAAATTTGTATGTGTTAGTCTTCAATCACGGACTTTTTCGAGAAAAACATGAAAAATGAAGTATTTTGCTCATTTTAGAGAACTATTTTGGTGTTTTTTAGAAAAAATGATAATTGATATTTTTGAAGGTGTTAGACTTCAGTTTGTGATTTTTTGCAAAAAAATTTGGAAAATAGAAATTTGTATGTGTTAGTCTTCAATCACGGAATTTTTTGAGAAAAAAGTGAATATTGAAGTATTTTGCTCATTTTGGAGAACTATTTTGGTCATTTTTAGAAAAAATGATAATTGATATTTTTGAAGGTGTTACACATCAGTTTTTGATTTTATGCAAAAAATTGGAAAAATAGAAATTTGTATGTGTTAGTCTTCAATCCCGGAGTTTTTTGAGAAAAACATGAAAAATGAAGTATTTTGCTCATTTTAGAGAACTATTTTGGTCTTTTTTAGAAAAAAAGATAATTGATATTTTTGAAGGTGTTAGACTTCAGTTTTTGATTTTATGCAAAAAATAGGAAGAATAGAAATTTGTATGTGTTCGTCTTCAATCCCGGAATTTTATAAGAAAATCATGAAAAATGAAGTATTTTGCTCATTTTAGAGAACTAGTTTGGTCTTTTTTAGAAAAAATGATAATTGATATTTTTGAAGGTGTTAGACTTCAGTTTTTGATTTTTTGCAAAAAATAGGAAAAATAGAAATTTGTATGTGTTAGTCTTCAATCACGAAGCTTTTTGAGAAAAACAAGAAAAATGAAGTATTTTTCTCATTTTAGAGAATTATTTTGGACTCTTTTAGAAAAAATAATAATTGATATTTTTGAGAAAAACATGAAAAATGAAGTATTTTGCTCATTATAGAGAACTATTTTGGTCTTTTTTAGAAAAAATGATAATTGATATCTTTGAATGTGTTAGACTTCAGTTTTTTATTTTTTGCAAAAAATTGGAAAAATAGAAATTTGTATGTGTTAGTCTTCAATCCCGGAATTTTTTGAGAAAATCATGAAAAATGAAGTATTTTGCTCATTTTAGAGAACTAGTTTGGTCTTTTTTAGAAAAAATGATAATTGATATTTTTGAAGGTGTTAGACTTCATTATTTGATTTTTTGCAAAAAATTGGAAAAATTGAAATTTGTATGTGTTAGTCTTCAATCACGAAGTTTTTTGAGAAAAACATGAAAAATGATGTATTTTTCTTATTTTAGAGAATTATTTTGGACTCTTTTAGAAAAAATGATAATTGATATTTTTGAAGGTGTTAGACTTCAGTTTTTGATTTTTTGCAAAATATTGGAAAAATAGAAATTTGTATGTGTTAGTCCTCAATCACGGAATTTTTTGAGAATAACATGAAAAATGAAGTATTTTGCTCATTTTAGAGAACTATTTTGGTCTTTTTTAGAAAAAATGATAATTGATATTTTGGAAGGTGTTAGACTTCAGCTTTTGATTTTTTGCAAAAAATTCGGAAAATAGAAATTTGTATGTGTTAGTCTTCAATAACAGAATTTTTTGGGAAAAACAAGAATAATGAAGTATTTTGATCATTTTAGAGAACTATTTTGGTCTTTTTTAGAAAAAATGATAATTGATATTTTTGAAGGTGTTAGACTTCAGTTTTTGATTTTATGCAAAAAATTGGAAAAATAGAAATTTGTATGTGTTAGTCTTCAATCCCGGAGTTTTTTGAGAAAAACATGAAAAATGAAGTATTTTGCTCATTTTAGAGAACTATTTTGCTCTTTTTTAGGAAAAATGATAATTGATATTTTTGAAGGTGTTAGACTTCAATTTTTGATTTTTTGCAAAAAATTGGGAAAATAGAAATTTGTATGTGCTAGTCTTCAATCACGGAATTTTTTGAGAAAAACATGAATAATGAAGTATTTTGATCATTTTAGAGAACTATTTTGGTCTTTTTTAGAAAAAATGATAATTGATATTTTTGAAGGTGTTAGACTTCAGTTTTTAATTTTATGCAAAAAATTGTAAAAATAGAAATTTGTATATGTTAGTCTTCAATCCCGGAGTTTTTGGAGAAAAACATGAAAAATTAAGTATTTTGCTCATTTTAGAGAACTATTTTGGTCTTTTTTAGAAAAAATGATAATTGATATTTTTGAAGGTGTTAGACTTCAGTTTTGGATTTTATGCAACAAATAGTAAAAATATAAATTTGTATGTGTTAGTCTTCAATCCCGGAATTTTTTGTGAAAAACATGAAAAATGAAGTATTTTGCTCATTTTAGAGAACTATTTGGGTCTTTTTTAGAACAATTGATAATTGATATTTTTGAAGGTGTTAGACTTCAGTTTTTGATTTTTTGCAAAAAATAGGAAAAATAGAAATTTGTATGTGTTAGTCTTCAATCACGAAGTTTTTTGAGAAAAACATGAAAAATGAAGTATTTTGCTCATTTTAGAGAACTATTTTGGACTCTTTTAGAAAAAATGATAATTGATATTTTTTAAGGTGTTAGACTTCAGTTTTTGATTTTTTGCAAAAAAATGGAAAAATTGAAATTTGTATGTGTTAGTCTTCAATCACGGAATTTTTTGAGAAAAACATGAATAATGTAGTATTTTGATCATTTTAGAGAACTATTTTGGTCTTTTTTACAAAAAATGATAATTGATATTTTTGAAGGTGTTAGACTTCAGTTTTTGATTTGATGTAAAAAATTGGAAAAATAGAAATTTGTATATGTTAGTCTTCAATCCCGGAGTTTTTTGAGAAAAACATGAAAAATGAAGTATTTTGCTCATTTTAGAGAACTATTTTGGTCTTTTTTAGAAAAAATGTTAATGGATATTTTTGAATGTGTTAGACTTTAGTTTTTGATTTTATGCAAAAAATAGGAAAAATAGAAATTTGTATGTGTTAGTCTTCAATCCCGGAATTTTTTGAGAAAATCATGAAAAATAAAGTATTTTGCTCATTTTAGAGAACTATTTTGGTCTTTTTTAGAAAAAATGATAATTGATATTTTTTAAGGTGTTAGACTTCAGTTTTTGATTTTATGGAAAAAGTAGGAAAAATAGAAATTTGTATGTGTTAGTCTTCAATCCCGGAGTTTTTTGAGAAAAACATGAAAAATGAAGTATTTTTCTCATTTTTGAGAACTATTTTGGTCTTTTTTAGAAAAAATTATAATTGATATTTTTGAAGGTGTCAGACTTCAGTTTTTGATTTTTTGCAAAAAATTGGGAAAATAGAAATTTGTATGTGTTAGTCTTCAATCACGGAATTTTTTGAGAAAAACATGAATAATGAAGTATTTTGATCATTTTAGAGAACTATTTTGGTCTTTTTTAGAAAAAATGATAATTGATATTTTTGAAGGTGTTAGACTTCAGTTTTTGATTTTATGCAAAAAATTGGAAAAATATAAATTTGTATGTGTTAGTCTTCAATCCCAGAGTTTTTTGAGAAAAACATGAAAACTGAAGTATTTTTCTCATTTTAGAGAACTATTTTGGTCTTTTTTAGAAAAAATGATAATTGATATTTTTGAAGGTGTTAGACTTCAGTTTCTGATTTTTTGCAAAAAAAATTGGGAAAATATAAATTTGTATGTGTTAGTCTTCAATCACGGAATTTTTTGAGAAAAAACATGAATAATGAAGTATTTTGATCATTTTAGAGAACTATTTTGGTCTTTTTTAGAAAAAATGATAATTGATATTTTTGAAGGTGTTAGACTTCAGTTTTTGATTTTATGTAAAAAATTGGAAAAATAGAAATTTGTATGTGTTAGTCTTCAATCCCGGAGTTTTTTGAGAAAAACATGAAAACTGGAGTATTTTGCTCATTTTAGAGAACTATTTTGGTCTTTTTTAGAAAAAATGATAATTGATATTTTGAAGGTGTTAGACTTCAGTTTTTGATTTTATGGAAAAAGTGGGGAAAAATAGAAATTTGTATGTGTTAGTCTTCAATCCCGGAGTTTTTTGAGAAAAACATGAAAAATGAAGTATTTTGCTCATTTTAGAGAACTATTTTGCTCTTTTTTAGAAAAAATGATAATTGATATTTTTGAAGGTGTTAGACTTCAGTTTTTGATTTTTTGCAAAAAATTGGGAAAATAGAAATTTGTATGTGTTAGTCTTCAATCACGGAATTTTTTGAGAAAAACATGAATAATGAAGTATTTTGATCATTTTAGAGAACTATTTTGGTGTTTTTTAGAAAAAATGATAATTGATATTTTTGAAGGTGTTAGACTTCAGTTTGTGATTTTTTGCAAAAAAAATTGGGAAAATAGAAATTTGTATGTGTTAGTCTTCAATCACGGAATTTTTTGAGATAAACATGAATAATGAAGTATTTTGATCATTTTAGAGAACTATTTTGGTCTTTTTTAGAAAAAATGTTAATTGATATTTTTGAAGGTGTTAGACTTCATTATTTGATTTTTTGCAAAAAATTGGAAAAATTGAAATTTGTATGTGTTAGTCTTCAATCACGAAGTTTTTTGAGAAAAACATGAAAAATGAAGTATTTTTCTTATTTTAGAGAATTATTTTGGACTCTTTTAGAAAAAATGATAATTGATATTTTTGAAGGTGTTAGACTTCAGTTTTTGATTTTTTGCAAAATATTGGAAAAATAGAAATTTGTATGTGTTAGTCCTCAATCACGGAATTTTTTGAGAATAACATGAAAAATGAAGTATTTTGCTCATTTTAGAGAACTATTTTGGTCTTTTTTAGAAAAAATGATAATTGATATTTTGGAAGGTGTTAGACTTCAGCTTTTGATTTTTTGCAAAAAATTGGGAAAATAGAAATTTGTATGTGTTAGTCTTCAATAACAGAATTTTTTGGGAAAAACAAGAATAATGAAGTATTTTGATCATTTTAGAGAACTATTTTGGTCTTTTTTAGAAAAAATGATAATTGATATTTTTGAAGGTGTTAGACTTCAGTTTTTAATTTTATGCAAAAAATTGTAAAAATAGAAATTTGTATATGTTAGTCTTCGATCCCGGAGTTTTTGGAGAAAAACATGAAAAATTAAGTATTTTGCTCATTTTAGAGAACTATTTTGGTCTTTTTTAGAAAAAATGATAATTGATATTTTTGAAGGTGTTAGACTTCAGTTTTGGATTTTATGCAACAAATAGTAAAAATATAAATTTGTATGTGTTAGTCTTCAATCCCGGAATTTTTTGAGAAAAACATGAAAAATGAAGTATTTTGCTCATTTTAGAGAACTATTTTGGTCTTTTTTAGAACAATTGATAATTGATATTTTTGAAGGTGTTAGACTTCAGTTTATGATTTTTTGCAAAAAATAGGAAAAATAGAAATTTTTATGTGTTAGTCTTCAATCACGAAGTTTTTTGAGAAAAACATGAAAAATGAAGTATTTTGCTCATTTTAGAGAACTATTTTGGACTCTTTTAGAAAAAATGATAATTGATATTTTTTAAGGTGTTAGACTTCAGTTTTTGATTTTATGTAAAAAATTGGAAAAATAGAAATTTGTATGTGTTAGTCTTCAATCCCGGAGTTTTTTGAGAAAAACATGAAAACTGGAGTATTTTGCTCATTTTAGAGAACTATTTTGGTCTTTTTTAGAAAAAATGATAATTGATATTTTTGAAGGTGTTAGACTTCAGTTTTTGATTTTATGGAAAAAGTGGGGAAAAATAGAAATTTGTATGTGTTAGTCTTCAATCCCGGAGTATTTTGAGAAAAACATGAAAAATGAAGTATTTTGCTCATTTTAGAGAACTATTTTGCTCTTTTTTAGAAAAAATGATAATTGATATTTTTGAAGGTGTTAGACTTCAGTTTTTGATTTTTTGCAAAAAATTGGGAAAATAGAAATTTGTATGTGTTAGTCTTCAATCACGGAATTTTTTGAGAAAAACATGAATAATGAAGTATTTTGATCATTTTAGAGAACTATTTTGGTTTTTTTAGAAAAAATGATAATTGATATTTTTGAAGGTGTTAGACTTCAGTTTTCGATTTTATGCAAAAAATTGGAAAAATAGAAATTTGTATATGTTAGTCTTCAATCCCGGAGTTTTTTGAGAAAAACATGAAAAATGAAGTATTTTGCTCATTTTAGAGAACTATTTTGGTCTTTTTTAGAAAAAATTATAATTGATATTTTTGAAGGTGTTAGACTTCAGTTTTGGATTTTATGCAAAAAATAGTAAAAATAGAAATTTGTATGGGTTAGACTTCAATACCGGAATTTTTTGAGAAAAACATGAAAAATGAAGTATTTTGCTCATTTTAGAGAACTATTTTGGTCTTTTTTAGAACAATTGATAATTGATATTTTTGAAGGTGTTAGACTTCAGTTTTTGATTTTTTGCAAAAAATAGGAAAAATAGAAATTTGTATGTGTTAGTCTTCAATCACGAAGTTTTTTGAGAAAAACAAGAAAAATGAAGTATTTTGCTCATTTTAGAGAACTATTTTGGACTCTTTTAGAAAAAATGATAATTGATATTTTTTAAGGTGTTAGACTTCAGTTTTTGATTTTTTGCAAAAAAATGGAAAAATTGAAATTTGTATGTGTTAGTCTTCAATCACGGAATGTTTTGAGAAAATCATGAAAAATGAAGTATTTTGCTCATTTTAGAGAACTATTTTGGTCTTTTTTAGAAAAAATGATAATGGATATTTTCGAAGGTGTTAGACTTCAGTTTTTTATTTTATGCAAAAAATAGGAAAAATAGAAATTCGTATGTGTTAGTCTTCAATCCCGGAGTTTTTTGAGAAAATCATGAAAAATAAAGTATTTTGCTCATTTTAGAGAACTATTTTGGTCTTTTTTAGAAAAAATGATAATTGATATTTTTTAAGGTGTTAGACTTCAGTTTTTGATTTTATGGAAAAAGTAGGAAAAATAGAAATTTGTATGTGTTAGTCTTCAATCCCGGAGTTTTTTGAGAAAAACATGAAAAATGAAGTATTTTGTTCATTTTTGAGAACTATTTTGGTCTTTTTTAGAAAAAATTATAATTGATATTTTTGAAGGTGTTAGACTTCAGTTTTTTATTTTTTGCAAAAAATTGGGAAAATATAAATTTGTATGTGTTAGTCTTCAATCACGGAATTTTTTGAGAATAATGAAGTATTTTGATCATTTTAGAGAACTATTTTGGTCTTTTTTAGAAAAAATGATAATTGATATTTTTGAAGGTGTTAGACTTCAGTTTTTGATTTTATGCAAAAAATTGGAAAAATATAAATTTGTATGTGTTAGTCTTCAATCCCGGAGTTTTTTGAGAAAAACATGAAAACTGAAGTATTTTTCTCATTTTAGAGAACTATTTTGGTCTTTTTTAGAAAAAATGATAATTGATATTTTTGAAGGTGTTAGACTTCAGTTTTTGATTTTATGGAAACAGTAGGAAAAATAGAAATTTGTATGTGTTAGTCTTCAATCCCGGAGTTTTTTGAGAAAAACATGAAAAATGAAGTATTTTGCTCATTTTAGAGAACTATTTTGCTCTTTTTTAGAAAAAATGATAATTGATATTTTTGAAGGTGTTAGACTTCAGTTTTTGATTTTTTGCAAAAAATTGGAAAAATAGAAATTTGTATGTGTTAGTCTTCAATACCGGAGTTTTTTGAGAAAAACATGAAAAATGAAGTATTTTGATCATTTTAGAGAACTATTTTGGTGTTTTTTAGAAAAAATGATAATTGATATTTTTGAAGGTGTTAGACTTCAGTTTGTGATTTTTTGCAAAAAAAATTGGGAAAATAGAAATTTGTATGTGTTAGTCTTCAATCACGGAATTTTTTGAGATAAACATGAATAATGAAGTATTTTGATCATTTTAGAGAACTATTTTGGTCTTTTTTAGAAAAAATGATAATTGATATTTTTGAAGGTGTTAGACTTCAGTTTTTGATTTTATGCAAAAAATTGGAAAAATAGAAATTTGTATGTGTTAGTCTTCAATCGCGCAGTTTTTTGAGAAAAACATGAAAACTGAAGTATTTTGCTCATTTTAGAGAACTATTTTGGTCTTTTTTAGAAAAAATGATAATTGATATTTTTGAAGGTGTTAGACTTCAGTTTTTGATTTTATGGAAAAAGTAGGTAAAAATAGAAATTTGTATGTGTTAGTCTTCAATCACGGAATTTTTTGAGAAAATCATGAAAAATGAAGTATTTGGCTCATTTTAGAGAACTAGTTTGGTCTTTTTTAGAAAAAATGATAATTGATATTTTTGAAGGTGTTAGACTTCAGTTTTTGATTTTATGCCAAAAATAGGAAAAATATAAATTTGTATGTGTTTGTCTTCAATCACGGAGTTTTTCGAGAAAAACATGAAAAATGAAGTTTTTTGCTCATTTTAGAGAACTATTTTGGTGTTTTTTAGAAAAAATGATAATTGATATTTTTGAAGGTGTTAGACTTCAGTTTGTGATTTTTTGCAAAAAAAATTGGGAAAATATAAATTTGTATGTGTTAGTCTTCAATCACGGAATTTTTTGAGATAAACATGAATAATGAAGTATTTTGATCATTTTAGAGAACTATTTTGGTCTTTTTTTAGAAAAAATGATAATTGATATTTTTGAAGGTGTTAGACATCAGTTTTTGATTTTATGCAAAAAAATTGGAAAAATAGAAATTTGTATGTGTTAGTCTTCAATCCCGGAGTTTTTGAGAAAAACATGAAAAATGATGTATTTTGCTCATTTTAGAGAACTATTTTGGTCTTTTTTAGAAAAAAATGATAATTGATATTTTTGAAAGTATTAGACTTCAGTTTTTCATTTTATGCAAAAAATAGGAAAAATAGAAATTTGTATGTGTTAGTCTTCAATCCCGGAATTTTTTGAGACAAACATGAAAAATGAAGTATTTTGCTCATTTTAGAGATATATTTTGGTCTTTTTTAGAAAAAATGATAATTGATATTTTTGAAGGTGTTAGACTTCAGTTTTTGATTTTATGGAAAAAGTAGGAAAAATAGAAATTTGTATGTGTTAGTCTTCAATCCCGTAGTTTTTTGAGAAAAACATGAAAGAAGTATTTTGATCATTTTAGAGAACTATTTTGGTCTTTTTTAGAAAAAATGATACTTGATATTTTTGAAGGTGTTAGACTTCAGTTTTTGATTTTGTGCAAAAAATTGGAAAAATTGTAATTTGTATGTGTTAGTCTTCAATCACGGAATTTTTTGAGAAAATCATGAAAAATGAAGTATTTTGCTCATTTTAGAGAACTAGTTTGGTCTTTTTTAGAAAAAATGATAATTGATATTTTTGAAGGTGTTAGACTTCAGTTTTTGATTTTATGCAAAAAATAGGAAAAATAGAAATTTGTATGTGTTAGTCTTCAATCACGGACTTTTTCGAGAAAAACATGAAAAATGAAGTATTTTGCTCATTTTAGAGAACTATTTTGGTGTTTTTTAGAAAAAATGATAATTGATATTTTTGAAGGTGTTAGACTTCAGTTTGTGATTTTTTGCAAAAAAATTTGGAAAATAGAAATTTGTATGTGTTAGTCTTCAATCACGGAATTTTTTGAGAAAAAAGTGAATATTGAAGTATTTTGCTCATTTTGGAGAACTATTTTGGTCATTTTTAGAAAAAATGATAATTGATATTTTTGAAGGTGTTACACATCAGTTTTTGATTTTATGCAAAAAATTGGAAAAATAGAAATTTGTATGTGTTAGTCTTCAATCCCGGAGTTTTTTGAGAAAAACATGAAAAATGAAGTATTTTGCTCATTTTAGAGAACTATTTTGGTCTTTTTTAGAAAAAAAGATAATTGATATTTTTGAAGGTGTTAGACTTCAGTTTTTGATTTTATGCAAAAAATAGGAAGAATAGAAATTTGTATGTGTTCGTCTTCAATCCCGGAATTTTATAAGAAAATCATGAAAAATGAAGTATTTTGCTCATTTTAGAGAACTAGTTTGGTCTTTTTTAGAAAAAATGATAATTGATATTTTTGAAGGTGTTAGACTTCAGTTTTTGATTTTTTGCAAAAAATAGGAAAAATAGAAATTTGTATGTGTTAGTCTTCAATCACGAAGCTTTTTGAGAAAAACAAGAAAAATGAAGTATTTTTCTCATTTTAGAGAATTATTTTGGACTCTTTTAGAAAAAATAATAATTGATATTTTTGAGAAAAACATGAAAAATGAAGTATTTTGCTCATTATAGAGAACTATTTTGGTCTTTTTTAGAAAAAATGATAATTGATATCTTTGAATGTGTTAGACTTCAGTTTTTTATTTTTTGCAAAAAATTGGAAAAATAGAAATTTGTATGTGTTAGTCTTCAATCCCGGAATTTTTTGAGAAAATCATAAAAAATGAAGTATTTTGCTCATTTTAGAGAACTAGTTTGGTCTTTTTTAGAAAAAATGATAATTGATATTTTTGAAGGTGTTAGACTTCATTATTTGTTTTTTGCAAAAAATTGGAAAAATTGAAATTTGTATGTGTTAGTCTTCAATCACGAAGTTTTTTGAGAAAAACATGAAAAATGATGTATTTTTCTTATTTTAGAGAATTATTTTGGACTCTTTTAGAAAAAATGATAATTGAAATTTTTGAAGGTGTTAGACTTCAGTTTTTGATTTTTTGCAAAATATTGGAAAAATAGAAATTTGTATGTGTTAGTCCTCAATCACGGAATTTTTTGAGAATAACATGAAAAATGAAGTATTTTGCTCATTTTAGAGAACTATTTTGGTCTTTTTTAGAAAAAATGATAATTGATATTTTGGAAGGTGTTAGACTTCAGCTTTTGATTTTTTGCAAAAAATTGGGAAAATAGAAATTTGTTTGTGTTAGTCTTCAATAACAGAATTTTTTGGGAAAAACAAGAATAATGAAGTATTTTGATCATTTTAGAGAACTATTTTGGTCTTTTTTAGAAAAAATGATAATTGATATTTTTGAAGGTGTTAGACTTCAGTTTTTGATTTTATGCAAAAAATTGGAAAAATAGAAATTTGTATGTGTTAGTCTTCAATCCCGGAGTTTTTTGAGAAAAACATGAAAAATGAAGTATTTTGCTCATTTTAGAGAACTATTTTGCTCTTTTTTAGGAAAAATGATAATTGATATTTTTGAAGGTGTTAGACTTCAATTTTTGATTTTTTGCAAAAAATTGGGAAAATAGAAATTTGTATGTGCTAGTCTTCAATCACGGAATTTTTTGAGAAAAACATGAATAATGAAGTATTTTGATCATTTTAGAGAACTATTTAGGTCTTTTTTAGAAAAAATGATAATTGATATTTTTGAAGGTGTTGGACTTCAGTTTTTAATTTTATGCAAAAAATTGTAAAAATAGAAATTTGTATATGTTAGTCTTCAATCCCGGAGTTTTTGGAGAAAAACATGAAAAATTAAGTATTTTGCTCATTTTAGAGAACTATTTTGGTCTTTTTTAGAAAAAATGATAATTGATATTTTTGAAGGTGTTAGACTTCAGTTTTGGATTTTATGCAACAAATAGTAAAAATATAAATTTGTATGTGTTAGTCTTCAATCCCGGAATTTTTTGTGAAAAACATGAAAAATGAAGTATTTTGCTCATTTTAGAGAACTATTTTGGTCTTTTTTAGAACAATTGATAATTGATATTTTTGAAGGTGTTAGACTTCAGTTTTTGATTTTTTGCAAAAAATAGGAAAAATAGAAATTTGTATGTGTTAGTCTTCAATCACGAAGTTTTTTGAGAAAAACATGAAAAATGAAGTATTTTGCTCATTTTAGAGAACTATTTTGGACTCTTTTAGAAAAAATGATAATTGATATTTTTTAAGGTGTTAGACTTCAGTTTTTGATTTTTTGCAAAAAAATGGAAAAATTGAAATTTGTATGTGTTAGTCTTCAATCACGGAATTTTTTGAGAAAAACATGAATAATGTAGTATTTTGATCATTTTAGAGAACTATTTTGGTCTTTTTTACAAAAAATGATAATTGATATTTTTGAAGGTGTTAGACTTCAGTTTTTGATTTGATGTAAAAAATTGGAAAAATAGAAATTTGTATATGTTAGTCTTCAATCTCGGAGTTTTTTGAGAAAAACATGAAAAATGAAGTATTTTGCTCATTTTAGAGAACTATTTTGGTCTTTTTTAGAAAAAATGTTAATGGATATTTTTGAAGGTGTTAGACTTTAGTTTTTGATTTTATGCAAAAAATAGGAAAAATAGAAATTTGTATGTGTTAGTCTTCAATCCCGGAATTTTTTGAGAAAATCATGAAAAATAAAGTATTTTGCTCATTTTAGAGAACTATTTTGGTCTTTTTTAGAAAAAATGATAATTGATATTTTTTAAGGTGTTAGACTTCAGTTTTTGATTTTATGGAAAAAGTAGGAAAAATAGAAATTTGTATGTGTTAGTCTTCAATCCCGGAGTTTTTTGAGAAAAACATGAAAAATGAAGTATTTTTCTCATTTTTGAGAACTATTTTGGTCTTTTTTAGAAAAAATTATAATTGATATTTTTGAAGGTGTCAGACTTCAGTTTTTGATTTTTTGCAAAAAATTGGGAAAATAGAAATTTGTATGTGTTAGTCTTCAATCACGGAATTTTTTGAGAAAAACATGAATAATGAAGTATTTTGATCATTTTAGAGAACTATTTTGGTCTTTTTTAGAAAAAATGATAATTGATATTTTTGAAGGTGTTAGACTTCAGTTTTTGATTTTATGCAAAAAATTGGAAAAATATAAATTTGTATGTGTTAGTCTTCAATCCCGGAGTTTTTTGAGAAAAACATGAAAACTGAAGTATTTTTCTCATTTTAGAGAACTATTTTGGTCTTTTTTAGAAAAAATGATAATTGATATTTTTGAAGGTGTTAGACTTCAGTTTTTGATTTTTTGCAAAAAATAGGAAAAATAGAAATTTGTATGTGTTAGTCTTCAATCCCGGAGTTTTTTGAGAAAAACTTGAAAAATGAAGTATTTTTCTCATTTTAGAGAACTCTTTTGGTGTTTTTTAGAAAAAATGATAATTGATATTTTTGAAGGTGTTAGACTTCAGTTTCTGATTTTTTGCAAAAAAAATTGGGAAAATATAAATTTGTATGTGTTAGTCTTCAATCACGGAATTTTTTGAGAAAAAACATGAATAATGAAGTATTTTGATCATTTTAGAGAACTATTTTGGTCTTTTTTAGAAAAAATGATAATTGATATTTTTGAAGGTGTTAGACTTCAGTTTTTGATTTTATGTAAAAAATTGGAAAAATAGAAATTTGTATGTGTTAGTCTTCAATCCCGGAGTTTTTTGAGAAAAACATGAAAACTGGAGTATTTTACTCATTTTAGAGAACTATTTTGGTCTTTTTTAGAAAAAATGATAATTGATATTTTGAAGGTGTTAGACTTCAGTTTTTGATTTTATGGAAAAAGTGGGGAAAAATAGAAATTTGTATGTGTTAGTCTTCAATCCCGGAGTTTTTTGAGAAAAACATGAAAAATGAAGTATTTTGCTCATTTTAGAGAACTATTTTGCTCTTTTTTAGAAAAAATGATAATTGATATTTTTGAAGGTGTTAGACTTCAGTTTTTGATTTTTTGCAAAAAATTGGGAAAATAGAAATTTGTATGTGTTAGTCTTCAATCACGGAATTTTTTGAGAAAAACATGAATAATGAAGTATTTTGATCATTTTAGAGAACTATTTTGGTTTTTTTTATAAAAAATGATAATTGATATTTTTGAAGGTGTTAGACTTCAGTTTTTGATTTTATGCAAAAAATTGGAAAAATAGAAATTTGTATATGTTAGTCTTCAATCCCGGAGTTTTTTGAGAAAAACATGAAAAATGAAGTATTTTGCTCATTTTAGAGAACTATTTTGGTCTTTTTTAGAAAAAATTATAATTGATATTTTTGAAGGTGTTAGACTTCAGTTTTGGATTTTATGCAAAAAATAGTAAAAATAGAAATTTGTATGTGTTAGACTTCAATACCGGAATTTTTTGAGAAAAACATGAAAAATGAAGTATTTTGCTCATTTTAGAGAACTATTTTGGTCTTTTTTAGAACAATTGATAATTGATATTTTTGAAGGTGTTAGACTTCAGTTTTTGATTTTTTGCAAAAAATAGGAAAAATAGAAATTTGTATGTGTCAGTCTTCAATCACGAAGTTTTTTGAGAAAAACAAGAAAAATGAAGTATTTTGCTCATTTTAGAGAACTATTTTGGACTCTTTTAGAAAAAATGATAATTGATATTTTTGAAGGTGTTAGACTTCAGTTTCTGATTTTTTGCAAAAAAAATTGGGAAAATATAAATTTGTATGTGTTAGTCTTCAATCACGGAATTTTTTGAGAAAAAACATGAATAATGAAGTATTTTGATCATTTTAGAGAACTATTTTGGTCTTTTTTAGAAAAAATGATAATTGATATTTTTGAAGGTGTTAGACTTCAGTTTTTGATTTTATGTAAAAAATTGGAAAAATAGAAATTTGTATGTGTTAGTCTTCAATCCCGGAGTTTTTTGAGAAAAACATGAAAACTGGAGTATTTTGCTCATTTTAGAGAATTATTTTGGTCTTTTTTAGAAAAAATGATAATTGATATTTTGAAGGTGTTAGACTTCAGTTTTTGATTTTATGGAAAAAGTGGGGAAAAATAGAAATTTGTATGTGTTAGTCTTCAATCCCGGAGTTTTTTGAGAAAAACATGAAAAATGAAGTATTTTGCTCATTTTAGAGAACTATTTTGCTCTTTTTTAGAAAAAATGATAATTGATATTTTTGAAGGTGTTAGACTTCAGTTTTTGATTTTTTGCAAAAAATTGGGAAAATAGAAATTTGTATGTGTTAGTCTTCAATCACGGAATTTTTTGAGAAAAACATGAATAATGAAGTATTTTGATCATTTTAGAGAACTATTTTGGTTTTTTTTATAAAAAATGATAATTGATATTTTTGAAGGTGTTAGACTTCAGTTTTTGATTTTATGCAAAAAATTGGAAAAATAGAAATTTGTATATGTTAGTCTTCAATCCCGGAGTTTTTTGAGAAAAACATGAAAAATGAAGTATTTTGCTCATTTTAGAGAACTATTTTGGTCTTTTTTAGAAAAAATTATAATTGATATTTTTGAAGGTGTTAGACTTCAGTTTTGGATTTTATGCAAAAAATAGTAAAAATAGAAATTTGTATGTGTTAGACTTCAATACCGGAATTTTTTGAGAAAAACACGAAAAATGAAGTATTTTGCTCATTTTAGAGAACTATTTTGGTCTTTTTTAGAACAATTGATAATTGATATTTTTGAAGGTGTTAGACTTCAGTTTTTGATTTTTTGCAAAAAATAGGAAAAATAGAAATTTGTATGTGTTAGTCTTCAATCACGAAGTTTTTTGAGAAAAACAAGAAAAATGAAGTATTTTGCTCATTTTAGAGAACTATTTTGGACTCTTTTAGAAAAAATGATAATTGATATTTTTTAAGGTGTTAGACTTCAGTTTTTGATTTTTTGCAAAAAAATGGAAAAATTGAAATTTGTATGTGTTAGTCTTCAATCACGGAATGTTTTGAGAAAATCATGAAAAATGAAGTATTTTGCTCATTTTAGAGAACTATTTTGGTCTTTTATAGAAAAAATGATAATGGATATTTTCGAAGGTGTTAGACTTCAGTTTTTTATTTTATGCAAAAAATAGGAAAAATAGAAATTCGTATGTGTTAGTCTTCAATCCCGGAGTTTTTTGAGAAAATCATGAAAAATAAAGTATTTTGCTCATTTTAGAGAACTATTTTGGTCTTTTTTAGAAAAAATGATAATTGATATTTTTTAAAGTGTTAGACTTCAGTTTTTGATTTTATGGAAAAAGTAGGAAAAATAGAAATTTGTATGTGTTAGTCTTCAATCCCGGAGTTTTTTGAGAAAAACATGAAAAATGAAGTATTTTGCTCATTTTTGAGAACTATTTTGGTCTTTTTTAGAAAAAATTATAATTGATATTTTTGAAGGTGTTAGACTTCAGTTTTTGATTTTTTGCAAAAAATTGGGAAAATAGAAATTTGTATGTGTTAGTCTTCAATCACGGAATTTTTTGAGAAAAACATGAATAATGAAGTATTTTGATCATTTTAGAGAACTATTTTGGTCTTTTTTAGAAAAAATGATAATTGATATTTTTGAAGGTGTTAGACTTCAGTTTTTGATTTTATGCAAAAAATTGGAAAAATATAAATTTGTATGTGTTAGTCTTCAATCCCGGAGTTTTTTGAGAAAAACATGAAAACTGAAGTATTTTTCTCATTTTAGAGAACTATTTTTGTCTTTTTTAGAAAAAATGATAATTGATATTTTTGAAGGTGTTAGACTTCAGTTTTTTATTTTATGGAAACAGTAGGAAAAATAGAAATTTGTATGTGTTAGTCTTCAATCCCGGAGTTTTTTGAGAAAAACATGAAAAATGAAGTATTTTGCTCATTTTTGAGAACTATTTTGCTCTTTTTTAGAAAAAATGATAATTGATATTTTTGAAGGTGTTAGACTTCAGTTTTTGATTTTTTGCAAAAAATTGGGAAAATAGAAATTTGTATGTGTTAGTCTTCAATCACGGAATTTTTTGAGAAAAACATGAATAATGAAGTATTTTGATCATTTTAGAGAACTATTTTGGTTTTTTTTTAGAAAAAATGATAATTGATATTTTTGAAGGTGTTAGACTTCAGTTTTTGATTTTATGCAAAAAATTGGAAAAATAGAAATTTGTATATGTTAGTCTTCAATCCCGGAGTTTTTTGAGAAAAACATGAAAAATGAAGTATTTTGCTCATTTTAGAGAACTATTTTGGTCTTTTTTAGAAAAAATTATAATTGATATTTTTGAAGGTGTTAGACTTCAGTTTTGGATTTTATGCAAAAAATAGTAAAAATAGAAATTTGTATGTGTTAGACTTCAATACCGGAATTTTTTGAGAAAAACATGAAAAATGAAGTATTTTGCTCATTTTAGAGAACTATTTTGGTCTTTTTTAGAACAATTGATAATTGATATTTTTGAAGGTGTTAGACTTCAGTTTTTGATTTTTTGCAAAAAATTGGAAAAATAGAAATTTGTATGTGTTAGTCTTCAATCATGAAGTTTTTTGAGAAAAACAAGAAAAATGAAGTATTTTGCTCATTTTAGAGAACTATTTTGGACTCTTTTAGAAAAAATGATAATTGATATTTTTTAAGGTGTTAGACTTCAGTTTTTGATTTTTTGCAAAAAAATGGAAAAATTGAAATTTGTATGTCTTAGTCTTCAATCACGGAATTTTTTGAGAAAATCATGAAAAATGAACTATTTTGCTCATTTTAGAGAACTATTTTGGTCTTTTTTAGAAAAAATGATAATGGATATTTTCGAAGGTGTTAGACTTCAGTTTTTTATTTTATGCAAAAAATAGGAAAAATAGAAATTCGTATGTGTTAGTCTTCAATCCCGGAGTTTTTTGAGAAAATCATGAAAAATAAAGTATTTTGCTCATTTTAGAGAACTATTTTGGTCTTTTTTAGAAAAAATGATAATTGATATTTTTTAAGGTGTTAGACTTCAGTTTTTGATTTTATGGAAAAAGTAGGAAAAATAGAAATTTGTATGTGTTAGTCTTCAATCCCGGAGTTTTTTGAGAAAAACATGAAAAATGAAGTATTTTGCTTATTTTTGAGAACTATTTTGGTCTTTTTTAGAAAAAATTATAATTGATATTTTTGAAGGTGTTAGACTTCAGTTTTTGATTTTTTGCAAAAAATTGGGAAAATAGAAATTTGTATGTGTTAGTCTTCAATCACGGAATTTTTTGAGAAAAACATGAATAATGAAGTATTTTGATCATTTTAGAGAACTATTTTGGTCTTTTTTAGAAAAAATGATAATTGATATTTTTGAAGGTGTTAGACTTCAGTTTTTGATTTTATGCAAAAAATTGGAAAAATATAAATTTGTATGTGTTAGTCTTCAATCCCGGAGTTTTTTGAGAAAAACATGAAAACTGAAGTATTTTTCTCATTTTAGAGAACTATTTTGGTCTTTTTTAGAAAAAATGATAATTGATATTTTTGAAGGTGTTAGACTTTAGTTTTTGATTTTATGGAAAAAGTAGGAAAAATAGAAATTTGTATGTGTTAGTCTTCAATCCCGGAGTTTTTTGAGAAAAACATGAAAAATGAAGTATTTTGCTCATTTTAGAGAACTATTTTGCTCTTTTTTAGAAAAACTGATAATTGATATTTTTGAAGGTGTTAGAATTCAGTTTTTGATTTTTTGCAAAAAATTGGGAAAATAGAAATTTGTATGTGTTAGTCTTCAATCACGGAATTTTTTGGGAAAAACATGAATAATGAAGTATTTTGATCATTTTAGAGAACTATTTTGGTCTTTTTTAGAAAAAATGATAATTGATATTTTTGAAGGTGTTAGACTTCAGTTTTTGATTTTATGCAAAAAAATTGGAAAAATAGAAATTTGTATATGTTAGTCTTCAATCCCGGAGTTTTTTGAGAAAAACAAGAAAAATGAAGTATTTTGCTCATTTTAGAGAACTATTTTGGTCTTTTTTAGAAAAAATGATAATTGATATTTTTGAAGGTGTTAGACTTCAGTTTTGGATTTAATGCAAAAAATAGTAAAAATAGAAATTTGTATGTGTTAGTCTTCAATCCCGGAATTTTTTGAGAAAAACATGAAAAATGAAGTATTTTGCTCATTTTAGAGAACTATTTTGGTCTTTTTTAGAAAATATTATAATTGATATTTTTGAAGGTGTTAGACTTCAGTTTTTGATTTTTTGCAAAAAATAGGAAAAATAGAAATTTGTATGTGTTAGTCTTCAATCACGAAGTTTTTTTAGAAAAACATGAAAAATGAAGTATTTTGCACATTTTAGAGAACTATTTTGGACTCTTTTAGAAAAAATGATAATTGATATTTTTTAAGGTGTTAGACTTCAGTTTTTGATTTTTTGCAAAAAAATGGAAAAATTGAAATTTGTATGTGTTAGTCTTCAATCACGGAATTTTTTGAGAAAATGATGAAAAATGAAGTATTTTGCTCATTTTAGAGAACTATTTTGGTCTTTTTTAGAAAAAATGATAATGGATATTTTTGAAGGTGTTAGACTTCAGTTTTTGATTTTTTGCAAATAATAGGAAAAATAGAAATTTGTATGTGTTAGTCTTCAATCCCGGAGTTTTTTGAGAAAATCATGAAAAATAAAGTATTTTGCTCATTTTAGAGAACTATTTTGGTCTTTTTTAGAAAAAATGATAATTGATATTTTTGAAGGTGTTAGACTTCAGTTTTTGATTTTTTGGAAAAATTAGGAAAAATAGAAATTTGTATGTGTTAGTCTTCAATCCCGGAGTTTTTTGAGTAAAACATGAAAAATGAAGTATTTTGCTCATTTTAGAGAACTATTTTGGTCTTTTTTAGAAAAAATTATAATTGATATTTTTGAAGGTGTTAGACTTCATTTTTTGACTTTTTGCAAAAAATAGGAAAAATAGAAATTTGTATGTACCTTCAAAAAGAATGAATTATCCTATTTTCTATAAAAATGTCAAGTTTAAAGTGCAACGCGAGAAAATTACTCAATTTTCATGTTGACCTAAAAATATTCCGTAACAAAAGACTAACACACACAAATTTCTATTTTTCCAAAAATTTCTTAAAACTTCCAAAACTGAAGTTTAACGACTTATGAAAAATCATTTGTCCTATTTTGTAAAAAATGTCATTGTTGAAGTGTAACAGGTGCAAAATACTCAATTTTCTTATTTTCATTAAAATACTTCATAATAGAAGACCAAGACACACAAATATTTATTTTGTTCATAAAATCCTTGAAAATGAAAAAAGATAAGTCTAACAACTTAAAAACATATGAATTCACTTATTTTGTTTAAAATGTCACAAATGAAGTGTTACGGGAGCGAAATACATAATTTCATGTTGTCCTCAAAATACTCCGTAATAGAAGTCAAAAACACACAAATTTCATGTTTTTCAAAAAAAATCTTAAAAATTCAAAAATTGAAGTCTAACAGTTTCCAAAAATATCAAATTTCGTCTTTTCTAAAAAATATCAAAATTCAGCAGTAACACGAGAAATTTACTAAATTTTCAAGTTGTCCTAAAAATACTCTGAAATAGTAGACTAACACACACAAAATTCTATTCCATAAAAAAATATATGGAAATGCAAAAAGTGAACTTTGACACTATCAAAAAAACAAATTCTCCTGTTTTGCTCAAATATGGAAAAATGGAATTGTAACACAAGCAAAATATTCAATTTTCAAGTTGTCCTAAAAATTCTTTGTAATAGAAGAGTAACACACAAATTTCTCTTTTTTCAAAAATTTCTGAAGAATGCAAAAACTGAAGTCTAACACCTTTAAAAAGAATGAATTATCCTATTTTCTAAAAAATGTCAAAATTTAAGTGTAACACGAGAAAAATACTCGATTTTCATGTTGTCCTAAAAATATTCCGTAACAAAAGACTAACACACACAAATTTCTATTTTTTCAAAAATTTCATAAAACTTCAGAAAGTAAAGCCTAACGACATACAAAAAATCATTTATCCTATTTTGTCAAAAATCTCATTATTGAAGTGTAACAGGTGCAAAATACTTAATTCTCATATTTTCATAAAAATACTTTGTAATAGAAGACTAACATTTCTTTTGTTCAAAAAATCCTTGAAAATGTAAAAAGAGAAGTCTAACAACTTACAAACATATCAATACACTTCTTTTGTATAAAATGTCACAAATGAAGTGTTACGGGAGCGAAATAATTAATTTCAAGTTGTTCTCAAAATACTCCGTAGTAAAATAGTAACACACACAAATTTCATGTTTTTGAAAAAATTCTTAGAAATTCCAAAACTGAAGTCTAAATAGTTTCCAAAAATATCAACTATCCTATTTTCTAAAAAATATCAAAATTCAAAAGTAACACGAGCAATTTAATAAATGTTCAGGTTGTCCTAAAAATACTCCGAAATAGTAGACTAACACACACAAAATTCTATTCCCTAAAAAACTACTTGAAAATGCAAAAAGTGAACTTTAACACTATCAAAAAAAAAAATTCTCCAATTTTGTACAAATATGGAAATGTGGAAGTGTAACACAAGCAAAATATTCAATTTTCAAGTTGTCCTAAAAATAGTTTGTAATAGAAGAGTAACACACAAATTTCTATTTTTTCAAAAATTTCTGAAGAATGCAAAAACTTAACTCTAATACCTTCAAAAAGAATGAATTATCCTATTTTCTAAAAAATGTCAAAATTTAAGTGTAACGCGAGAAAATTTCTCAATTTTCATGTTGTCCTAAAAATATTCCGTAACTAAAGACTAACACACACAAATTTCTATCTTTTCAAAAATTTCTTAAAACTTGAAAAAGTGAAGTCTAACGACTTACAAAAAATCATTTATCATATTTAGTAAAAAATGTCATTATTGAAGTTTAACAGGAGCAAAATATTCAATTTTCATATTTTCATTGAAATACTTCGTAATAGAAGACTAACACACACAAATTTTTATTTTGTTCAAAAAATTCTTGAAAATGCAAAAAGAGAAGTCTAACAACTTAAAAACAAATCAATTCACTCCTTTTGTATAAAATGTCATAAATGAAGTGTTACGGGAGCGAAATATTTAATTTCATGTTGTCCTCATAATACTCCGCAATATAAGAGTAACACAGACAAATTTCATGTTTTTCAAAAAAATTCTTAAAAATTCAAAAATTGAAGTCTAACAGTTTCCAAAAATATCAACTATTCTATTTTCTAAAAAATATCAAAAATCAACAGTTACCATGCAATTTACTAAATTTTCAGTTTGTCCCAAAAATACTCAAAAATAGATATATCAAAATTCAACAGTTAGACTTCTATTTTAGACTAACACATACAAAATTCTATTTTATAAAAAAATACTTTAAAATGCAAAAAGTGAACTTTAACACTATAAGAAAAATAAATTCTCCTATTATGTACAAATATGGCAAAATGGATGTGTAACACGAGCAAAATATTCAATTTTCAAGTTGTCCTAAAAAAACTTCGTAATAGAAAAGTAACACACAAATTTGTATTTTTTCAAAACTTTCTGAAGAACACAAAAACTGAAGTCTAACACCTTCAAAACGAATGAATTCTCCTATTTTCTAAAAAAATGTCAAAATGAAAGTGTAACACGAGCAAATTGTTCAATTTTCAAGTTGTCCTGATAATACTTTGTAATAGAAGAGAAACACACAAATTTCTATTTTTTCTAAAATTTCTGGAGAATGCAAAAACTGAAGTCTAACACCTTCAAAATGAATGAATTATCCTATTTTCTAAAAAATATCAAAATTTAAGTGTAACGCTAGAAAATACTCAATTTCCATGTGCTCCTAAAAATACTCCATAACAAAAGACTAACACACACAATTTTCTATTATTTCAAAAATTTCTTAAAACTTCAAAAAGTGAAGTCTAACGAAATATAAAAAATCATTTATCCTATTTTGTAAAAAATGTCATAATTGAAGTGTAACAGAAGCAAAATACTCAATTTTCATATTTTCATTAAAATACTCCGTTATAGAAGCCTAACACACTTAAATTTTTATTTTGTTCGAAAAATTCTTGAAAATGCAAAAAGAAAAGTTTAACAACTTAAAAACATATCAATTTACTTATTTTGTATAAAATGTCATAAAATAAGTTTTATAAAAAAATACATAAAAATGCAAAAAGTGAACTTTAACAATATCAAAAAAATAAATTCTCCTTTTTTGTACAAATATGGCAAAATGGTAGTGCTACACGACGAAAATATTCAATTTTCAAGTTGTCCTAAAAATACTTCTTAATACAAGAGTAACACACAAATTTCTATTTTTCCAAAAATTTCTGAAGAATGCAAAAACTGAAGTCTAACACTTTCAAAAAGAATGAATTATCCTATTTTCTAAAAAATGTCAAAATTCAAGTGTAACACGAGAAAAATACTCAATTTTCATGTCGTCGCATAAATACTCCACAACAAAAGACACACTCAAATTTCTATTTTTTCAAAAATTTCTTAAAACTTCAAAAATTGAAGTCTAACGACTTATAAAAAATCATTTATCCTATTTTGTAAAAAAATGTCATAATTGAAGTGAAACAAGAGCAAAATACTCAATTTTCATATTTTCATAAAAATACTCCGTAATAGAAAACTAACACACACAAGTTTTTATTTTTTTCCAAATAAAATTGAAAATGCAATAAAAGAAGTGTAACAACTTAAAAACATATCAATTCACTTCTTTTGTACAAATGTCATAAATGAAGTGTCACAAATTGTGCATGTTTTCCTCGAAAATCTCTGTTTTGAAGGTTAACACAAGAGAATTTCAATTGTTTTTTTTTTAAAAAAACTCCCAAAAATTCAAATGTTTAAGTCTGACCACTTAAAAAAATTAATTGTTATATTTTTGTGAACAAAATGCAAAAAATGATGTCAAACACGAGCAAATTTTCGATTGTCATATTTTGCCCCAACGCTGTTGTGAAGACGAACTGATGCAAATTTATATGTTTTCTTGAATGTTTTGGAAAAAATACAAAAAACGAAGTATAATACTTTCAATAAAATCAATAACCATTTTTGTCTCAAAATTCAAAAATCAATGTCTAAAACGAGACAAATTCTCAATATCTCGTTTTTCTTAACAAACAGTATATTTGAAAACAAACACAAGCAAATTTCAATTTTATTCTAAGAATTTGGAAAAATAAAAAAAGTGAAATCCAACAACTTGCAAAAATTCAATTACATTATTCTAAAAAATTCAAAAAATAATGTATTAGACGAGAAAAAAACTCAATTTGCATGTTTTCCACAAAAAAAAACTCTTTATTGGAGAATAACACAAGCAAATTTAAATAGTTTTTCATTTTTTTTTGAAAAAAATGAAGTGTTGTCTGACATCTTAAAAAAAAATCAACTATCATATTTTCTAAAAAATACAAAAATTGATGTCTGAAACGAGCAAAATACTCAAATTTAATGCTTGCCTCAGAGAACTCTATATTTGAAGACTAACATAAGCATATTTCAAATTTTTAAAAAAATTCAGAAAAATGCAAAAGGTGAAGTCTTGAACAAGCAAAACAATTAATATTCATGTTCTTAAAAAATTTCAAATGAAATTTGATAGGTTTAAGTTTTCAAATGTTGAGTTTTTAAAAATTTCATTTGCTTTTGTTAGGCTCATTTACAAAAGTGAAGTCTAACACCTTCAAATAAATTATTTTATTTTTGTGATATATGCAAAAAAAATGGTGTCTAAAACGAGCAAGATATTAGAAATTCTTGTTTTCCTCGAAAAACTCTATATTTGAAGGCTAACAAAAGCAAAATACAATTTTTTTCAAAAACTAGCAAAAATACAAAAAGTGAAGTCCATGAATTTCAAAAAATCAATTATTATATATTTTTTTTTAAAACAATGCAAAATTAATGATGTCTACCACAAGCAAAATACGCAGTTTTCATATTTTGCACAAATTTGTAATGGAAGACTAACACATGCAAAATTAAATGTTTTCTTGAAAGTTTTGGCAAAATACAAAAAGCGATGTCTCACACCTTCAATAATATGAATAACCATATTTTTCTCAAAAATTCCAAAATTGATGTCTTCAATGACAAAAATTCTCAATTCTATGTTTTCCTAAAAAAATGTATATTTGAAGACTAACACAAAAAAAAATTCAATGTTTTTCAAAAAAATCGCAAAAATAAAAAAAAATGAAGTCTAAGACCTTAAAAAAATTCAATTATATTTTTCTAAAAAATTCAAAAAAATAATGTCATAAGAGAGAAAATACTCAATTTGCTTGTTTTCCACAAAAAACACTTTAAATTTGAGACTAATACAAGAAAATTTAAATAGTTTTTCAATTGTTTTGCAAAAATGCAAAAGTATATGCTAACACCTAAAAAAATATTTGATTATCATATTTTCTTAAAATGCCAAAATTGATGTCTAAAACGAGAAATTATACAAATTTCTTGCTTTCCTCAAAGAACTCAATATTTGAAGACTAGCATAAGCAAATTTCAATTTTTTTTCAAAATTTCGAAAAATGCAAACAAGTGAAGTCTATAACACCTTCAAAAAGTTAAATTATTATATTTTTCTAAAAAATGCAAATATTGATGTCTTAAACGGAAAAAATAACCAATTTTTATGTTTCCTCAAAAACCTCTATATTTCAAGCCTAACACAATCCAATTTAAACTTTTCTTCAAACAATTTGCAAAAATACAAAAAGTGAAGTAACCTAAAAATTAACCAATTCTTATTATTTTCAAATAAATGCAAAAAATGGTGTCTTAAACGAGCAACATACAAAATTTTCAAATTTTTTATCAAAAAACTCTATATTTGAAGGCTAACACAAGCAAATTTCAATTTTTTCAAAAAACTCGCAAGAAAAATTCTCAATATCATGTTTTCCGAAAACAATATATATTAGACGACAAACATAAACAAATTTGAATTTTATTCAGAAAAATTGCCAAAATCGAAAAAGTGAAGTCTAACAACTTAAAAAATTCAATTATATTTTTCTAAAAGAAATCAAAAAATAATGTGTTACATGATAAAATACTCATTTTTTGTGTTCCCCACAAAAACTCTTCAATTGGAAACTAATACAAGCAAATTTAAATAGTTTTTCAATTTGTTTGCAAAAAATGCAGTTAGTGAAGTCTAATGCCTTCGAAAAAATCTATTATCATGTTTCTTACCGAATGCCAAAATTGATGTCTATAACGAGCTAAATACTCTAATTTAATGCTTCCCTCAAAGAACTTTATATTTGAAGACTACCATAAGAAAATTTCAGTTGTTTTCAAAAATTTAGGACAAATGCAAAAAGTTAAGTCTTAAACAAGCAAAACAATGTTTTCCCAAAGGAAACTCTATATTTGAAGACTAGCACTACCCAATTTTATTTTATATTTTCAAACAATTTGCAAAAATAAAAAAAAATGAAGTCTAACAACTTCAAATAAATTATTTTATTTTTCTGAGCAATGCAGAACATGGTGTCTAAAACGAGAAAGATATAAAAGTTTCTTGTTTTCCTCGAAAATCTCAATATTCGAAGGCTAACACAAGCAAATTTCAAAAAAAAAAGCAAAAACTCTCAAAAAGCACAAAAAGTGATGTCTATTATCTTCAAAAAAATCAATTATTATATTTTTGGGAAAACAATGCAAAAAA
This sequence comes from Luzula sylvatica, assembly GCA_946800325.1. Classification (NCBI taxonomy): domain Eukaryota; kingdom Viridiplantae; phylum Streptophyta; class Magnoliopsida; order Poales; family Juncaceae; genus Luzula; species Luzula sylvatica. The sequence continues at coordinate 34,368,181 of OX326959.1, read as the reverse complement.
TGATGTCTAACACGAGTAAAATACGCAGTTTTCATATTTTCCACAACTCTGTAATGGAAGACTAACACATGGAAGTTAAAATGTTTTCACGAAAATATTGGTAAAAATACAAAAAGAAAAGTCTAACACCTTCAATAAAATTAGTAACCATATTTTGTCTCAAAAACTCAAAAATTGATGACTAAAACAAAAAAAATTCTCAATTTCATGTTTTCCTAAAAAAGACTGTGCATTTGAAGACTAACACAACAAATTTCAATTTTTTTTCAAAAAAATCGTAAAATTGAAAAAAGTGAAGTTTTTCAAAAATATTCAAAAAAAAATGTCTTAAATGACAAAATACTCATTTTGCATGATTTCCACAAAAAACCTTTTAAATTGGAGACTAACAAAGAAAATTTAAATAGTTTTTCATGCTTCCCTCAAAGTAACATACAATGAATGAAGTCTAACGCAAGCAATTTCTGATAAATGCAAAAATTGGTGTCTAAAACTAGCAACATACAAAATTTTCATGTTTTCCTCGAAAACTCTATATTATAAGGCTAACACAAGCAAATTTCTTTTTTTTTCCAAAAAAAATTGACAAAATGCAAAAGTTGAAGTCCATCTTCAAAAAAAAAATATTATATTTTTGTGAAAACAATGCAAAAAAATGATGTCAAACACAAGCAAAGCACCTAGTTTTCATATTTTCCATAACTCTATAATTGAAGACTAACACATGCAAATTTTAATGTTTTCTCGAAATTTTTGGCAAAATACAAAAAGTGAAGTCTAACACCTTCAATAAAATCAATTACCACGTTTTGTAAAAAAATGGCAAAATTTATGTCAAAAACGAAAAAATATATACTAATTTCATGCTTTCCTCAAAGAGCTCTATATTTTATGACTAACATAAGCAACTATAATTTTTTTTCAAAATTCGGAAAAATGCAAAGAGTGAAGTCTAACGCCTTCAAAAAATAAAATTATAATATTTTTCTAAAAAATGCAAAAATTGATGTCTTAAACGAGCAAAAAACACATTTTTTATGTTTACCTCAAAAAATATATTTGAAGACTAACACGATCAAAGAACTCACTTTGTATGTTTTCCTCTATCTGGATTGCAATTGGCATGTTTATCTCCGCTTGTGCTACCATTGCAAAAATCCTCGCCTTGCCACGTCCTTCACCTTGTTGTGGCCGCTCTAATGCTTGAGGTGGTCCATCATCAGCTCGAACGTTTTCTGCCCACTCTACATGGATGAGGACACTCCCTAGAATAATGTCCCTCTTTACCACAGTTGTAGCAAAGACCTTGTGAAATACAACACTTATTTCTCTCATGCGCTACCCCGCAAACCTAGCATTTCCGAATCTGTTGGGGTGATTGTTGCTAAGAATGTCCTGCTCCTTGATTCTGCCAAACGCTCCTTTCGTCACATGAACGATTTCTTGGCAGACTGGATTTGTATGTTTTTGTTGGTCGTTAACTCCCCGCTTGAACATCACCGTGAAATCATGTGCCGATCTTACGATCAAAGCATTTCCTCTCACAGTGACGAGCAGCGTCACAAACTTACACGAATGTGTATCGCTTCCAAAAACATCAACATATTGCCTTATCTTTTGGTACATGTGATGCACAAACTCATTAACCAATCGATCTTCTTTAGGAACCTATCTTATCGAATATCAAGGGTTGTAATCTGCGATAAAAGTCTCGACCGTTCTCGTGCGCCTCAAATTCCCAAAACTGTATCTAAAAATCACGAATCGGTGTCAAAGAAATATAAAATTCGTCGGAAGATTTCCCAGCTATCTCATGGAATTAAATCCTGCGACTTATAATACACATTAGAATCAAAATTATGGAAAATATAATATAACTCGAGATAGACACAACTAAAGAACACTTTAATTCTCAACTCTCACGACAAATGTTATGGTTGTTTTTGATGTTTTGCTCTGATACCATACAAGCTTCACACCTCAAAAATATAAAGGAGGGGGCGCGGCAACCTGCCAGTATACAACTCGTATACCACAGGCTCTTATCTGATAATTTCACAAAACATAAATTTCACAATTCGAAAGAAACACACACACACACACACACACAAATATATATATATATATATATATATATACAATTGTTTGCTAAGGACAATCCAAAAAGAATCAATGCAGTCAAAATATACTAATGAAATTAGCAAAATATACTATTCAAATGAACAAAATATACCGTTGAATCCAACACGTTAACATGGCTAAAATTAAGAATAAAATAATATATTTTCAACAGTATATTTTGCGATATACAATAATATATTTTGTTAATTTCAATAGTATATTTTGGACTTTGGATTCTTTTTTTGGATTCATTTTGTAGATTCTTTTTGAATTATACTGCACACCCTGCTAATGAACCCCGCAATATACCCCGCATGGGTTAATTAGGAAGGTAATTAATTCATTAAATTTCCTTATTAATGAATGCAGGGAGAGTGGGGGGTGAATTATGCGTGGTGCTTAATGGCGCTGATTCTTTTTAGCATATTAATCTTATGTATAAAGTAGACAAAATCATTGCAATTCTAAGCCTCCACGTCATCAGGGGCTTTTTGTAAAAAAAATATTTTTTTAATTTATATTTTGGTCCATTTTATTCGTCATCAAGGGCTTTTTTGGAAAAAAAATATTTTTTAATTTACATTTTGGTCCTTTTTGGTTTAAATTTACATTTTGATCCTTTTTGTTTACATTTTGATCTTTTTTATTTACATTTCGATCCTTTTTTACATTTTTTAATTTACATGTTGGTCCTTCTTATTACATTTTGGTCCTTTTTAGTTTTAATTTACATTTTTGTTCTTTTTTTTTACATTTTGGTCCTCTTTTATTTACATTTCGGTCCTTTTTACATTTTTAATTTATATTTTGGTCCTTTTTAGTTTTAATTTACGTGTTGGTCCTTTTTATTTACGTTTTGGTCATTTTTAATTTACATTTCGATCCTTTTTTATATTTGATCCTTTTTTCTTATTTTACATTTTGGTCCTTTTTTACATTTGGTCTTTTTTTCTTATTTTACATACATTATATTATATCTTATGTATAAAGTAGACAAATTTCTTGCAATTCTAAGCCTCCACGTCATCAAGGGCTTTTGTGTAAAAAAAGTATTTTTTAATTTATATTTTGGTCATTTTTAGTTTTAATTTACACTTTGGTCCTTTTTATTTACATTTTGGTCCTTTTTACTTACATTTCGATCTTTTTTTACATTTTTTAATTTACATTTTGGTCCTTTTTAATTTTAATTTACATTCTGGTCCTTTTTATTTATATTTTAGTCATTTTTAATTTACATTTCGGTCCTTTTTATCATTTTTAATTTACATTTTGGTCCTTTTTATTTATATTTTGGTCCATTTAGTTTTAATTTACATTTTGATCCTTTTTATTTATATTTCGGTCTTTTTTTACATTTTGACCCTTTTTCTTATTTTACATTTTTGTCCTTTTTTACATTTGGTCTTTTTTTCCTATTTTACATACATATTTAAAATTTGGTCTTTTTTCCGATTTTAGAAGCACCTCAACAAATGCTATTTATACAAAATTATATTAGAAAATAATATCCGTGATAGACTAATTTCATGAACTTTATGCATCTATTGACATCATGATATTTGCAAATATGTCATGATTAGATTAATTTAGTTCAAACGCATTTTCGTTAATTGGCACACGCGTTAATTCTATTTAAATAATTATATAAAAAACATCCCGCGCAATTGCGCGGGGCTAAAGCTAGTATATATATATATATATATGGGCGAGGATCCTTGACATCCATATTAGACTCCAATATTAGAATCCCTAATATGAACCGTTGATTTGTTGATGGAAGGTTGAGATCATCCAAAAAAATTACACACGCTCGTTTACCCTGCCCGTGAACTTCAACATTCTCCATAAAAAAAACTTTCTCCGTCAAACCCTTCTTCCACCACCCGTGCTCGCTCGCTCTCTCTCTCTCTCTCTCTCTCTCTCTCTCTCTCTCTCTCTCTCTCTCTCTCTCTCTCTCTCTCTCTCTCTCTCTCTCTCTCTCTCTCGTAACTGGAACTGGAACTATCTCTATCTCTCTGCAAGGCGAAATTTTGAAGGGCTGGAAACCTGGTGATGATTGTTGCGCCCCTCTTATCTTTCTCGCGATAACAGTATCTGACGACACAAAATCCGATTCCCCTTCTCTCTCTCTCTCTCTCTCTGGTGATGCAGAGCTTCACGGACCCCTCCCTTTTCTATTAGGGTCGAGTGATTCTCAATTAGCAACAAGTAAGCAAAATTGACAGAATTTAATGTCCGATCTTATTGTTAGGGCTGAATTAGTGTCAGTTCACGATTATTTTACAATTTTTTTGCTAAATTAGGGTTTCTTGTGGATAATTTTGCAAAGTGGGGCTGAATTGGCGATTATACTTGAGGTATAATTAAGATTTTACTCATTAATTTTGAGGTACTTAGGACACTCAAATATATATGTTATATTTGGCTAATTTTGAGGTACTTAGGGTATTCATATATATGGCTTATTTTGAGGTATATTTGGCTGAATTGGCGATCCAAATAGTAAATTTTGCATTTCACCCTTCTTCTTTTCTTTTTTTAAATTACAAAGACGCCCTTTTCAATAATTCAAATATATATGTTATAATTGAGGTACTTAGGGCTGTTTTTGACTGATTTCAAGATAAATGAGGTGTCTTGTACTAATTGGTGTTATTGTTTATTAATTTAGGCTAGTTGAGATTTAGGATGATACCTTTACCTTTTTGACAAAATTGTGACATAACACACTCATTGGTCGATTTTGTGAAACAAAATCTTGCCCGAACGGACCCTCTCTCTCTCCCTCGCACAAATAGAGTGAATCGGAATCTCTGGCGACACTTGGGCAATCTCGTGGTGCATTTACTGCCTCGCAAGTTCATTTTCTACTTACATCTTCATCCATATGAGCAAAAAATACTAACTTGGATTGTGTTTCTTTTTATGAATTTTTTTTCGCAATTTTGAAGGTCTTTTGGACTTTTTTGTAATTTTTATGTTTGTATGGATCTGTTGTTAAGGAATTGTATTTTGCATCATGTAGAAATATCAATGATAATATTGATCTTATCATAATTAATGCAATGTTTGGATAATTCGACTCTTTTTCTTTCATGGTTTCCTGTTGGTACATCACAAATTCTTTTTCTATACACTACCGTCTACCATCACAAATTAAGATCCCATAATTTTATACACTACCATCACAAATTCTTTTTCTATTATACATCACAAAATTTCAAATTATGTACTTCAAATAATTAATAACTACAGATGGAAAAGAGAGGACATTGCATAGAATAAAATTACTTCGAGATAATCAAGATTTGGAAGTATAAAATGAATGAGCAAATTTGATTATAAACAAGCTGTTATTCAAGATAATCAAAATTTCATTTTTTTTGTATGAAACATAAAGTGGTTACTCAAATCAAATTATTGTTGTGTTATTGAAAATACAAACCAGGATAAAAATTTTAAATTACTCAACATTACACAATTTTAAAACAGTAGTCTCAAAATCCATTGGAAGTATCTAAAAATAATTCAGTTTCTACATAAAAACCTAAACCCTAATACAATTGAAAATCTCAATTAACAAAATAAAACCAGAATTTAGCCACGATAACCCTAATTCAACTCAGAATTAGTCTTCATTATCTCCAATGAACCCTAATTATGTACGATTGAACGATCACAATATCCATTGTCTTCGTGATCTCTGAAAAAATACGAAACCTAAAAAAAAAAATCAAACAACTCGACATTATATAATCAATATACCCCTACAAAAATATTGAAGATAAAAAGATTGAAAAATTCTTACAAAATAATACCTCGCCTTTTCAGCCAAAATCCTCTGAGAATGAGATACATAGACTGAGAATGAATTGATCTCGGTTCAGTAAATGAGGATCCAGAAAGAAATGGAACCATGACTACTGCAAAATCATCAACGAAACTGGACTCAAGACAAAGAGTCCTCAAGGAAAAATCTCGGTTCAGTCAAAATGGTGTTGTCATTATCGCAAAGTATCGGTTCAGACGAAATCCTCTCCTCTTTCCATGTGAAACTCTCAACAAAAGTCGTATAACACAATCATCTCCCCTTTCCATGTGAAACCCTCAACAAACGGACCTCATGACGAAAATTTGTTCATTAAGTGGTAAGGCTTCATCTCAAATAGCCAAATTGAACCTCCATTTAGTCAAGCTTCACCAAATTGATGCCAATCAAGCTTAATTCAATACATTGGAAACAAGAGGAGGTCTAAAAAGACCTGAATTAAAAAATAATTACCACAAATCATTGTAAAATTAGACCAAAATGGCCCGATCTTTAATTACCCTTTGGGGGCGTCGTGAGCTCGAGCAAAAAAGAAAGACCTTGTTACGACAAAGAGTTCTAGGGCGGTTGTGGTCTAGGGTTTGGTTCTGTTGCGTCTAGGACTCGAGGTAAGGATCTACGACAATGGAGAAGGGTGTCGTCAAGGATTCTGCTGCCGTCACCATAGAAAGAAAATCGTCGTCGAGGGCTTCATTTCAGCTTTCATGGAGATGGAGATAGAAAGAGAGGAGAGAAGGGCATGTTGGGAAGGTTCATGGTCAGTACAAAAAGAAAAGAAAGTGTGTTTTTGGTCAATTGATCTCAGTCATTCCTAAGATACATCAACGGTCCAGATAAGGGAGTCCAATATGGGAGTCTAAATTGGATGTCAAGGAATATCCCCCTATATATATATATGGGGGCGGTTCAATGGAGTTCTTATTTATAGTTCTTATTTGGAGTCCCAATATAAACCGTTCACTTATTTGATGAATGGAGGATTGGAAAGGAAAATAACACGCTGCCCAGATATTTTCCTTCATCCCCGCTTCCTAACCCCCCAATCTCCTTCCCTCCCTCTCGCAAGAAAGCCCCACCCTCAACGAGGGATATCACAGGTAGCTCCCATGGACGGCGCTTTGACCTCGACGAGCGTACCTTCAAGAAGAAATCTCGTGAAGTTCAGAAGCACTTCAAGGAAGACGAAATTTCGTGAAGTCCAGAAACTTGTGATTCTTACTGTTTAAGAGTTTTTTTCCGCCCAATTTGAGTAAATAAACACGATTTTGGATCCAATTTTAATGGGATAGAGATCCTTTTTGCGTGACTGGTACCAACAGTGATTAGTGATTGATGGTTTCATATATGCTTTTGCAGGATTTTGATGGTACTGGGTCCAATTTTAAAGCAATAATATAGACTGTAAAATCAAGATAGACAAAGCAAAAGAGAATTTTATGAATTATATTGGTGGTAGCCGGGGTGTTCGACAAATTGCCTAAGAGGAAGATTATATGAAGAGAAAGAAAGAGAGGACCGTTGACAGTTGACACTTTTCGAGCTAATCATGACTAAAAATTGAAAATTACCGATTACAATTTGGCCATTCTAAAATAAAAAATTACAGTTGATACTTATTAGAGCTAATCGACCTCCTTGGACCACTACTGATATGGATTGAGGAATTAGAGACAAAGATTAGGTGATTGAGGTGGTACCAGTATTTGGTTGTACCGGTTAGAAACGGATACCGATATAGTATTGGCAATATTGCGTGATTGTGAGATTTTGTGCAAGAGTAATTGATAATTGTGTTAGATTATACAAAAGTGTTAGGGTAATTTAAATTCATTTAATTTGTAATTGAGTTGAATGAAATGAATATTTGAATACAATAGTGTATTGTGTCGGTTTCGGTTTGTATGAACTAAATAGTTGGCATGAATAAAAAATTGACATTACTAAGAACATTATACTAACATAATAACTAACATGGTACTAACATGATGCTAAGAATATGCTATAAAACACGGTACCACTCGATTAACTGTGAATAATAAGAAAAATTTGACACAAATGATCATTTGTATGTACATAAAAGATGGAAAAAAACACGACATTCGTACAAAATGTGAACTTGAATGGTGCCAACAATATGGTACCATTAATTTCATTTAGATTACAAAGAGTTTATAAATGCTTAAAAAATCTTATACTAGAAATACGCAATTTCATTCATAAGACGTTATTGAATTGTTTTTCGTTTCATTAACCGAATTACAAAATTAATACAAAAATCTCAATTACATAACCCTAAACCTATTCAAATACAACTTCTATATACATGATACATCACACGCAAATCCAACTTGTGTATTAAAATCCTCGCAATACATCACACGCAAATCCAACTTCCATATTCGAAAACCTAATCACAATGCTAGTCTAAAAAAGATATTTTAGCACAAATCCCAATTGGTACCACCATTGTACCAATTAATTCGGCATATTCACATTCAAATAAATCATGCAACTCTTGCAACCAATCAACGTCAAATCTTCTCCTTCAAACATCGTCAACTCCAGTACCAGTCATGCCAATCGCATGCCGTTGTGTTGTTGTAAAGAAAGGCGATGGAGGTTATTGAAGATCGCAAAAATCCCACGAGGGTTATTGCAAACTCTCGTGCATACCAACCCAATCTACTGGTACAATGCTCCATTAGGTAATTATTGTGAGGTAATTCTGCACGATTATGTAAAAAGTTAGGGGTTAAAATGAAAAAAAGAAAATGATGTAAAAATCATGGTTAATTCAATACATGATTTGTTCAAATACTAACTTCAATGTGGGGCAATGGTACTCAAAGATTAGAGTTGATGTGCTTTATTACCAAGTTGAATTTGGGATTCAATGCCTTTGGTCCTGCTGGTCCACCGTCAATTCCAAATTCATTAAGCATGCATCAATCTGTAATTTCTTTAGAGAGGGAGAATCAAAACCCGGATACCATCTCCTCGAAAAATTGAAACCGGTCAGTAATAAAACATGAATTTGAGATTCTTCACCAAAATCAGAATCACAAAGCTAAAACTTTTTGAGGTTCTTTATTTTTTGCTTTAACAATTTCTTGCTAAATTCAACTCAGAAGAAAAATGTACGAGTCTTGAAACAAAGCTCTAACCTTAATGGCCTATCGCACCAGAGGGTAATTAATTGAAGTATCTGTTCGTATCATGGCGAGAGGGTCTCAACTAGGGGTGTAAACGGTTCGGATAGTGGTCATACCAGATCCGGATCCGTATTTTTTTTCGGATACGGATACGGATACGGATATTCCCGGATCCGGATACGGTTCGGATATTAAACGGATACGGATTCGGTTCGGATATCTCGGATACGAATACGAATCTGGATATTATTCGGATAGTTCAGACGGATATTTGTATATAACATAACTATCTATTTTACCAACGAATCTCAAACAATATCAAAATAATACTTAAATAATACATAAAAGGACATTATAATTTTACGAAACAAAATCAAGTATTTGTCAAATATTTTGGGATTTGGAAAAGTATACATAAAAGATTCATTTTCTTTTAGAATGGATTTGGTTTATCAATTATAAGTCATGCAAACATAAACTTATATTGGGTCTATAAGACCATAGTTATTTAAAAACATAATAAATTTTCAAAAACGGATATCCGTTTTTATACTGTTATTCGGATCGGATAATATCCGGATTCGGATCCGGATCCGATCCCTATTATCAAAACCGAATCCGGATCCGGATCCGTTTGAATCCGGATAATTTTATTCGGATCCGGATATTTAGGCGGATTCGGTTCGGGTCGGTTCGGGTCGGTTCGGATAATATCCGAACCGTTTACATCCCTAGTCTCAACTAATCGAAGAAGGTCATTGACAGAGAGGGTTGTATCTTGCATGGCGATAAGATCTTTGGTCGTAATCGACTGAAGCTCTGCATTTGGCGTAACGAGATTTGGAGAACTCTTCGTATGAAAGAGATCTGGAGATGAAGAAGGATTGTTATGGGGGAGGGACCTGGGCGCTGTGTGGTCTTGATGTAGAAGATGAGGAGATGAGGAGCGTTGTGCAGGGGTTCGGGCAGACAAAATAAACCAGGGCAGCATGTTTTCTTTGGTAGATCTGGTCCGTTCATCAGAACTAAATCAAGGGATAAGATTTGGACTTCAAATAAGGACTCCAAATAAGAATCCACAAAAAGAATCCAGAAAATGAATCCAAGGTCCAAAATATACTATTGAAATTAGCAAAATATGTTTTTGTATATAGCAAAATATAATGTTCAAAATATATTATTTTATTCTTAATTTTAGCCATGTTAACATGTTGGATTCAACAGTATATTTTGTTCATTTTAATAGTATATTTTGCTAATTTCATTAGTATATTTTGCCTGCGTGGATTTTTTTTTTGGATTCTCCTTAGCAAACCTATATATATATATATATATATATGGGAGCGGTTCAATGGAGTTCTTATTTAGAGTTCTTATTTAGAGTCCGAATCATAACCGTTCATTCCATTTTGATGAGTGGCTGAGATTAGATTGAAATAGATCGCTGCCCAAATGAATATTTCTTTGCCCAGACTAAACCGATCCGTACGGGTCTCATCTCTCTCTCACACTCACACGACACATGCCTTCTCTAAGCTCGAAAACCCTAACCTAGCGGTGCCTCTCTGCCTTGGTCGCCATCGTCTTGTTAATGTCGTCCTCTCAATTTGTTGTGAACGCCCTCCCTCTCAAGTATTACTTGTTTTTGTGTTTTTTTCTCGATATTTTCATGTATCTCTTGAATTTTGTCCATGTCATAAGAATTTTTGGCTTTCTGTGGAACATGAAATTATCATATGTTTTTCTCCAGAAAATTATGGGGTTCTGCGATAATTGTGGATATTTTTGGTGATTTTGGTCGGTTATTTGCAAATTGGGGATTATTATGGTGTATTCGAGTCAAACTGGTCTGTTTTGATAAATTAAGAACACATTTAGGATAAATTGGGGTCAAATTGGCATGTTTTGATAAATTAAGGATACATTAGGATAAATTAGGTTAATTGTGGTGATTAGGGCTGTTGTTTATTGAGATAATCATCATTAAGAGGTAATTAGAGCTGAATTATGGTTAATTGTCTATTCTAGCTAGTTATTTGACATGGTTAATTCATAGAGGGTTTATAGAGATGAATTTAACTTCTTTTGTCTGCAGGTTTGTAAAGGGTTTTTGGTGAGTAGCTAGGTAATTTGTTAACATACCCTCCAATAGTTCAAAAATATATTTTTTTCAATCTAACTTACGAATTTTGCTGGCACAGTTACTTTAGTGGTTTCGTCGATATTTTCTTTGTGATGTTTGGACCCATTGCCGCCACAGCCTTGTTTTTCTCCTTCGGTGTTCTTGACGAGTATGCCTTCTTCACTTTGATATCGTAACAAGGGGTCGGAATCGAATCTTGTGGTGGTCTTTCGATTGCTGAAGGAACTTGGTAACATAAGTCCACTTGGCATTTGCCTCGATTTAGCACCATCGAACCAGCCTATCCAGCTGAACCAGGATTGTTATAATTTAGCATCTTTCAATCCATACATTCTCTAGAGAAGTCAAATACTTTTGTTCTCATTACTCACCATATTTTTCAGATTTAAGCAGAATGGATACCGCATCAAGTTGGATTTAAATATCATTGTATATGGAAATTGTATTTGCATAGGTTTAGGGTTATATTTGAAATAAATTGTATAGGAATGTTGAAATGTAAATTAACAAAATTGGTACTTATATCCATTTGTATTATGATAACTTGGTTTTGGTTATGATGGTTAAAAGTCTATTGGTACGTGTTTCTACACTGTTAGTATGTTTAAGTATCGATGAATAGATTTGTTGAAATTCTGAATAGATTTATTGAAATTCTTATATCAGGACCATAAACCCATAGCAGCTGCAAATACATATTTAAGTTTTATAAGTTCCCAACAAAATACAAACATATAAAGATTTAATCATGCAAATAAATATATTTGAAATATATTCAACATAAAATATCTCTCAGACGTTCCTAAATCATAATCTCCCAATATAAATCGAAATAGGGCATACTAGCTACATAACTGAACTCATTCGACACAAACATCATTTCCAAATACAAATTGATGAACATAAATCTGATCTCGATTTACAAATTTATGAACAAAGGTCAGGGTTCAATCCACTAGCCAAATTCATGCACAAATCCCAATTGCATAACCCGAATTGTAAACAAATTACAATCTCAAACCTAAACAAATTGATAATTTGGAGAATTTGGGCTGACACAACAGATTCTAATTTAAGCAAACTTAGTAGAAAGCGCAAGTGTCACCAATCTTGGTGATACGTCATCGATGCATTGAAGAAAGCCTCCCAAGTAAAACTCAGAGGTCTCTCATTTTCCATCCGAAGCCCCTACTTTCATTTTTTAGATTGAAACTCAGCCTCGCTTAATACTTCAGTCACATCTGAAAATAAAATTTGATTCAAATCAAAATTGAACTGAAAAGTAAACATATCTTTTAACAATAAAAATAGAAATGAATTGAACAAAATCAAGCAAATTAGCATGTAAGAGACCCATTCACGATCATAGCAAGACAATATGGGAAAATAAATCGAACACGCTGATTCAAATTCCAATTTCATCCATCGCAATTGAAGGCAGAAAATAAAAAAACTGGGCACACCTCGAGTATTCTATTCTTGAAAAGAACTTCTCTTGCATCTCCTTGTACTGAACCAGGAACAACTGAAACTAGAAATCCAGAATAGATGATTATTTTCCTATATTTGTAGAACATGCATGCGAAGCCAATAAATTACAATGCAAAAGAAGAACCCTGTAAAATTACAAAATTGAGCCAATTGCTCAAATAATAAAATCTAATAAATAGTTCAAACTTACGAACCTCAAGGTTAGAATAAGGAATCATTATGCTTATTGGAACTAAAACGCTTATTGCACAAATAGAGACTAATTAAGGCTTAATTTAAACTAAACTGAGGTGTATTGCAAATTTGAGCTTAATTAACTATATATAATGCCAGATGGCACCCAGGGAGCTTCGTTGAGGCATCCATGTACGGCAACATCATATGGATTTCAGATTTGTAGCGTGCCTTTGACTGTACCAAAGCAAGATGAGAGGTGACCTTCCTACTTCAGCACGTTAGTGAAATGCTGTGGATAGCCTCTATTGGTTCCGACAATTTTGAAAGAAAGCAAGTCCCTCCGCCGATCTCTTTAGAGAGAGAGAGAGAGAGAGAGAGAGAGAGGGGATTTCTGGCGTGAACCGCCGAGGGTGCTTGTGCAGGAGGTTCTTTTTAGGGTTAGGACACGGGCATAGAGGATAGAGTGAGGGCAGCGTTCTTATTTTCTATTAAATCTGGGCCATTGATCAAATTAGACGAAGGGCAGAGATTGGGACTCTAAATAAGAACTCCAAATAAGAACTCCATTGAACCGCCTCCTATATATATATATATATATATATACAAACTAACATAACGAAGATTGTACAATCGTAATGAAACTTAGCAGAAGCATATAAACATATGCGACATAAACACAAAGACAATTGAAAAGTTGAAGCAACAAAAGGGCTCAATTGAAAAGTACACTAATATATACGAGATAAATGCTATGTGGTGGAAACAAAACATACGTACTCATGCTCTGCATACCCTCTGCCCCCGAAGAACTGTCTCTCTTACCTAGATTCAAAACATTTAAATCATATGATTAGTCATGGAAGTGAGTACGTGAGTGAGTTTTGAGCCTAGCTTATTAAGATCAATCTTATACATGGCTAGCCAAAAATCTTGCTCGAAAATAATCATAAACATAATTCATATCCTGAAATTATATGTATATAAATACTTCTCAAAATACTAGCCTCGGATTTTGAAATCAAAATGACTTACTTTCATACATAGTTGTAAACATACCGAAACTAAAGGTGAACTTACATCACACTTTTAGTTTTAAATCACCAAGTGGAACCCATCACGCTTTCAACCAGGGTGAGGGCACTAATAAATCTCGACCGAAGTGACAACTAAGTGGAACACATCACCTTCCGTTGGAACATAATCATAGACATACCGAAATCAAAGTGGAACACATCACACTTTGCCAACTACGTGGAACACATCACACTCCTTTGGAACATATCATAAACATACCCATACCAAAGTGGAACTCATCACAATTTGCCAACTAAGTGGATCACATCACACTCCGTTGGAACATAATCATAAACATACCGAAACAATTGTAGAACACATCACACTTTGCCAACTAAGTGGAATACATCACAATTCGTCGGAACATAATCCTAAACATATCGACACATCACACTCTGTTGGAACATAATCATAAACAAAACAGATGAAAGACATGACACATAACATTTTGCTCCCGGAAATGCTATCCCAACATATGAGGTTCGACGATCTGGATGTCTACATAGAATGTCTTGCAACACTAAACATAACATACATATAACATACCGGATGAACCGCGTGTCACATAATATTTTGCTCCCGGAATTTCTATCCAAACATATGAGCATCGACGATCTGGATACCATTTTTACGATTTATCCAAGTTCCAAATTTGCATACATACATAATATCATATCTAAACAATATACAATTTTATGAGGTCGCACGGCTTTTTAAGCAAAATACGGTTTTCAAAGAAAGAACCATAGACTAGCGTGTAAGGTCTATAAACCCTCGTAATTTGAACCTTAATAAGAGAAAAGTCAGAGTAGCACTCACCTAATCGAAACAACTCGATTTATGACGACAATTGGAAACTCAAGAGAAATTGGAGTGAAAAAATGAAGAAACTCGAAACTTGGGAGGAATCACTCTTTTGATCTTGCCTAGTCACACAATTTCACCTCCAGAAAATTATGCCGCTTTTCGTTTTGCAAAAGTTTCTCTTTTCCTTGTTTTTTCCTACTTTTCTCCCTTCTTTTTCTTAGGATTTCATGCGTGTTTAATGAAAAATGATTGTGCAGAGAAGTTTTTGTCTTCTGACCGCCTAATGGATGGTGGGGTGGATGGGCACATTTAATACACAGAACTCTCTAAATTTACAAATTTGCAAATCATTTAATTTACAAGTATATGGGTTTAGGGTTTATGGCACATTTCATATATAACCGTCATTGGAAGAGTTATATTTTAATATGGATCTTATATTCTGAAATTATAGAAATAATATTTTACAAATATCATAGTCGTATTTTTGATATTTATTACATGTACTGAATGGAGTCGTCCGGTAAGGAAACACGGGAGAAAAGAGACCAGGTCGTTGGCTCGTACTATCTTTGAATAATTCTCGCGTTTGTCTCCGGTGAGAAAAAAACAGAGGGAAAGAGTAGATGCTCTACTGTGTATAATGTACATGACTATGTTCACTTGAGGTCACAGAGGATCGTGGATGGGATCTGGCTTAGAGATTCTTCTCTGATCAAAACCTTACAGTCACTCGTGTAGTGAGGGAAATAGAGTGTGGGGAGTACTATTCAGTGAGGTTCATAAGAGTTAGGCTGCCCAGAGGGTTTTGTGCATAGGTTCAGTTTTGACTTCTTGGCTCGTGGTGTAACGAGTCAGGTATCAGACCCTTTGTAGTCTTTGATGTAACGATCACGATTTTGTGACCCGTTGTGGAGAAAATGTCTTGTTTCATTCTCATTTCTTTTCCAAATATAAATGATATTATGTATCAAATTTATCAGCAAGATAAGAGCAATGCATCCATGTACTTGGTTTTAAGAGATTAGATCTTTTTTACCTGAAATAAACACAACACACATTAAGGTATTTTCTAGAAATATTTAAATATGACAATTATAGTATATTTTTGTGATTACTTAATGTTTAATTTTCATGATTTAAACCCATAATATGTATCTAAATATGCTCTCATCAAGAAGCCAGGAGTTCGAGCACGCATGTCAACTAGTTAGTAGCCTAATTAGAACTTTCATGTCTTACTTTAAACTTAATTTTGGAATCATTGTAAATCCTCTTATTATTAATACAAACTACATGTCTTACTCAAAAAAAAATTAAACCGATTTGATTCAATGCCGCGGACAAGTCAATTCGAAATGAAAGCGACTCAATTCTTGACCCACTACAATTCATATTACAACTCGAGTACAACTCCTGACATTGTAATGTTAGCCATATATATCATGGAGCAAGAGTAGGAGATTACAATAAATTGTTTTTGAGCAAATAAAATCGTGTTTTGGAATACACCAAAACTATTTATTTCTCAAATTGGAGATGAAGAAACTTGATCATTTACCAGTGGAACTGTAGAATTTAAAAAAAGATGGAAAGTTTAAGATGTTAGAAATTTATTGTTTGGGAAAAACTTCAAATATAACTCAAGAAATTAAACTTGAAAATATCTAGGATTTGTATATAATCATATAATTTTCCATATTTAGGGGTATATAACATGATTTTTTTGAATCTTAAAAGGGTACATATAAAAAATTGTGCATTATTTTTTTACTCCTTTCTAGTACTATATAAAGTGACTTACCAATTTGTTCTTCTTGTTCTTCTTCTTCTCAATATAAGCAAGAATTTCTTTCTGTTTTGACATAACATCATCCAAAACCTAGTCACATAAAAAAAAATATTGAAATTATATTGTCATTATTTTTGTGAATTTGAAGACTCAAAATTCCACTTTCATTATTGTTTATTGTCAATAAAAATTCAAACTTAGACTTTCTATATCTTATATATATAACACACTAAGATAGTGGATTCATATCTGGTTGTCGGACTCCATACTTTTACACGAGTCAATAAGGTTTTGGTAGTGAGAATAGTTGTATTGCAATAATAATAATAATAATCACCTTCTTGGTGGCACCGAGCTCGGCCTCGAGAGCATCAGCACGGATGATAGCAGCCTCAAGTATCTCCACCTTCTCGGCAGGCATCTCAGCCGGCTTCTTGTTCATCATGACAATCTTTTGCTCCATGTCTGCAAGACGTTTCAACACGGTCGAGTACTCGTTAGCAGAGATTGTGATTTTCTCATCTTCCTCGATCTGCTTCGAGATTGGTGCGGATGAGCCAGTGAGTCTACGCGGGAGCATGGTCATGAGACCCAGTGCGAAGGACATCATACCGTTTAGCGTTGGACGCTTGACCTTCGCAGATTCTTTCTGCGCATCGAGAATCATCATGGTATCTGGAAAAAATGAAATAATAACATATGTTCTGGTCAATAAAGCAATCTAAAATATTGAATTAAAGTTATACTCGACAAAAAAAAATAACAGGAACCTTCAGATGGTGCATTTTTCATCACAGGCGCTTCCCAGGTACGAACGACGCCCTTGTCGACGAAGGTACGATCGCATGAGCTTCTGGTAGAGTAGCTCTCTTCTGCCACTGGCACCTAATTGAATATAAAAAAAACATTAGAAAATTACAAATGGATCCCCCCTCAAATTTACTGAATATCGGAAGTCCTTCATGATTACTTTTGTGTTAATTGTATGTTTTTTTTGACATAGATGGGCATTATAATTACTTGGTAGTGATTAGCAGAAACATCCTCGCGGACAGGAGAGAGGCAAATTGGGTGTTCGATAAAGGTGCGAGGAATCGAAGGAATGTGTTCATCGGAATGAACCGGGTACATAATCTCATCCTCACAAATGATCTTCTCTTCCATCTCCATTTTGTGTGCACCACATTTCCCTAGTCCGCTTTGAACCATCTAAAATATCCAAATTCGAAAATTTAAAAATTGAATTTAGAATAGAACTGTCTAAATTAATAAAAAAAAACAGTCGGGAAACGAACACTTCGTCTACAACTTAAAACATCTAAATGATGTCAAACTTTATAAACCACATACCTTCAGGATTTCAGCGTTCTTCCATGGGCCTTTGTCAGACCTCGCACAGCCACCTTCGCAGCTGCATGAGCCGCCAAGGAAGTCGGGCAATTCACTGCAATACGTATAAATTGAGATCACGTAATAATATTAGATTTATCTCCTATATTTATATTCACTTTGAATCCTGTGTACAGTTTAATTATGAGAATGAATGAATTCTACCTTGCATCAATGATTTCCAACAACTTGCTTTGGTACTTGTTGCCCAAAAACTAGATATTTAAGAAAAATACAAATAATGTGTAATAAAGTATAAATAAATAGTACTAATACTAAAATAACTTGCGCATAATTAATGAAATACTTGAATCTTGGCAGCGGTCTTTGGGTCGAGGAACGACTTTATGGTGTTCCAGAGTAGCCTGAATCCTGAGCCAGCATTGATGATGTACATACGGTACAAGGTCTATGAAAAGCAGAAAAGAGTTTAGCTTTCAAAATTAGAACTTAATAAGAGTAAATTTAAAATTCAAGTGTAAATTCATGTTTCGAGTAAAAACATTTCTAGTTAGTATCATTGTCAAAAGAATATTACCTCAGGATAGTTATCACTATCGATCTTCTGAAGTCGACCAATTAGATCTCTAACCACCTTGCTGAAGTGTCTCATACCCTACAATATTTGGTGATTTGAAATTCATAAATCAATGGTTAAGGTAATCGAAGATTTCAATTATCTACCATGACAATTTGGATTTCCTACTTTGTAATTTTAGTAAATATGAAATATGAATATTATATTGGATCAGTGTGTTATTTGAAATGTAAAGAATATTTGAACACACGAACCACTCCTTGAACGTCGAGGATGCTGACGCTCTGGTTGATGTGCCTTTTTGCGGCAATCGAGCAGGCTGGGAACTTGACAGCAAAGCAACGCTCGAACTCCTTGACATGGTACTTGACGTACCTGTCAAGGTTGGTGACTTTCATCAACTTTTCGGCATCAACTTTACCGAGTCTTTCAAAGTAGACCGGACGGCCTTCTTTGTCGACTCCGTGGTGACCTTGTGGATAGTGGTCCAACACCTCATTTATCTCGAGGAATTCATAATCCTGCAAAGTATCACCGTCATTAATTAGTGTACAAAATGCTTCAGAAAGATTATAATTGATGCTAAGTTACCTCCAGAATAGTGTCAGTGCCGAATTCCTTCCTCCATTGGAGCATATCGGACCACATTTGCTTTGTCTTCTCAATGTCAAACTTCCTTGCCTTCAAAAACCTATGCAAACATATTTGTTACATTATTTTCATAATTTATTGGAAATTTTATTTTAGATGATTTGAAAACAAATGTATTTCTAACATTTTTGAATGGTTAGAATGCATATATGTATGTACCTGAGCATCATGTGGTAGTTATCGTGCTTAGATGGGAGAAGCTCCTCGAGGATGAGAGTCTGACGAAAGGCATCGACTGCCTGGATCTCCTCAGCATCCCGAGGATCATCAATGGAGATGTCCGCAACTTTGCTGCTGCACCTCTTGCCTCTTCTCGTTAACGAGTTCTTGAACTTGGCTGATGCGTTCATCGCCTTCTTCCTGAATGAGGCCATCCTTCTCTTCTCTTCGGTACCGTCCTCATGACCTATTCAATATTAGGATGACCAATATTAATTGAGGTATACTAATATATAAAGAGTGTAATATTGATCAAATAAGATAGTAAAATATATAGAATTTTGAAGTTATTTCCTAAATCTTTTTTTTTTTTTAATTCGGTTGACCGTAGCCGACCGTTGGAATTTCATATATGAAATAATGTTATTTACAACGATAAAGCGAAGTGATTTCTAATTCCTTATTTCCTAAATCTTTGATGAGAGGTTTTTGCAGGTCTTCTAAATGCATATTTTCATGAAAAAGAGAAAATATATTCTGTGCTTACTGTCAATAGTGAATCTTTCTGCATGCGCGGACATGATTTCACTCATATTAGCGACAATGTTGCTGATTAAGAAAAATACCGAAATTGATCAAATATAAAAAAAATTAAATTATATATAATTTTCACGAAAGAATTATAAATAGTGAAAGAATTAGTCTGTTCTTGCGAGGTGAGGGAGTTCGGAGGAACTAATTTATGAGGGTATATGGATATTTTTAGACAATTATGATTAGTGGTTCAAATAGAATAGATGTGTTAGTTCTTGATCTACGAATTAAGAAAGTGTTAGGACAAGTTCATTGTATCCAATTATGGGTTTATAGGTTGAGAGAGTTTAGGTTTTGTTAAGCGATACTCAAATAATTATTATTACTAAACTCGCGACTTCAGATTTTTTAATTAATGTTAATACATGTAACAAATATTAAATTAACATAGTTATTTCACCAGTTTAAAATAAAATAGTTGTAATAATAAAACAGAATAAAATCAACAATTTTTTCCACAAAAATGAAAGTTGAAAAGAAAATCTAGATTTACCAAATATAATATAAATGGAAAGAAATGTGCTTATATAATTGAAATTTTGACAAAGTTACTTACAAGAAGATAAGTTTTATTTTTATCGACAAACAGAGCTACAATGAAGGTTTTGACAATGATCATCACAATTACTTACGCGAGTAAAATTTCAACATGATTCCATAAAAATTGCACGTGAATTAAATATCTCTATACTCGCCAAAATTAACACCGCGGAGAAGTTTCTTATCGGTTCTATCTGTATTAAAAATAATACAGGGGTGTTTCCGCAATTTCAAAATAATCTAGTAATACCACACAAGCATGTAAACAACATGGTTTCAAAACATCCCAATACCGCCACTACTCAAACTACCTTCAATTGTTAAAACAGTATATTGACAGTCAAAATCGATAAATTACACATTAAAATGGTATAAAATAAATATAAAATGTATATTAGCCAATTCATAATTCTCCAATGGAGAACTCGAGGCTCAAAGCGAAAAGACGTAATAGGACACCGAATTGAGCCACTGTTTCTATCTACAAGAACAAAAAAAATACAATTTTCAATGCAAGATATAATTTTTTTGAGAATAATAGAGTAGGCTTAAAGTCCTACTTCTATTTTGTATTTAAGGTTAATTTACAGGATTAACAGAGTTTTAACCTTCCTTATACATCATATTTAACCATATAAAGGAAAATAAAAACAACTCTATTAATTTATATAACTTAGGAATTATTTTCCCGGTTTTGATAAACCAGAAAATTAAATCATATTCTTAGACATATATAAATCGTTTATTTCATAGCTGCCACAGAATTATATAACTTAGGAATTATTTTCCCGGTTTTGATAAACCAGAAAATCAAATCATATTCTTAGACATATATAAATCGTTTATTTCATAGCTGCCACAGAATTTAAAACAACTCTATTAATTTAATGCAAGATATAATTCAATGAAAAGAAATATTTTGCTTACAAATTTAAAACCACCAGGTCCAATTATTATGTTTTAGATCATTTATTTTAGTACTTCCTAACTATTTCATGATTTCTTTATTCCATCATAATACCACAATTCCAGCTTGCCCTTTTGCACAGATTATGGCAAGAGGTTCAGGAAATAAATGTCCTTCTTTTCTTTCAGCCAAGCCGCAAACTCGTTGTACTTTGAGAAATACTCATCAGGTGATATCTCCTCGAAAGCCTGTTTTTAAAAGCAAAAAATCACAGATTTTTTAATTTCATAATTCAATTGAAATAAAATTTAAAAAAATTTGATTTTATTGAATCACATAAAGCATTATGATGTGCTTCTTCTTTTTATGCTTCTTCAAAAAAACCCCAACCAAACAATTACCAAATAAAGGAGAAGATCGCCAATTTCTCAATTTGCTCTCGCTTCTCATTGTCACTCCTCGGTTCAATTGGGGAATTTGTCACACCACGATTTACCCATGGCCGTATTAATCCTACTAAAAATTATTAGATTAAATAAATCTTTATAAAACAATATTAATGATGTTCCAAACAAAATTAATAATAAAAATTATAAAAATAAATTAAGAACCCGAATCAAGCCAGGATGGTCACGAGGGTTAGTTCCAGGGCATGGCGTGCCATCAGTCATAGTCCAAAATAGCTTCTAATTGACCCACATCATCACTAATTTATCACACGCAAATGATAATTAGAATCATATTACCCTAATTCAGCAAAAATCAGTCCTGAATCACCCACATCAATATTAAATATTAATTCATCACATATCATCACTAGTTACAACAAAATGAAATACAATCAAAACAAAAATCAAAACAGAAAATAACAACAGATAAATGATTTTTATGTCGATTTAATTAACCTAAAAGTTGAACATAATTTTGAAATTGAAAATAGGAAGTGATACATAGAGGCATTCCATCGACCATTTCTAGGATCTTTCTTCCTAATAATTTGCTGCCATTAAATTAACAATATAAGGACAACACAATTGATGAAAATGAACGATTTTAGTATTTGGGAAAAATTTATATAAAGGACAAGAGAAAAATATACAATTTAGGTAGAATCATCTTCTTTCTCAATTGATTGAATTTAAGTGCTCAGTGTCGAGTGAACAAAGAAAATGAGACGAGTAAGGTTAAGGAAGGTTAAAATATTAATATAATTAGGCTTTTCAAGAATCGGGTTCGGGTCAGGTATGACCTCACACATATCCTAACCGTACCCGTGCCGGGTATTTTGTAAACGGATAATACCTGATCCGTGCGTAGGCTTAATCGGGTATTACCCAACTCGTCCGGGTGGAGTACCCGTCGGACACGAGTATTATCCAACCCCATTGACATCCCAACAGTCGAGATTCTCAATAACAAAAACTCACCCGAACTCATCTCCTCCTTTCATGTCCCTCTCTCTCATGTTCCTCTTTCACATGTTAAACCTAGCCTTTTGCTCTTTCACATGTTAAACTCACCCGATCTTGTAAAACTGTTAACACAGAATTAGGAACATAGTTCGTTCGAACGCACCATAAGCTTCGTTCGAATGAACAAGACACTGTTACCGTGTTCCAGTTCTACATAGGTTCATTCGAACGGAATAACCCATTCGTTCGGACACACCATAGTCCGTTCAAATGAACCATCCTAGTTCGTTCAAACGAACTGTCTTCTGGTTCCTGAGTTTGCACAATCTCAATGTGAACTCAACAATTCCATCAAACGCGTACGTTTGGCTATCCTTATTTGTACATTCTTCTAGTTGATCCAAAACTGTATTTCCTTCAGTCTCCCACTTAGTTTCAGATCTAACTAAAAAATGTACAAGTGTATATCATATATACATCCATTTAGAGAATTAATGAAGGGAATAGTCCCGACCCCAGGCCCGCGGAGCGGATATGAAGGCCCGATCCGGTTTCCAATACCCGAGATCACGCCTCGACTTCGAGGGTACGATGCAAAGTAGGATAGTCAATTACCAGTGTGAAATTGATCACCACGAAGGGTTGATCGCTAATCCTTCTTTCTCCTTGTCACGTTGGTGACTAGTTGTGCGTCCCACGCCCACACGTCTCACACCATTTCGTTGACGATAAACGCGTCTCCGGTTTGATCACAACAAAGAGCCACAAATCGTGCGCTCCTCTACTTGTATCCATTGTGAGTCGTAGCACCTCGGTCGCGGGTGCAACTGTCTAGACGATGCACCGGCGAACTTGCTTGAACACGTTCGATTCTCTAAACCGAGAAAACACCTTTTCTCTTTCTCTCTCTTTCTTCGCACTCACTCAACTTATGATGGTGTGATTTCAAATGACTTTCTTAACCTGGAGAGAGAGATTCATCATATTTATATGACATAGGATAAGGACACCCAAAAGGTACAAATTGGACACACCAACCCGTGTGTACCAAAAACTGCCAAAAAACAGATATCAGTCGAGGTCCGTCATGACGCACCCTAAGGTCCGTCATGACGCACCAATGCCAATTAGCCTCTGGAAGTTTCACGCAGACTTCCGTCGTGACGGACATGTCCGTCGTGACGCACCTTGTGGTCCGTCATGACGGACCACTGTGTGAATGCTGAAATGGCTTAAGTCCACAGACTACATACACTAGGTCTGTCATGACGCACCATATGGTCTGTCATGACGGACTGTGTACAAAAGCTCAATTCTGCACAATCATATTGTGTTTTCATCCGTCTTCTCGAACGCGTACGTTCGTGTGTCCTCGTACGTATTCTTTTACTGTTGATCTAAAACTGTATTTCCTTCAATTAATCTATGCATATCACATGTGCATTGATTAATTAATCAAGACCGAAATACGACAGCTTTATGTGTGACCGTGTAGGTTCATTCAAACAATGGTAGTAAACTTATGCCTAAGTTTACAAACTCGTGAGCGGGATCCAGGAAAACATCCATCATAGCATTCCCATGTATGAAACGAAAATTGATTGTTATCATTTATTCCATCTCAAATAGTGATAACTAGTTCTCTTGTTTGTGATATCCGTCAATCAAAAGGCACGATAATAGTCATCCTTATATATGATTGAATATACTTATTTTCGATACCAAATTGAATCAACATACACAATCGATATTACATTTTAATACCATTGACTCTGGCCAGAGATTTTCGTTGATCAATTCATCGATAGGCCTAAGGTATATCTCTTTCTTTCGAAAGAAACAATTTATATCTTGGTGACTCACATCAAATTTCATGTTTCAGACAATACCCAATAATGATCCCAATAGCCATCATGTTACAAATAATGGAAGATCATATCTAAGTATCGTGCTACGCATGTAAAATGATCCATGATCACCTCAAGTATGAAGAACTAAAACCCTACTTGTTACGAATCCATCCATAATGACTAAACCATGTCATAGTCTCGCAGTTTTGGTCAAGTCTAATATGTATAACCTAATACATATACATATTCATTATTCGACAAACACTTTTGTCTTATGATTAGTAAAACGTAATCATCACCTCGGCGAATATACTAGTGTACATGTTAGTCTATTATCATATAATTGATATGCTTATCCTATAAGCATCTTAATCATGAATGGGGACATTTTTTAAATATGATTTTTCGTGTAACGGTTTAACTTCACATAATCACATATTATGTGGACGCTCACACAAGTCATAAATCAAAGTTCATGTAATCAAATTACATAACCACGCACACAATTTTCATATAAGTAAAATGCAATTAAAATTTAAAGAATTATAAAATTTTGAAAATGCTTTAATATAGAATATTCATGATTTGATACATCGTTTATAACTGAACCAATGAGGACTATCGTTTTAGATAACTACCGGTCAATTTTCCTCCTCTAGGTATCTCAAACATATAGTCTTCGCATGACGTTCATGCCTAGTTATGGAAAGCGGCTTTGTAAACGGGTCCGCCACATTCTCGTCAGTATCAATCTTTGAAATTCTCTCACATCCTTCATTTGCAAAATTTCACGGATCAAGTGAAATTACCGTAGTATATGTTTGGAGCGGTGATGTGACCTCGGTTCCTTGGCTTGTGTTATTGCGTCTCTATTGTCGCAATACACAACCACATGATCTGATATACGTGGGACTACTCTGAGTTCGGTCACGAACTTCTTGATCCAAATCGCTTCCTTTGCGGCTTCCGAAGCTGCAATGTACTCTGCTTCCGTTGTAGAGTCAACTACCGTTGGTTGTTTGGAACTCTCCATATAGTCGCGCCACCATTCAGGCAGAACACATACCCACTTTGTGATCGAAAGTCATCGGTACATGTTTGGAAACTAACATCGGTCTAACCATTTATCACCAATCCATTTTCCACACCACCATATATTATGAATTGATCATTAGTTCTTCTCAAGTACTTAAGGATCGTTTTCATTGCCTACCAATACGGATCTCTTGGATTCGATTGGTAGCGTGATACGACGCTCAACGCATACGACACGTCAGGTCTTGTACATATCATGTCATACATGATGGATCCCACTGCCGAAGCATATGTAACCTTATCCATGTGACTTTTCTCTTCGCTCGATGTCGGACATTGAGCCTTAGATAAATTTATGCAAATCGACACTGAGAGATATCCCGTTTTGGAGTTGTGCATAAAAACCGTTTCAGCACTTTGTCAATGTACGTACTCTGACTTAGGCCGATGAGTTTCCTAGATCTATCTATATAGATCTTTATGCCTAAAATATAGGTTGTCTCGCCCAAATCTTTCATAGCGAAACGAGTATTCAAATATTTTTTAACATCTTAAGCATAGGAATATCGTTTCCTATGATCAATATGTCGTCCACATATAGCACAATAAATACTACTCTGCTCCCACTAACCTTCTTGTACACACAAGGTTCTTCTTCGTTCTTGACAAAATTATATTTGCTTATAAATTCGTCAAAACGAATATTCCAACTCCGAGAAGCTTGTTTCAATCCATAAATGGATCGTTGAATCTTGCATACTTTCTCCGGATTCTTTGTACCGACAAAATCGTCGGATTGAGTCATATACACATCCTCTAATAAATTCCCGTTAAGGAATGTAGTTTTGACATCCATTTGCATATCTCGTAGTCATAATACGCGATTATTGCAAGTAGAATTTTTATGGACTTAGGCATTGCTACGGACGAAAATATTTCATCATAGTCTAGACCATGAATTTGTTTGAAACCTTTCGCAACGAGTATTGCCTTATAAGTATGCACATTCTCGTCCATGTCGATTTTCTTCTTAAAAAACCGCTTGCATCTCACGGGTCTAATCCCTGGTGGTAGATCAATCAAGTTACAAACTTGATTATCATACATGGATTGAATCTCGGATTTCATGGCAGCATGCCATTTGTTGGAATCCTCGCTCGTCATAACATCTTTGTAAGATTTCGGCCCATCATCTATGAGTTCGACGTCACCATCATTTGTCACGATAAAATCATATCGTATTGGCTCTTGACGTGTCCTACTAGACCTACGAAGAGTGTCTTGTGCGCTTGACTCGATGTCCTCAACAATTGACGGACTCGGGTCAATTTTCATCGGTTGACGGACTCGGGTCAATTTTCATCGGTTCAGTTCTCGAACCTCTTCGAGATATATTCTACTCACATTGACTCTCTTATAGATAAAATCCTCCTCTAAGAAGGTACCTCTTCGGACTACGAAGGTTACAGAAATAGTATCTTTTGGTTTTCCTAGGATACTCGACAAACAAACACTTTTCAGATTTGGGATGGAGTTTGTCTGAAAGTAATTTTCGAACATATATCTCACATCCCCAAATCCTCATAAAAGATTAACACCGGAGGCTTTCCAGTCCATATCGCATATGGAGTCTTTTGCACCGATTTAGAAGGTAAGATGTTTAGTATAAAAGCCGTTGTCTCAAGGCATATCTCCAAATCGATTTTGAGAGACTCATTTGACTCATCATTGATCGAACCATATCTAACAAGGCCTGTTGTAACATTTGTATATTTTGACATATGATTCGATGAATGTGATTTTGAATTGCATGTATCGCAACATTTCAACTTATGTAATATTTGAATACATATCTATTATAATGAATGTCTTCAATATTTAGAAATATCCAAAAAAATACATAAAATAGAAATCATGACGCACGATTTTTTGAGTATTTTCGAATATTTTTTTTATCGCGTGTATTCTATAACTAATACTTCAAAGATGAAAATTGTGTGAAAGTATTAGTTATAAACAACATGAAACGTCAATAATATTCAAAAATACACAAAAAATCATGACATAAAAAATACATAAAAATATATCCAAAATCGAACAGTTAACAAACAACATTCCATTTAGAAAATGCAACAAAAACGTAACCCAAAATATTTATTTCCACAAAAAACTACATTCTCATATAAGTAGAAATTCTACTAACAAAACAATGACAACACTTCAAACAAACCCACGGATATTTTCCTAGTAAAATTGTGTGTTGGAATACAACAAAACTATTTATTTCTCAAATTGGAGATGAAGAAACTTGATCATTTACCACTGTAAAATTCAAAAAAAATTGGAAGGTTAAGATGTCACAAATTTATTATTTGGGGGAAACTTCAAATGTAACCCTAGAAAACTTAAAAATATCATAGGATTTGTATATAATCATACAAGCTACCATATTTTGAGGGTATATAACATGATATTTTTAAAACTTAAAGGGATACATAAGAAAAAAATTGCATTATCTTTTGGGAAAATACAACTTGCTCTCCGTTCTCATCCCAACTCCTTTGACGAGGTTGCAAAAAGGAATTAAGTGGAATGTTTAGTATTATTAATTGACCTAATTTACATGTTTAATTGATACGTCAACAATTTTATTATGTCAATATTTATACATGTTAATCAATATGTCAATTTAATTAAATGATCAATTAAATCGCTAATTAAATTATTATGAATTAATGATAATAATCAACCTATCTAACCCCCTCTTTTCACTTCATAAAGGATGTGATTTTTGAAGGCACCAGATATAATCCCCTTATCTTTTTTACTCCCTTTTAGTAGTACCATATAAAGTGACTTACCAATTTGTTCTTGTTCTTGTTTTTCTTCTTCTCAATATAATCAAGAAATTCTTGCTGGTTTGACATAATATCATCCAAAACCTAGTCAAATAAACAAAATTTGATATTATATTGTCATTATTTTTGTGAATTTGAAGAATCAAAATTGCACTTTCATTATTGTTTATTGTCAATAAAAATCCGAACTTAGACTTTCTATATCTTATACATATTATACATACTAGGAAAATATCCCGCGCTTCGCTGCGGGATATATTATTTGATAAGAAATAATATAATAAGCAAAAGTAATAATTTTATATATTATTTGATATATTATTTCGCTGCGGGATATATTATTTGATAAGAAAATAGAAATATTTCTTGCGCTTCGCTGCGATTTTTCAAAATTTTTTATGATCATAAAATAATAATTTTATCTAAAACGTTACAAGTGCAAAATAAAAGTAATCTTCATAAATGTTAATTTAAAAAAAAGGCTGATATTAAATAGTCTCACAAATATTATGCAATAAATGCAAACTTTTTTCTTCCTAAAAAATTAAGCATAAATGTTAATTTAAAAACAAAAATAATCTTCATAAATGTTATAATAAGCATAAAAAAAAAATAATACCATCTCAGGCTAACAAAAAGTATTTTATTAACAGTAAAATTATAGTATACAAATTATATTTATTAATACGATGAAAAATTCAAATATTTTATTTAGAACACAAGACATATGTCAATTATATTTATTAATACGATGAAAAATTCAAATATTTTATTTAGAACACAAGACATATGTCGAATAAAATAAAATTCCAAAAAAAAAAAATACGATGAACAGTAACCCGGATGAACAGTACCGAACAGTATGTGTGAACAGTAACTGGTGATGTGGCCTCACCATATCTTTGTATCCAAAATTTAATGGGAGGGGAGATTATAAAGTAAGATAGTGAATTCAAATCTGGTTGTTGGACTCCATATTTTTACACAAGAGTCAATAAGATAGTGATTTTTATAGTGAGAATAGTTTTATTGCAATAATAAAAATAATCACCTTCTTGGTTGCAGCCAGCTCGGCCTTAAGAGCGTCAGCACGGCGGACAGCAGCGTTAAGAATCTCCACCTTTTCGGTAGGCATCTCAGCCGGCTTGTTGTTCATCATGACAATCTTTTCCTCCATGTCTGCAAGACGTTTCAACACGGCTGAGTAATAGTTGGCAGAGATTGTGATTTTCTCTTCTTCCTCGATCTGCTTCGAGATTGGTGCGGACGAGGCAGTGAGTCTGTGCGGGACGGCATTGCCGGCGCGGCGCAAGACCATAAGACCCAGTGCAAAGGACATCATACCGTTTATCGTTGGACGCTTGACCCTCGCAGATTTTTTCTGCGCATCGAGCATCATCATGGTATCTGAAAAAAAAAGGAAATAATAACATATGTTCTCGTCAATAAAACGGTCTTAAATGTTTAAGTAAAGTTATACTAGGCAAAAAAAAAATAACAAGAACCTTCAGATGGAGCATTTTTCTTCGCAGGCACTTCCCAGGTACGAACGACGTCCTTGTCGACGAAGGTACCATCGCATGAGCTTCGGGTAGAGTAGCTCTCTTCTGCCACTGGCACCTAATTGAATATTCAATAACAGCATTAGAAAATTACAAAATGAACCCCTCAAATTTACTGAATATCGTAAGTCATTCATGATGACTTTTGTGTTAATTGTATGTTTTTTAACATAGATGGGCATAATAATTACTTGGTAGTGATTAGCAGAGACGTCCTCACCGACAGGAGAGAGGCAAATTGGATGTTCGGTAAAGGTGCGCCGAATCGAAGGAGTGAGTTCATCAGAATGAACCGGGTACACAATCTCATCCTCATAAATCATTTTATTATCTTCCACCTCCATTTTGTGTGCACGTGGTGCACCGCATTTCCCTTGGCCACCTTGAACCATCTAAAATCATCAAAATTCGAAAATGTTGAAATTGAATTTAGAATTGAACTATCCAAATTAATAAAAAGAAGAACGGTCTTGAAACGAACTCTTCGTCCTATAAGTTAAAACATATAAATGAAATCAAACTTTATAAAACACATACCTTCAGGATTTCAGCATCCTTCCATGGGCCTTTGTCAGACCTCGCACAGCCACCTTGCAGCTGCATGAGCCGCCAAGGAAGTCGGGTAATTCACTGCGATACGAAAAAATTGAGATCAAGCAATAATATTAGATTAATCTCCTATATTTATATTCACTTTGAATCATGTGTATGGTTTAATTATGAGAATGAATGAATGGTACCTTGCATCGATGATTTCCAACAACTTGCTTTGGTACTTGTTGCCCAAAACCTAGATAATTAAGAGAAAACATATAGTACGTAATTAAAGTAAATAAATAGTAATAATATTGAATTCAAAAAAATATATATTGAAATAACTTGGGCTAATTAATGAAATACTTGAATCTTGGCAGCAGTGTTTGGGTCGAGGAACGACTTAATGGTGTTCCACAGTAGCCTGAATCCTGAGCCAGCATTGATGATGTACATACGGTACAAGGTCTATGAAAAGCAGAACAAAGTTTAGCTTTCAAAATTAGACTTAATAAGATTAAATTTAAAATTCAAGTGTAAATTCATGTTCCGAGTAAAAAAATTCTTGTTAGTATCATTGTCAAAAGAATATTACCTCAGGATAGTTATCACTATCGATCTTCTGAAGTCGACCAATTAGATCTCTAACCACCTTGCTGAAGTGTTTCATACCCTACAATATTTGGTGATTTGAAAGTCATAAATCAATAGTTAAGGTAATCGGAGATTTTGATTATCTACCATGACAATTTGGATTTCCTACTTTGTAATTTAGTAAATATGAATATTATATTGTTGGATAATAATGGCTATATTTCTATGGAGAAGAGGGAAGAGGAAGAAGAGGAAGGGATACCTTAAAAGCTTTTCTTTCTTATTTATCTTACTTGTTTACTAACTTGAATGATACAATAATGAACACCATGGATGTGTTTATATAGCATACACAACTCACATGCATACTAACACTTGTCACTATCCTAATAACACTTGTCCACTCTTTTGCATGCATCTAACACTTGTCCACTCTCTTTCATGCATACTAACACATGTCATGACTTTGACTCATTGACCCAAATTACATGCATGTGGACACTTGTCACTCTAATTACTCTATTACTACTAATTAATTTCTATTACTACTAATTAAGTTTAATTATTCAACACCCCTTCTTAAACTTAATTCCTTGCGACTCCAAGCATCATCCGCAACTTGATAAAAACATCATGCTTGAGCGCCTTCGTGAAGATATCTGCAGCTTGATCTTGAGTCTTCACATATTTCACCTTGACTTCGTCATTTGCAGCACAATCTTGAATAAAATGATACCTCGTATCGATGTGCTTGCTTCGATCATGAAACACCGGATTTTTCGCAAGTGCAATAGCTGACATGTTGTCAACATAAATCTCCGTAGCTTCATCTTGCTTGATCTTCAACTCCTTCAATAAATCTTTAAGCCATATGGCATGGCAGACACATGATGCGGCAGCGACGTACTCGGCTTCACACGTCAAAAGTGTCACGATTGATTGTTTCTTCGATCTCCATGTGAATGCAGTATCTCCCATAAAGAAAACAAAACCGGTTGTGCTTTTTCGGTCATCCATATCGCCTGCCCAATCGCTATCGCTATATCCCACAAGCTTGAATTCATTCGAAGAAGAATAATGTAATCCATAATCACTTGTACCCTTGATGTAACGAAAAATTCGTTTCACTGCCTTGAAATGCGTCTCGGTTGGTTTCTCCATGAATCGGCTTACAAGACCGACTCCAAAAAGAATATCCGGTCTCGTACAAGTTAAGTACCTCAAGCTACCAACTGCGCTTTTGTAGGTATATGGGTCCA
Organism: Luzula sylvatica; assembly: GCA_946800325.1. Taxonomy (NCBI): domain Eukaryota; kingdom Viridiplantae; phylum Streptophyta; class Magnoliopsida; order Poales; family Juncaceae; genus Luzula; species Luzula sylvatica. The sequence continues at coordinate 34,335,710 of OX326959.1, read as the reverse complement.
CAAGATCTCCTTCTTCGTGCTTGGACAATTTTAATCCGGTTTCGACCGGAATAGCCACCGATTGGCAATTGTCCATCTTGAATTTCTTAAGAATTTCTTTAGCAAATCCTTCTTGGGAGATGAATATCCCTTCTTCCGTTTGCTTGACTTCGATCCCGAGATAGTATGACATGAGACCAATATCGGTCATCTCAAATTCTCTAGCCATTGCTCTTTTGAATTCTTCAAACATGCGGTGATTGTTACCTATAAAGATCAAATCATCCACATAGAGACAAACAATCAAAATATCTCCTTCTTTGTTTGTCTTCACATAGAGAGCATGCTCATGTGGACATTTTTCAAACCCATTCTTCAAAAAATATTTGTCGATTCGACTATTCCATGCTCTAGGTGCTTGCTTCAAGCCGTACAACGCTTTCTTCAATTTCAACACCTTATCTTCATGACATTTGATCGTGTATCCACGAGGTTGTTCAATGAACACATCTTCTTCAATTGTTCCATTCAAGAAAGCTGACTTGACATCTAATTGGTGAATGCTCCACTTGTTTTGCGCCGCCAACGCAATTATCATTCGTATCGTCTCGAGTCGAACAACAGGGGCAAAGACTTCGTCATAGTCTATCCCAGCTCGTTGACTATATCCTTTTGCTACCAATCTAGCTTTGTATCTCTCGACTTCTCCTTTCGCATTCTTCTTTTCCTTAAAGACCCACTTCACACCGATAGGTCTCTTTCCTTGGGGTATAGTCGCCAACTCCCAAGTATTATTCTTCTTGATGGACTTCATTTCTTCGTCCATAGCTTTTCTCCATCTCTCGTCTTTCACGGCTTCTTCAAAGAGTATGACACCACAATCTGCGAAATGACAATAAAGATTCATGTCTTCATTTAAATCGCGCGTCACGTCATAAAGTTCCTGGATACTTCTCGTCTTTTGTGGTATTTCGCTCGAACTATCACTTGAAGATGATGATGAAGGTATATTCGGATTAATTGGAGAATGAGGAGGCGTGACCGGTTCTTGAGGAACTTCATCTATTTCCTCATCATCGCCTTGAAATGGTAGAAAATCATACCTCTCTTTGTCTTCATTACTCCACCTCCACTCATCTTCTTCATCAAACTCCACATCTCGACTAACAATCACTTTACCGTTATTTGGATTGTAGAGCTTGTATCCTTTCAAACATTGAGAGTACCCAACAAATATGTGCTTCTTGCTCTTGTAGTCGAGTTTTGATCGTTCTTGATCCGGTACATGGACATATCCGATGCACCCAAACACTCTCAAATGCGAAACATTCGGCTTTATTCCATTCCAAGCTTCTTGAGGAGTTTGCTCGAATAAACTCTTCGTCGGACATCGATTCGATAGATACACCGCGCAAGTGACTGATTCGGCCCAAAACTCTTTCGGCATGTTCTTCATCTTCAACATGCTTCTCGCCATGTTGAGAATGCTTCGATTCTTCCTTTCAACTACTCCATTTTGTTGAGGAGACCTCGGAACGGTCAAGAATCGTTTGATGCCTTGTTCTTCACAAAACTTGTTAAACTCGTTGGAGCAAAACTCGCCACCTCTATCGGTTCTCAAAGACTTAATACGGCATCCACTTTCATTTTCCACAAGGGCCTTGAAGTTCTTGAAAGAATTAAACGCTTCCGATTTTTCTTTCAAAAAATAGACCCAAGTCTTTCTACTAAAATCGTCAATAAAGAGTAGAAAGTATCGATTTTTACCAAATGAAGATGGCTTGATCGGACCGCACACATCGGCGTGAATGAGGTCAAGTGGTCCGCGTGCTCTTGAAGTGGCTTCCTTTGGAAAACTCTTGCGGGATTGCTTTCCCATGAGACTTCCTTCGCAAATTTGATTCGGCTCTTCGATAGCCGGTAACCCCTTTAACATCCTCTTTTGTGCCATCAACTTCAAGCCTTCAAAATTTACATGTCCAAGTCTCAAGTGCCAAATCCAAGAGGTTTCTTTTACGCATGCCTTGAGACACTTCGCTACATCGGTTTGAATTTCGAGGTAGAACATCCTGTTCTTCGTCATCGGTACCTTCGCAATTACCTTTCCTCGATCATCTTGAAGGATGAGAGCATGATTCTTCATGTGAACTTCATAGTTCTTCTCGAGGAGTTGTCCCAAACTGAAAATGTTGGTCTTCATGTTCGGTATGTAATACACGTTACTCATGTATTCGTGACCGCCATTCTTCGTACGAATCAAAATTGTTCCTTTTCCTTCGATTTGCACTTTTGAGTGATCTCCAAAAGTAACGTGACCCATTACCGAATTGTCAAGCTCGACGAATTTACTTTTGTCTCCACACATATGGTTACTCGCTCCATTGTCGAGACACCACAAATCCTTCTTTCCTTCTCCTTCATGGTAAGCTACCAATAAAGTGGCATCGACTTCTTCATTTTCAGCAAAATTAGCCTTTTCTTTACCATCGTTTGGTGTATTCCAACAATCTCGAGCATAATGTCCAGTCTTGTGACAATTATAGCACTCGAAATTTTGTCTCGGGTAACTTCCTCTACCGCGACCTCGAAATGATTTACCTTCGTTATTGAAAGTTTGCTTTTGTTCTCCCCTTCCACTTCCTCGGCCTCGTCCTCCGCGTCCTCGTCCTCTGCCACGTTGGCTTGTTTCGCGAGCTCCTTCTTTCTCCTTTAAATAGAGCTTCGCGGCGAAGACTTGCTCGGCCGGTTCTTCCTTCTTCTTGTTCATGCTGAAGGAAATACAGTTTTGGATCATCGCTAAAATGGTACGTAGGACAAACGAACGTACGCGTTCGTGGGCATACGAAACAGATTAGTAAAACTGGTATAACTTTCAGTAGGAAACTCCGATTTGAATGGTTCAAATTGGGTTAGTTAGATACTGCGATTATCTAGAACGTTCATGTTGTAATATATTTCATTTGAGCGAAGTATCAGTATCATTTTATGGAATACTGAAAGGGTGCGACAGTTTGACATACAGTCAGTAAAACGGCCGTAACTTTCGGGTCCGAACTCCAATTGGGCTGGGCCAAATTGGGTTGGAAAGATAATTAGATTATCTACAACTTTCGTAAATGTTCAAAGTCGGTTGGAACGATTTAATATTTTCGTTCTGACAGATTACTGAAAGGGTGTATGCAGTTTTCTGTTTGAAAAGGTGTATAGAAGATATACATACCTTTTGGCCCATCATTATCCTATGGAGTATATATAGGATGTTTATCTCTCTCTGATCAGTCCAACCAGTTGAATAATTAGATTAGTTCAACCAGAAAATTAATGGAGTTAATTTAGAATTAATCCAGAAATTAAGAGACTCTAATCACTTGATGAAAGAGTGCGAAGAGATTGAGAGAGAAGGAGAAAATAATTTTCTCCGTCTAGAGAATCGAAACGCAATCATGCAAGTTCGCCGGTGCATCGTCTAGGCAGGTGCATCCGCGACCGAGGTGCTACGACTCACGGTGGATACATGTAGAGGAGCGACACATGTGGCTCTTCGTTGTGATCAAACCGGAGAAGTAATCGAGTAACGGGCTGGGGAATCATGCGGGCATGGAACGCACGAAGACCACCCGAGACGTGTCGAAACGGTGGGAGACGTGCGGTATGGGACGTATGGGCTAGTCACCAACGTGACACCGAAGGAAATAGAAGGCGGCGATCAACCCTTCGTGTGCCATCAATTTGGCACTGGTATGAATCTGTCCTTCTATTCGCATCGTACCCTCGAAGTCGTGGCGTGATCTCGGGAATTGGGGAACCGGACCGGGCCTACATATCCGTTGCGCGGGCCCGGGGCCGGGGATATTCCCCAACACATGCGTTCTTCATGGGCTTGTAACGAGCCCATAAGCTCGTCAATGGCCATAGCGTCCAAGTCTTTGGACTCCTCGATTGCTACTATAATGTGCTCGAACTTTGCATGCAACGAGCGAAGTACTTTCTCTATGACCCGAACATCCTCCAAAACTTCTCCATATCGTTTCATTTGATTCACTATAGCCAATATTCTCGAAAAGAAATCCGCAATAGATTCGGACTCTTTCATCCGCAATCCTTCAAATTCACCTCTTAACGTTTGAAGACGTACCTTTTTTACTTTATTTGCCCCTTGGTTGGATTTTTGTAGGATCTCCCATGCTTCCTTAGCACTCGTCGCATTAGCTACTCTTTCGAAAATCGATTCATCCAAACATTGATGAATGAGAGTGAGCGCTTGTCGATCCTTCTTTCGACTCTTAAGCAACGTGTCCTTTTCGGCAGCGGTTAACCGATTTACGTTTTCCGACTCGGTATAGCCACTTTCGACGACATCCCAACATTCATGACAACCAAGTAAAGCTTTCAAACGTATACACCAATTCTCATAATTTTCTTTCGTAAGACGAGGGAATTGAAACGGAAAATTCGAACTCGCCATTGCAATATTGCTCTCGCTCTCGCTCTGATACCAGTTTGTTGGATAATAATGGCTATATTTTTATGGAGAAGAGGGAAGAGGAAGAAGAGGAAGGGATACCTTAAAAGCTTTTCTTTCTTATTTATCTTACTTGTTTACTAACTTGAATGATACAATAATGAACACCATGGATGTGTTTATATAGCATACACAACTCACATGCATACTAACACTTGTCACTATCCTAATAACACTTGTCCACTCTTTTGCATGCATCTAACACTTGTCCACTCTCTTTCATGCATACTAACACATGTCATGACTTTGACTCATTGACCCAAATTACATGCATGTGGACACTTGTCACTCTAATTACTCTATTACTACTAATTAATTTCTATTACTACTAATTAAGTTTAATTATTCAACATATATTGGATCAGTATGTTATTTGAAATGTAAAGAATATTTGAACACACGAACCACTCCTTGAACGTTGATAACACGTAAAATAGGTCGTTTAAAAGTGTAAATTCAATCTCACGAGTTAATCAAAACAATTTATAAACAACTACTAGAATAGGCTAAGTAGAGGTTCGTTCCAAGGAAATTTTGCGTATAATCGAAATTGCAATTCAAGAATTATTTCTATTGATCCAGAGACTATAATATTTTGTCACAATCAAGATCTAAACTCTATAAAGCTCTGGTCAAAATTTCACTTTCACACACACAATGTTCGAATTTAAGAAATTTATAGATCACAAGGGTATTTTAGGCACAAATCAAATTTCAGAAAAATATAGATCGGAAAACAAGATCTCAAATTTGGCACAAAGATTCACAATTTAATAATAAGAGAGAGAACAGAAGAATTTCACAGGTTTGATATTTCAGTAAAAAGTAATGAGCGAATTACAAATAGGTCCCTGGAAGATCACGAAAAAGTCCAGAAAGTTTTTAGGTCTAAATAGCAGTTTTCAACAAATCATATCAAATCGAAAATCAATCCAACAAAGTTCAATCAAGTTTCTAATTGCAGTTTGAATATAGATCTACAAGCACATGCAAGAATTGTATTTTTAACAGATCTACAATTTCATGAATAATCAGGGACAAAAAGGTCCAGAACTGGATTTATACTAATATTACAGTTTAGTCCCTAACACAATGATTTTCTAAAATCCATATCAAATAGGAAATTTCAGAGAATTGATTGATTCAAATTATGTTTTTAAACTACAGATCCAGATCTAAACAGTGAGATTGAGAAAGAATTACTTTTGACTTTTGTTCTATTTTAAATCGAATTATCAAAACAGCACAGAAAATTGAGTATATCACAAAGGAAAAATAGGAAAAATACAAGAAAAATTCTACAAAAATTCTACAAATTATATCTATCAATATAGAACAAGTTCACAAAGAGATTTCGATCAGATCTAACAATTCCTAATTAAAACACTAAATCTAGAGAAAGAAATACCGAAAAAAGGAGAATTCGAGTCCAAGATCCCGTCTTGGCGATGTCCTCGAGCCTTCACGCCTTGAGAGCTGGTGAGAGGAGGAGGAGAGAAACTTCGTATCCGGTTCGGAGAAGGGAGAGAGAGGAAAAGCTCCTCGGATCGGCCTCGAAAACCGTGCTAAGACACGGTTTCTTGGCGAAAATGGCTCAAAAGCTGAGCAAGGGAGCTCGAGATGCTCTAACAATGGAGGGGGAAGAGGAAGAGACCTTACCTTCCCCCTAAAATGGTGGTTTGACCAATGAGGACCAAAGGTGAGTTGAGAGAGGAGTTTTGGGTGTCTTTTATAGGAGAAAAGAGGGGGAAACAATTTGAAAATTCCAGATCTGAGAATTCCACTTGCATGAGTAGATAGAGCCACTTGTGCTGAATCCAACGGTCTAAAAATCATCAAAATCGGTTAAGGAATGAGGGAGAAAACTCGAAAATACCCTTGAGATTATTCTCCAAAGATTCAGAATAATTCATCTTTAATTCATCCGAAATTCTGCACAGAAATTCGTTCTTCTCAACTTCATCAGGAATTGGAGAGAGGGAGTCACAGGCTGTGCAGCTTTTTTTTCTCTTAAACACGGAACTGGAGGGTGCAGTTATTCTGCAAATGGAGAGGAGGTACGAGCGCAAGGCTCCAACCCATTCAGTTTGAACTACCCAGTTCGATTCTCTGTGATATTTCGCGTGTGGCCGATCGTGTAATGGAACGGATAAAGAGAGAGTATGGTACTGTAGCGCAGGTCACAAGATCGTGATTCCACAGAGAATCCAGGAAACAGTAATCGTTGACTGGTCTTTGGTTGATTTGCTGCGTCTATTCCCGTGCAGATTTACGTGTGTCAGATTTCATCATGAAATGAGTCATTTTTGACCCGGTTGAAGTAAAAGCTCGATTTCTCTCTCATCCTTCCGTCAAATATCTACATATTATATATCAAATCGACCGGCTCGACGAGAGGAATCCATCTACACCATTGGTTCTGCGATATTTTGCACTTTTCACCTGACATTAATACAAAAACACAATTTAAAGTATTTAATCTCAATATATTGGAATTATGAATATTTCTTATACTTTAATCATATTTATGTGTTTAAATTCTATATTTTATACTTGTAATAAGTGATGAAAAATCCCCTTATCAAATCTCCCCACACTTAGAGCTTGTTTGTCCTCAAACAAAAATATATATAATTTAAGCTCAAAAAGAAATGCATGTTCTAGGTTTTGTTGAAAATGTATTCATCGATTTAAAAGTTCAATTTCCTCAAAAAAAAGATTTTTTATTCTCATTTCATCATATGTCCTTTATATTGAAAGAATTTAATTCAACCTTTAAAATCTATTTTCAAATGAAAGGTTCACAATTTCAAAAGTTTTTAGAGAAAAATTGGTCTCATTCGAATAAGATGATTAAACACCAAATTTTAAATCTTTTCACTCCATAAATCACAAAGATTTTCATCAAAAAAGTTTAAGAGAGAACCAATTATTCCGATTTGCAAAAATCATTTATTCAATGTAAATTGTCACTTTTTAAATCGTTCGGTACTTTAGTACTTGGTTCCTATTCGGTTTCAACTAATTCCCCCAATTGCGCTTGTTTACAATTCTTTTCTTATTTAACCGAGAGTTCCGCTGCACCGAAATACAAGGAAATTACATCCCGGTGTTCTCTTCTTTTTTTTTTCTTTTTTCTTTTTTTATTAGATCTTTTCTTTAACAGGGAGTTTCGTTGCACCGAAATACAACGAAATTACATCCCGGTATTCTCTTTTTTTTTAGATCTCATGTCACAAACGGGTCCAATCTATTTACTACCGAATCCCCATGAACGATCGAGCTCTTAAGTGCAAGTTGTCCCTTTTTAAGATTTATGCAAAACTTACTAGAGTGGTTTAAACAAAACTTTTTAGAAATTTCGAGTAAAATATGGGTTTAAGCTTCAAAAAATGGTGTGTCATGTAAATCGAAAATCGACCAAATTTCAATAAACTCCAATTTTGTGATTTCATTGATTAGGGTTCGAATCCCCAAAAGAATCTCTCAAAGATCTTAATCAATTCCTTCAAATATCTTGTCATAATTTTGAGAGTAAAAATCTAAAAAATCGATGATTTATTCAATTAAGTGGAGAAAAACCTTTAACATGCAAAAAAAACTCTTCTTCTTTTTTTTTTCGAAAATTTTTAAATTTTTAGGATTTTTTCTAAAGTCAAAAAGGAAGAAAATAGGTCGTAAAAACCCTCCCCACACTTAGAAAATTGGCTCGTCCTCGAGCGAAAAGATCAATTCTAGTAAAAATTAAGGGAGAGAGATGGAGAAATACGACCTTTTGAAGCGTGGGTTGCCTCCCCGCAAGCGCTCTTTGTTTAACGTCGTTTGAGCTCGACGTTTGCCAAGGTTATCCCGCCTTGAAGTGGAAAGAATCACCATTGTGAGTTGCGGCTTTTCGACCATCTTGGAGCATTCGTTTCGAGAGAGAGAGAAGAAGAGTGCTCGTTTTGTTGACTATGCGTGGAATTTCGTTTCGAGCATGTGTCGAGATTGCCGTCAAAAATTTTCCTCGATCTTTCACGAATGCATTTGCGCTTGGCACTTGTTGAATAGGCGTGGTAATCGGCGTGAGCGCTTCGAATGTGTTCGGCATTGTTGATTTATCTACAAAAATTAGACCAATTCTTTCATTAGAAGTATCAATGTTCTTAGTAATTTGATTTGATATGAAATTAAATGGAATTGATTCACCTTTGAGAATTGGAGAGACTTTTTCTTCTTCATGTTCGTCCTTTATTTGAATTTTCGTGTCAAGATCTTGATTCGCCAATTCTTCATTTTTTTCTTTGACCTTGATTGTCGTGTCGACTTCTTCCTCGAATTTCACCACGCTTAGCTCATCGATCTCGATTATCGTCTCAATTTCTTCTTGTTTTTCAACCCTTACATCTTCACATTCGATTCTCGTTTCGTATGTGATATCCTCATCGAATCTCCCCACACTTAATTCTTTGAACTCTTCCGAATTGTCGAGGGCATACTCGCGCATTTCTTCGCCATTGTTTTTTAAAGAGCTCGAAAAAGTTTGACATTCGTTTGTTGGCTCGTGAGATTCGTGTGGAGGAAACTTACATTCTAATTTCTCGAGATTCGTCGATTCTTAGAATTGTTTGTTGAAATTTAACATCATTTCCATCATCAAATCTATTTTCGATGAAAGCTTGTTGATCGCGTCGTATCGTGATGATTCTCCTTCGTCTTGATGTTGTGTTGGTTGAGATTGAGGAAACGCGCAATGTTGTTGGTATTCGTATGGAGATTCATCGAATTGAGAAGGTTCGTATTGCATGTGATCGTGTTCTTGACCATAAAAGGTGGAATATTCATTTTGGAATTGGTACGAGCTTGGAGAGGGTTCGGCATAAGCATCGAAGTAAGGCCCTTGATGAAGAGGTTCGTTTCGAATCGGAGGTTGATAACATCTTTGCGGACGAATCTCTCCATTTTGATCGAAAAATTCGTTGTATTCGAAAAAGCTTGCGTTTCGTTGAGAGTGATTTCTTTCGTTGCATAGTCTTCTTTCTCGTTCTTCTTGTTCCATCATTACCCTTCGTACAGTTCGATCGCACAATTCTTGTAGAGTTTCGTCTTGCCAATCCATCGTGAATGTACCTCGCAAAATAAGAGAAAAAGAAAGTGAATTAGAAAAATTCAAGAATTTCAAGATTTCGAAAATACTTCAACAAAAAATCCCCGGCAGCGGCGCCATTTGATAACACGTAAAATAGGTCGTTTAAAAATGTAAATTCAATCTCACGAGTTAATCAAAACAATTTATAAACAACTACTAGAATAGGCTAAGTAGAGGTTCGTTCCAAGGAAATTTTGCGTATAATCGAAATTGCAATTCAAGAATTATTTCTATTGATCCAGAGACTATAATATTTTGTCACAATCAAGATCTAAACTCTATAAAGCTCTGGTCAAAATTTCACTTTCACACACACAATGTTCGAATTTAAGAAATTTATAGATCACAAGGGTATTTTAGGCACAAATCAAATTTCAGAAAAATATAGATCGGAAAACAAGATCTCAAATTTGGCACAAAGATTCACAATTTAATAATAAGAGAGAGAACAGAAGAATTTCACAGGTTTGATATTTCAGTAAAAAGTAATGAGCGAATTACAAATAGGTCCCTGGAAGATCACGAAAAAGTCCAGAAAGTTTTTAGGTCTAAATAGCAGTTTTCAACAAATCATATCAAATCGAAAATCAATCCAACAAAGTTCAATCAAGTTTCTAATTGCAGTTTGAATATAGATCTACAAGCACATGCAAGAATTGTATTTTTAACAGATCTACAAGTTCATGAATAATCAGGGACAAAAAGGTCCAGAACTGGATTTATACTAATATTACAGTTTAGTCCCTAACACAATGATTTTCTAAAATCCATATCAAATAGGAAATTTCAGAGAATTGATTGATTCAAATTATGTTTTTAAACTACAGATCCAGATCTAAACAGTGAGATTGAGAAAGAATTACTTTTAACTTTTTTTCTATTTTAAATCGAATTATCAAAACAGCACAGAAAATTGAGTATATCACAAAGGAAAAATAGGAAAAATGCAAGAAAAATTCCACAAAAATTCTACAAATTATATCTATCAATATAGAACAAGTTCACAAAGATATTTCGATCAGATCTAACAATTCCTAATTAAAACACTAAATCTAGAGAAAGAAATACCGAAAAAAGGAGAATTCGAGTCCAAGATACCGTCTTGGCGATGTCCTCGAGCCTTCACGCCTTGAGAGCAGGTGAGAGGAGGAGGAGAGAAACTTCGTATCCGGTTCGGAGAAGGGAGAGAGAGGAAAAGCTCCTCGGATCGGCCTCGAAAACCGTGTTAAGACACGGTTTCTTGGCGAAAATGGCTCAAAAGCTGAGCAAGGGAGCTCGAGATGCTCTAACAATGGAGGGGGAAGAGGAAGAGACCTTACCTTCCCCCTAAAATGGTGGTTTGACCAATGAGGACCAAAGGTGAGTTGAGAGAGGAGTTTTGGGTGTCTTTTATAGGAGAAAAGAGGGGGAAACAATTTGAAAATTCCAGATCTGAGAATTCCACTTGCATGAGTAGATAGAGCCACTTGTGCTGAATCCAACGGTCTAAAAATCATCAAAATCGGTTAAGGGATTAGGGAGAAAACTCGAAAATATCCTTGAGATTATTCTCCAAAGATTCAGAATAATTCATCTTTAATTCATCCGAAATTCTGCACAGAAATTCGTTCTTCTCAATTTCATCAGGAATTGGAGAGAGGGAGTCACAGGCTGTGCAGCTTTTTTTTCTCTTAAACACGGAACTGGAGGGTGCAGTTATTCTGCAAATGGAGAGGAGGTACGAGCGCAAGGCTCCAACCCATTCAGTTTGAACTACCCAGTTCGATTCTCTGTGATATTTCGCGTGTGGCCGATCGTGTAATGGAACGGATAAAGAGAGAGTATGGTACTGTAGCGCAGGTCACAAGATCGTGATTCCACAGAGAATCCGGGAAACAGTAATCGTTGACTAGTCTTTGGTTGATTTGCTGCGTCTATTCCCGTGCAGATTTACGTGTGTCAGATTTCATCATGAAATGAGTCATTTTTGACCCGGTTGAAGTAAAAGCTCGATTTCTCTCTCATCCTTCCGTCAAATATCTACATATTATATATCAAATCGACCGGCTCGACGAGAGGAATCCATCTACACCATTGGTTCTGCGATATTTTGCACTTTTAACCTGACATTAATACAAAAACACAATTTAAAGTATTTAATCTCAATATATTGGAATTATGAATATTTCTTATACTTTAATCATATTTATGTGTTTAAATTCTATATTTTATACTTGTAAAAAGTGATGAAAAATCCCCTTATCAAACGTCGAGGATGCTGACGCTCTGGTTGATGTGCCTTTTTGCGGCAATCGAGCAGGCTGGGAACTTTACAACAAAGCACCGCTCGAACTCCTTGACGTACCTGTCAAGGTTGGTGACTTTCATCAACTTTTCGGCATCAACTTTTTTTTTTGAGTGAACGGCAAGCGCGATACGCGCTCGGTCCGAACTTTTTTATAAATAACGAAAGAGGAAAAAAAGAAAGGTTTACAATATTTACAACACCCGACTAGTGATATTATACATTTGTTTACTCATAGCGGATTCTCTACTCGACCTTATAAATTTAGACTCCATACATGTATGAGGTCTTTAACGGCGCTCAAAATGAGGTCATGCATGCGACCTTTTCTTTGGAAGATTCTATTATTGCGCTCCTTCCACAACGTCCATGAGCACGCTAGCCACTTTATGTCCCATGCTTTGGCCTCCTCCGAAGATTTGGGGAGTCTAGTCTTCCACCAAAAGGAAGTCGGACAATCGGCGAGGAGTGAGGCGTTAGGTTCGATGAGGCTCCATATATGTCGCGCAAAAGGACACTCCACAAAGAGGTGAAGAGCCGTTTCGGTGAGGTGTGTGCAAAGCGTACAAGATGGATCATGCGACCAACCTCTCTTAATTAGATTATCCATCGTTAGGATCCGGTTATTAAGTAGGAGCCACCCGAAGATTTTGACTTTGAGGGGTGCTTTTGCTCGCATCAAGATTGGCGTCCATCTACATTCCAACCCCGGGTGAGAGATGCGATCATATACTTGGCTCGTGGGATATCTCACGATGTGCTCCGGAGAGCTCGATGTTGTCACACTTCTTTTTTCAATCAACCCTTTCAATGATATGTAAAGTGGCATTAGCTCTTGTAGGTTTTTCATAAAGAAAGAAGTGAGGGATGGTGAGATTGTTAGGACGGCCTTCTTTGTCGACTCCGTGGTGACCTTGTGGATAGTGGTCCAACACCTCATTTATCTCGGGGAATTCATAATCCTGCAAAGTATCACCGTCATTAATTAGTGTACAAAATGCTTCAGAAAGATTATAATTGACGCTAAGTTACCTCCATAATAGTGTCAGCGCCGAATTCCTTCCTCCATTGGAGCATATCCAACCACATTTGCTTTGTCTTCTCGATGTCAAACTTCCTTGCCTTCAAAAACCTATGCATACATATTTGTTACATTATTTTCATAATTTATTGGAAATTTTATTTTAGATGATTTGAAAAAAAATGTATTCTAACATTTTTGAATGGTTAGAATGTTTATATGTATGTGCCTGAGCATCATGTGGTAGTTATCGTGCTTAGATGGGAGAAGCTCCTCGAGGATGAGAGTCTGACGAAAGGCATCGACTGCCTGGATCTCCTCAGCATCACGAGGATCCTCAATGGAAATGTCCATAACTTTGCTGCTGCTCCTGCTGCCTCTCCTCGTGAACGAGTTCATGAATTTGGCTGATGCGTTCATAGCCTTCTTCCTGAATGAGGCCATCCTTCTCCTCTCTTCGGTACCATCCTCATGACCTATTAAATATTAGGATGGCCAATATTAATTGAGATATACTAATATATAAAGAGTGTAATATTGATCAAATAAGATAGTAATATAGAATTTTGAAGTTATATTTCTTAAATCTTTGATGAGAGGTTTTACAGTTCTGCTAAATGCATATTTTCATGAAAAAGAGAAAATATATTTTGTGCTTACCGTCAATAGGGAATCTTTCTGCATGGGCGGATATGATTTCACTCATATTAGCCACAATGTTGATGATTGAAAAAATATTGAAATTGACCAAATATATAGTAAAAAAAATTAGTCGGTTTTTGTGAGGTGAGGGGGTTCGGAGGAACTAATTTACGAGGGTTTATGGCTATTTTTAGACAATTCTGAATAGTGGTTCCAACAGAATCTATGAATTAAGAAAGGCTTAGGGACAATCTAACTAGGAAAATTCCTGCGTTTCGCTGCGATATGGTTAAAAAAAATCTTAACAATTCTGAATTATTACTAAAGTCAAACGCGCATAATCTTTTTACTAAAATAATACATAACAATACTAAAATGTTGCACGAAGAAGAGAGGAGTTTAGACATGGTGACGCACGAAGAAGAGAGGAGATCAGAGATGGAGATGGAGACGCCAGACAAGGGCAGGCAAGTGAAGGTTGCTGACTCAGTTGTTCGAAGGAGCCCCAGGCTTCGCAACAAGAGTACGGGAGGGTACGAATCGAGTCTAGAAAAGGCACAACGACTCCAGTTTAAGGACGTGCAGGTGCCAGTTACAAGGAAAGGGAAGATGGCAGTAAACAACCCGATTACAGTGCCAGGGAAAGATGAGTTGACGAAAGAAGATGTTAAGACCATTCTAGCACTGACTGGAGTGGAAGTGGCGGAGGAAGATCTTGGGAAGATGGTGGCCATTGAGGATGAAAATAAATCTGATGATGTGTAATTGTAAGAACAATTTCGATCAAGCTAGGCAGGATGTAAGGCCTAGGAGTAGTATTAAGTTTTTTTTTTTTGAAGAGAATCCTAGGCCACGAATCGTGGCCATTATAGGTTTCTTTTTTATATATATTGATGCCGCCGGAATTCGAACCCACGACCTCTACAACATGAGGGTTTATTGTGCTGAGCATTCAACCATCTAGGCTATGGGATTATTGGCAGGAGTAGTATTAAGTTATGTTTTATTTTAGTTTCAATGTATCAATGTTGTTCGTGGAAAGTACTGTTATGTCAGTTAGGTAGATTAGTTGGGATCAGATATGATCGATTCCATTGGTTTAAGTTCAAGTATTGTTGTTGTGTCTTTTTAGAGTACTGTACCAGTGAGTTAGTTAAAATCAAAAGTTCGGTCTTAGCTTTTAGAATGATGGAATTAAGTAGAACTACATCAACGAAGAGCCATAGGCAGTTAGATCTCTACTTTTGGTTAGATTTAGGTTGGTACATGAATGAAGAGACCAAGCTTAACCCAAGCAATGAAGACACAAAAAGCAATAGGAACAAAACTAGAAAGCATCTCAGTACAATTACAGAAGCAGATATGTGGCAATCGGTTGAATGGATATGAGCAAATTGATGCAAATGGGATGCAAGTGACATAGTAATGATCAGATATATCAATTCAAGCAGGTCAAAAAAACAGATATTCACGATTACAATAACATTACAATGCAAATGGGATGCAAGTGACATAGTAATAACAGGTGTATATGGGCCTAATGATCCGGCCATAAGACACCAGTTTTTTAGAGAAATCAGTGAGGCAGTTCCTTCAGACTAAAGTCCATGAATGATACTGGGTGATTTCAATGTCACTTTAAGGGCGGAAGAAAGAACGAGTCGCACATTTGATTGGAAAGCTGCCCTTAATTTTAGACAATGCATCACAGAGGCACAACTCATGGATCTACCGCTGCTCGGTCAACAATACACATGGTCCAATACGAATACTATGTCCAGATTGGACAGAATACTGGTTTCAATGCAGTGGTCCGTAAGATATCCGAACTCTCAGTTAATGGCAGGAGCTAATACATCATTGGATCATATCCCGCTCATATACTAGGCTTTATCCACGTTTCCAAAACCTAATTTCTTCAGATTTGAGAACTTTTGGTTGCAATATGAACAAGTGGATGAGATAGTTCGGAATGAATGGAATAAGAATGACTTACTAAATCTCAACAAGTTGCAGGAAACACTAGAAGAGATAGCAAAAAAGATAAGCCAATGGAGTAAAACGAAGATAGGGGATATCAACCAGCAGCTACAACAGTGCAAAGTAACAATTCAATGGCTGGACCAAGCAAAAGAGCATAGGCAACACACACACATGGAAGCCTCGTTGAAATGCAAGATTAAGCAAAGATTTTGCTTATTAAGTAAGCACGAGGAGCACATATGGAGACAACGAGCCAAGGAAACATGGATGAAGGAAGGGGATGATAACACGGCATATTTCCACCAAACTGCCACTATACGCAACAGAAATAACAAAATAGCAATATTACAAACGGAAGATGGATGTTTCACTGATCGTAGAAATAAAGCTAGGGTCTTATTTGAATATTACAGGAACATAATGGGGATGAAAGATGATAGTCTGAATCCACAACAAATCGCTCTAGAACATCTATATGACAGGGACTTATCTCTAGCAACCTTGGACGAGCCGATTACGCTAGAAGAATTAAAAGAGGCAATCTGGGCATGGGGAAACAACAAGACACCGGGTCCGGATGGTTTCACAGGGGAATTTTACAAAAAATACTGGTCTTTATACGGACAAAAATTACTGGCGGTCTTCAATTCAAAAGAAATAAAGGAAAAAGGGTTAAGAGGTCTGAATCTCTCCTATATCACATTAATACCAAAAATTCAAGGTGCTCAACAACCCAACCAATTTAGACCCATAAGCTTATTACATGCAATCCAGAGAATATTCTCAAAAATATTAGCCAGTCGCCTACAAAGGCACATAGCATCCTTGGTGGAAAATACGCAGTCAGGATTTGTCAAAACTAGAAATATCATAGATGATTTTGGATACGCACAATCTCTTCTTGACTTGGCAGTGGAAAATAAGATAGATGCTATTACTTTCAAAGCAGACATTGCTAAGGCGTTTGATACGGTGTCTTGGAAATTTATATTATCAATACTTAAAGCAAGGGGTTTTGGGCAGACGTTTATCGACTGGATTGCAAACGCAATACTAGGAGGATATATAAAGATCATTTTGAATAACACAGTAGGCAAGTCAATACGTATAGAAAGAGGAGTCGGGCAAGGTGATGCTTTATCACCATCAATGTTTTAAATTGCGATATTGCGGTCCATTGCGGTCGGGTCTTTTTTGCAGCTGATTGCGTTTGCGGGCGCAATTGCGGCGCAATGACCTTATTGCGGACAGTCGTTGCGATATTAAATTATGTAAAAGTAATAGTTTGTTTAAATATATTTTTCACAATATTTTTTATCATCATTAATATCGTAAAATTTCCTTTATAATTTTCTTCTAAAAAGAATAAAAAAGTTGATTGTCCTGGAACCTTTTCAGTGTAAATAAAAGTTGATTATAAAATTTCCATTAAAATGGCAATTATACGGGATCTTTGGAATTGTATTTTGTTGAAGAATTTTTTGTCGACATCCTAAAAATATCAAAACACTATAACTCAAATTTTAAATCGAAACATCAATGAAATACAATGAAAATGACTAAATTCATACATTTATAGATGAAAATGACACATTTTAGAAGTTATATATGTTATGAGCATATTTTATCAAATATTTTGATAATAAAACATGGAAACTAAATATTAAATAATCACAAAATTTATGTTATAATATTTATATTAAATAATTCTCGATAAAATTACTTTAACGTGTGTTTTGTGTTTAATTCAGGGTAGAAGACAAAATTTCACAAATTCAAGCCCAGCACTGCATTCCTCTCGTCGAGACGAGCGATTTCGATATAAATTTCATGTAATTTGGTGGAAGGATGAGAAAATTACAACGATTTGAATATTATCCGCAATATTTGACCCGATATGGCCGCAATATTACCGATATTTCGCCGCAATATCCGCAATTTCTCAAAAAATGATATTTTCGCAATACTTCATTGCGATATAGCGATTCTAAATCTCAGCCCGCAATATCCGCAATATCGCCGCAATATCGCCACAATTTAAAACACTAATCACCATTATTATTCATTCTAGCAATGGATGTATTGGCCAAGATCTTCAGAAAATTAAATCAGCTCAATTTCATCAACCCGATAATGAGAGGAGCTACTACAGGATTATACTACGCGGATGATTCGATATATTTCAAAACAAACCAGTGCATCTTAACAGATTTAAGATAATTATGGATACATTTGCTAAGGTATCAGGATTGAAGGTAAACTATGATAAATCAGAATTCGTGCCTATAAAGAACAACAATGATACAATGCAGCAAGTAAAAGATATACTAGGATGTACTTGAAAGAAATACAGTTTCGGATCAACCGTAAAAGTGTACACAAGGATGAATGAATGTAAGCGTACATTTGTAGCCATAACTTTCAGTGGGAAAATCCGATTTGAATGGTTCAAATTGGGTCAGATATATAATGAGATTATCTATAACCTTCATGTAGAAATATATTTCATATGAACGAAGTATAAGTATCGTTTATGTGAAATACCGAAAAGGTGCAACAGTATGACATATAGTTAGTAAAACAGTCATAACTTTTGCATAAGAACTCCAATTGGGCTGGACCAAATTGGGTTGTGTAGATAATGAGATTATCTACAACTTTCATGTTGGTTTATTTTCTGTCAGAGAAATTTATCAATTTCGTCTGGACAGAATACTGAACAGGTTCATGCACTTTTCTGTGTGAAAGGGTGTATATTGGATATACATGTCTCTTCCAAACTAAGTAATTGAGCAATTCATTCTGCCAAAGACACAAAAAGAAAGAGAGAATTCAGATTTAATCTTTCGATAGTGAAAAGGTGCGAAGAGAGAGAAATCGAGAAAAGAGTTTCTCGAAAGATAGAGAATCAATTCGATCGAGCAAGTTCGCCGTACATCGTCTAAGCAGTTGTACTCACGACCGGCGTCTTACGAATCAAGGTGGATACACGTAGAGGAGCAACATCTGAGGCCCTCACGGTTGTGATCGATTCGGACGAGTAGATTGTTTCGGAGACGAAATCAAGCGAATCGGCGAAGTCAACGAACGGTGGAATACGCGCGGTGTGGGACGCGCGGATTGTCACCAACGTGACAGAAGATAGAAGGCAGCGATCAACCCTTCGAGTGCAATCAATTTTGCACCGGTATGAATCTATCCTTCTATTGCATCGTACCCTCGAAGTCATGGTGTGATCTCGGGAATCGGGGAATCGGGGAATCGGACCGGGCCTTCATTCCGCTACGCGGGCCCGGGGTCGAGGATATTCCCCTTCAGTGGTATCAGAGCGATCGCCATCGATTCGAGGGTCGAATCATAGTCGTATATACGATATACGCACGGGTTATCAAAGTTCGTACCCGTTTGCATGATGTTACATGTAGAGAACGTCAAATTCCATTAAAATCACAAGTGAAATTCGCTAGAGATAGATCAAAAGTTGATTGAGAGTATCTAGGAATGATCGTGAAAAGGTTTCATGATTGATCGTTTTGGAAACGAGCGAAAACAGGCTGAACAGCGCAAAAATCGCATAGTCCGTTACAACGGATTTGGAGTTCCGTTGTAACGGACACTGTATAGGATACAAGAATTGGGAAAAATTTGCCAGTATCACATAGTCCGTTACAACGGACTTGGAGTTCCGTTGTAACGGACCCTGTATACGATACGAGGATGCGGGGATGCCTAGGGTGTCTTTTGGAGTCCGTTGTAACGGACATAGTCCGTTGTAACGGAAGTCTACGCAGTTGGTCCGTTGTAACGGACATTGTGTTGCGTTATAACGGACTGGTTACTGGAAATTTGGACAAAGGTTTGCAGAAAATAGCGTTGTAACGGACCTAGGTTGCGTTATAACGGACATGTTTCTGGCAATTTTGGACAATCACCCGATTAAATAGCGTTGTAACGGACTGGAGTTCCGTTGTAACGGAGTGCCAAGGAAACTGGATGCCCGTTGTAACGGACTATGATGCGTTATAACGGACTGGTTTCTGGTTGCTGATTTTGTTTTCGTGATAACTTTAGCTACAAAACTTGGAATTTTGAGTTCTTTATATCGATTTGATCGGCATCAATCATACTAGCATATAATTAGATAATTATTTAGAATAATTAGACTCCCAAATAAAATCATATGCATATCGAAAATCTTGTGATAGTGATATAATATGATTATGTCACGAATTTAGAAACATGCAATGGCATGATCCCTCATAATATTTAAGTCATGGAAATGCCTTCCATATCCACAACCATCAAGATTGATATGACATAGTGCGTGGTTTCAGGCCATAGTCGGGCACGTACTATTGTATATATTGGTGCGGGTGGTAAGCGTTAATTGGGGACTCACGTGATTTCAGGCCATAGTCGGGCACGTGAGTAGTTCGATTGAACGATACGTTGGATATGGTTGTGACTTAACCGTCCAAGCCAATCCGATTGGAGTTCGGGGCATAAATAGAATGCACACACGGAACTTGGATTGTATTGGATACGATTCGTCACCGAAATTATATAAAGGAACGAGAGTCGTATTGGATACGATTGGATTTAATCCTACCTAAAATATCGAGATCTCATTTGTCGGCCATAGTCACTTATGGGAGGATCGTAAAATATGGGTCTTGAGTGTTATGGACTTGGAGTCCCGTATCGGTATGAGGGTTATCGATTCGATAAAATAACACTATCATATAATCATCATATAAGCCCTATAAGATAAGTACGCAACGTTAGTAATCAATCTTTTAATTCATTTGTAGAACATGTCTTCTAGTAACACCAACACCTTATCGATTAGATCGGTATTAGAAAAGGAAAAGCTAGTGGGTCGGAACTACTTAGACTGGCATCGAAACCTGAGAATAATTCTCAGGCAAGAGGGCAAGAGTCACGTATTGGATACGAAAATAGTAGAACCGGGCCCCAACGCTACGGCCGATGAAAAGATCGCGTTTGAGAAACTTATGAAGGACTCAAATGACGTTACGTGCCTCATGTTGGCATGTATGGACGCTAGTCTTCAAAAGCAGTTTGAGGACTCGGATGCATACTCGATAAACGTTGTGCTCAAGGAAATGTTCCAAGAGCAGGAGCGTATTGAACGGTTCAGTACGCTCAAAGAGTTGGTAAACTGCAAGATGCCTTCGGGGTCTTCGGTGAGCACTCACGTTTTGAAGGTGCAAGCTCTCATAGACCGTCTAGAGAGGCTAGGAGAGAAATTGTCGAAGATTATGCAACAAGATTTGATCTTGTGTGCACTTCCTCCAATGTTTTCTCCGTTCGTGACTAACTATCACATGCATTCGATGGATAAGACGATCCCTGAGCTTCACGGAATACTCAAAAATTTTGAAGTCGTCCGGAGAGAACAGGGCAAGAGTTGCCGAGAATGTTCTCACAATTCAGAATAAGGATCGTAAGAGATCAAAGTCCAAGGACGATTCGGCTAAGAAACGTTCGAAGCCGAATAAAAAGGGAAAGGAGAAATCCAATGATGAGACATGCTACCATTGTCACAAGGCTGGACATTGGAAGCGTGATTGCAAGTCTTACCTCGAGGAGTTGAAGAAGGGCAAGGCGGTTTCAGCAACCGGCATCTCAGGTATTAACGTTATTGAAGTTAATATTTCAACTATGACTAATTGGGTATTGGATACAGGATGTGGGACTCATATTTGTCGAAATATGCAGGTTCTACAAAATAGTCGTAGGTTGGAAAAGGGTGAAGTCGATCTACGCGTCGGGAATGGAGCAAGAGTTGCTGCGTTTGCCGTAGGAGTAGTTAATTTGACTTTGCCTAGTGGACTTATATTAGTACTAAATAATTGTTATTATGTACCAACATTATGTAAGAACATAATCAGTGTGTCGAAACTAGCCAATGATGGTTACGAATTCGTTATTAGGAATAATGAGTTTTCGATATGTAAGGATTCTATTATCTATGTAAATGTTATGTTAGAAAATGGTCTTTATGTGTTGAATTTCGATCACGGAAATAATAAGTCCATGTATAACGTTAATGCGAAAAGGATTAAACCTAAAGTTGATAATCGGACTTTCTTTTGGCATTGTCGTCTAGGTCACGTGAATGAGAAACGCATTGCTAGACTCCATAAAGATGGAATGCTAGACTCATTTGAATTTGATTCATTTGGGAATTGCGAATCTTGTTTGCTTGGCAAGATGACAAAGGCACCATTCTCCAAGGTCGGAGAGCGGTCCAACGATCTATTGGAACTCATACATTCCGATGTATGTGGACCGATGAGCATCGAGGCAAGAGGAGGATATCGATACTTTGTTACATTTACGAACGATCATAGTAGATATGGATATATCTATTTGATGCGTACTAAAGCGGAGACCTTTGAAAAGTTCAAAGAGTTTCAAAACGAAGTTGAAAATCAGCTTGGCAAGAAAATTAAAGCCATTCGATCGGATCGAGGTGGCGAATATTTGAGCTATGAGTTTGAAGATCATCTAAAAGATTGTGGAATAGTTCCACAATGGACTCCGGCAGAAACGCCACAATGGAATGGTGTGTCCGAGAGGAGGAATCGGACCTTGTTGGACATGGTTCGATCCATGATGAGTCAAACATCCCTTCCAAAATCATTTTGGGGATATGCCCTAGAGACAGCGGCTTTCTTATTGAACCGCATACCTTCTAAATCGGTACAAAAGACGCCATATGAGATGTGATTTGGAAAATCTCCAAAGTTGTCTTTTGTTAAGATTTGGGGTTGTGAAGCATATGTTCGAAAATTGATTTCGGATAAGCTCGAACCCAAATCTGAAAAATGTTTATTTGTCGGGTATCCTAAGGAAACAAAAGGATATTATTTCTATCTTCCAATCAAAAATAAAGTTTTCGTAGCTCGAAGAGGAGTCTTCCTTGAGGAGGACTTTATCTCTAGGCGAGTGAATGGGACTGAAATAGATCTCGAAGCAATTCGGGACCCGCAAACGAATGTTGAACCGATGAACGTTGATCCGGTTTCCTCAAATGTTGAGGATCCGGAGTCAAGTGCACAAGGCGCAATTCGTGTTGGGGAATATCCCCGGGCCCGGGCCCGCGCAGCGGATATGTAGGCCCGGTCCGGTTCCCCGATTCCCGAGATCACGCCATGACTTCGAGGGTACGATGCAAATAGAAGGATAGATCCATACCAGTTCCAAATTGATGGAACACGAAGGGTTGATCGCTGCCTTCTATTCCTCCGTCACGTTGGTGACAATCCGCGCGTCCCATACCACGCGTCTTTCACCGTTCGTTGACCGTCTTCTCACTCCTTGAGTCGATCACAATCCAAGAGCCACAATTGTCGCTCCTCTACTTGTATCCACCGTGAGCCGCAAGACGTCGGTCGCGGATGCACCTGCGAACTTGCTCGATCTAATCGATTCTCTATTACTCGAGAAACTCCTTTCTCGATTTCTCTCTCTTCGCACCCTTTCACTCACTAAAGATCAAATCTGAATTTGCTCTTTTTCTTGTGTATATTGGGCAGAATAATCACTTGCTTAGAATGATTCAACTGATGAATTCCTTCTGAATTCCCTTAGTGAAGATGAGAGAGAAAATCCTATTTATACCTAATAGGATAAGGATTAGCCAAAAGGCATGTATATCCAATATACACCCTTTCACACAGAAAACTGTATGAACCTGTTCAGTATTCTGTCCAGACGAAATTGATAAATTTCTCTGACAGAAAATCAACCAACACGAAAGTTGTAGATAATCTTATTATCTACTCAACCCAATTTGGCCCAGCCCAATTGGAGTTCGTATGCAAAAGTTATGACTGTTTTACTAACTGTATGTCATACTGTTGCACCCTTTCGGTATTTCACAGAAACGACACTTATACTTCGTTCATATGAAATATATTTCTATATGAAGGTTGTAGATAATCTCATTATCTATCTAACCCAATTTGAACCATTCTAATTGGATTTTCCCACTGAAAGTTATGGCCACGAATGTACGACTACATTCGTTTATCCTTGTGTACACTTTTACGGTTGATCCGAAACTGTATTTCTTTCAGTCTCCCACTCAATTTCAGATCTACCTAACAGGTACTCATGCATATCCAATACGCACGATTTTAGAGAATATAGCTCGCGTATCAAATACCAAGCTATGCACATCCAATGTGCCGATTTTATGATCAAGCCCGACTTAGTACGACTCGTTGTGTGACCATGTAGGTTCGACTTAACGATGGCAGTAGGTTGTTTCCAATGCCTACAAGCTCATGAGCGGGATCTAGTCACTCCATCATAGCTACCCATGTTAAACGAAAAATGATTGTGATCATTGTGCCTATCTCGAATAGCGGTTACTAGTTCTCTTGTTTACGATATCCGTTAATCAAAAGGCATGGTAATAGTCATCCTTATAATTTGATTAACTACACTTATTCCCCGATTCCGAGTTGAGTTAACAAATTTCAATCGATATTAACCATTAATATCATTGACCGTGGCCACGGATTTCGTTAATCGACTCATCGAGCGGCGCCTAAGAGATATCTCTTCCTTTCGGAATAAACAATTCCTATCTTGGAGACTCACATTGAATTCCGTGTTTCAGACAATACCCAATGATGACCCTTTTAACTCCCTGTTACGGTGAGCGTAAGATCATATCAAAGCATTGTGTTACGCACGTAACGCAATCAATGATCCCCTCAAGTTTGAAGAATCTAAAACCCCATCCGTCGCAAGTCCATCCATAATGACTAAACCATGTCATGGTCTCGCGGCTTCGGTCATATCCAATACATGTAACCTAACATATATCTACGTTCCCGATTCGACAAACTCCTTTGTCCCATGATTAGCAAAACATAATCATCTCCTCGGCAAACGTACTAGTGTACGCGTTCAGTCTATTCCCTTGTAATAGTAATGCTTCTCTCTTAAGCAAACTGACCCGCGACTAGGGATGTTTAGAAATGACACTTTAAGTGTGACGGTTTCGCTGCACATGGTCCTCAACCATGTCGACGTCCACACAAGTTCAAATCAAGGTTCATGTAACAATCATATTACACAACCCAGCACACAGTTTTCATATATGGTGAATGCATATTAATTTAAGTAAACAAAAATTTTAAAAGGGATGCATTCATATGGACTAAGTATTTGGGTGATACAACGTTTACCTATGGGTATCTCCATACCCATAACCTGCGAGGACTATCGTATTAGATAACTACACTCTACTCTCTTCTTCCTCCTCTAGGTATCTCCATACCCATAGTCATCGCATGACAGTCACGCGCGACTAGAGAGAGCGGTTTTGTAAACGGGTCCGCACGTTCCCGCTAGTGTTAATCTTCAACAGGATTGGAACATTTCCAATACCTACGATCACATCTTTTCACAAAATTCCATGGATCAAATGAAATTTTCTGAGTATTGGCTAGAAGTGGTTGTGACCTCGGCATTTTTGGCTTGTACTATTGCGTTTCACGCAATAAACAACCATAAATCCGATAACTCGTGGCTACGAGAGTTTGGTCATGTTTCCTTGATCCATACCACTTCCTTTTGCGATTAATAACCGCAATATACTCGCCACCGTAAATAGAATCATAAACTATTGGTCTTGTGGAACCTTTCCATATAACCGTGTTTTCATTTAAGCAAAACATGTACACACTTTGTGATCGAAAGTCGTGCTACATATTTGGACGTGCTTAATCTTTGGAAACTGTTGTTGTTATAACTCTTTATAACCAACACGTCCTCCACACCATTATAGATAAAAATCCTGAATTCTTTCGTAAAGTATTCAAGGATAAACTTCACCTCTATCAATACAAATCCCGATGGGTTTAAATATACATAACCGTTATGTATATACTTGTATAACCATTATACATTCACAAGAGTTAGTCTCATGTAATCGAATTACATTCAAACTTATGTGATTCCCATGAATTGTATTGACGGTAAATTAGACGACTTATGTGTACGACGTATAGCCACATACATATCATGACAGATATAATAGATCCTAACATCAAATGTAAGGCATCATATTATTACTTTTCGCGCTGCTTGATGTCTCACATCGAGCCTTTGAAAATTTCTGTCATGCGACATTTTGATTTAACTCCTCCAAGAAGTTAAATGTTGAAAACCATTTTCAACAATATGTCGATATATGTGTCATAACATAGAACGAGGAACTTCTTAGATCTATCCTATAGATCTTCACGCTTATTCATAAGCGGTCTCGTCTAAATCCTTTGTCGTTACAAGAAATATAACGCAGCTCCCACTAACCTTCATGTGTACACAAAGTTTTCATTCGTTCCGACAATGATATAACTATTTATAACTTTGTCAAAACGAATATTCCAATTCCGAGAAGCATTCTTTAATCCATCATATGGATCGTTAAAGCATGCATATCCTATTCCAATTCTTATGAATTGGCAAAACCGTAAGGTTGTGTCAAGTACACATCCTTTAATAAAATTTCTGTTAAGAAATTCGGTTTTGACATCCATCTTGCCACATCACATAGTCATAATACGCGATTATGGCAAGCATAATTTCGAGAATAGGAAAGCATGGCAACATGCGAAAACGTTTCTTCATAGTCCGACTATGAATTGCATGAAACTCTTCGCAAAAAGCCTCGCTTTATATATATGCGTATTCCTATCCATGTAGGTTCTTCATCTTGAAAAACCTACTCACATTTCACGGGTCTAACCCAGAAAGTGATGAAATCAAGTTCTGAACTTGATAATTTACATGGATCGAATCTCAGATTTCATGACACCATGTCATGTGGAATCAACTTTTCATAGCATCATTGTAGGATATCGAATCATCATATGATTTCGATCTATCATCATTAGTCACGATAAATCCGTATTTACCGGCTTATGATATAGCCTACTTGATCTACGAAAAATTCCTTTGTGTGTTCGACTTGCGTTCATCAATTCTTGATGAAGCCATGTCAACTTTCCTCGGTACAATGTTCATTTTCAGATCTCGAACTCTTTCGAGATTTATTCTACTCCCACTAGCCCGCATAGAGATAAATGACACCAAGTTCCAAACTTGTGTGCATCTAGTCCTCCTCCAAGAAGGCATCTCTTCGAGCCACGAAAATCTCATTTTCATAGGGACGTTAGAACTAATACCCTTTAATTTCCTTAAGGATAAACGAACAATTTCCAGATTTGGGATTGAGTTTAACCGAAACAAATTTCGAAATATACTCACATCCTCAAATATGTACAAATGACAACTTCGGAACCATTCCGATCCATATCTCATATGGCGTTTTTGTACCGATTAGAAGGTTTATGGTCCATATCTCATATGCAACCATTCATTAGTGCCGCTGTCTCAAGGGCGTATCCCCAAAACATTTTTTGGAGATCCTATTGACTTATCATTTATCGAACCATGTCCAACATGCGTTCATTTCCTCTTTTCGGACACATCTCAATGTTCCAAATGAAGACAATCGTGAAACGATTCCACAATCATAAATGA
Organism: Luzula sylvatica; assembly: GCA_946800325.1. Taxonomy (NCBI): domain Eukaryota; kingdom Viridiplantae; phylum Streptophyta; class Magnoliopsida; order Poales; family Juncaceae; genus Luzula; species Luzula sylvatica. The sequence goes on along the minus strand of OX326959.1, from coordinate 34,308,559 downwards.
TCATCAATATTCATAACTCAAATATCGCCTCTTCGATCCTATCGAAAGGTCTAGCTCAAATACTCGCCTTCTCGATCCTATCGAAAAGCTTTGATTTTCTTGCTTAGTTGATTTCGTATTTTGTTTTGAAACTCTATGAACCTTTCAAAAGTCTCCGTTTCGGTACGCATTAAATAGATATTTTCATATCTACTTTAACCGTCCATAAACGTAACAAAATATCGATAGCCTCCTCTTGCCTCGGAACTTATCGGAACATTTACATTTAAATGTAATTTCCAATAATTCGTTGGATCTTTCTCCAACCTTTGGAGAATGATGCCCTTTGTCATCTTTCCTAATAAATAAGTATCGCATTAATCAATCGAATCTAATTCGAATGATTCTAGCAATCCATCATATGGAATCTAGATACGCGAATCTCGTTTATATGGCCAAGACGGCAATGCCAAAAGAAGCAATCAACCTCTTGGTTTAATCCTCCTCGGATTTCACCATTCTTTGAGTCATTAGTTTGAACAACTCCTTGTCCGAACTTTCTGTTTTGGAAAACATTTTCCCAAAATACCCTTAGACATACATTTCTTTCGATCCCTCCTTTGAATTACAAGGACATCCACGCATCTATATACATTGGATTCCTCGGATACTCCGAGCATCTCCAATTCAATTGTAAATCGCATCTCATGCAATTCAGGGATCGACTTATCTATCGAATGCATATGATATTCGGTCACAAAGATCAAATCTCGTACCATCAACACACGAGTGTTAATCAAAGACCCATAAGGCGTCTCAAAATTAACCCACTCTTTGAGCCGCATTGAGTCATTCAACGCGCTTTAGCTCTTGAAACTATTTCATGAGCGTTGTGTTTTACTTTCATATACACCCGAATTCTCAAAACAATTTTGAGAAATTTGCGTCTATACATGCCACCACAAGGCACGTAATATTGTTCGATTCCTTCTTAAGTTTATCGAACCCGGCTTTCTCTAAAGCCAAAGCCTCGAGCCCCGAATCTACCATTTCCGTGTCCAACACGTTCCTTTAAGTCTAAGAACTATTCTTTGACTATCAAGATTAATAACGGTAATTCCGGCCCAAAAGCCATCTATCATATCGATCTAATCGATATATTTGGTGTTGCTTGAAAACATAATTCTAAACGGATGATGAAGATTAATTCCTAACCGTGCGTACTTAATCTATATGCTTATATGATAATTATATGATAGTGTTATTTTATCGAATCGATAACCCTCATACCGATACGGGACTCCAAGTCCATAACACTCAAGATCCATATATCACGATCCTCCCATAAGTTGCTTTGGCAGACGAATGGGATCTCGCTATTTAGGTAGGATTATATCCAATCGCATCCAATGCGACTCTTGAACCTTTATAGGATTTCGGTGATGAATCGTATCCAATACAATCCCAGTTCCGTGTGTGCATCCTATCTATGCCCCGAACTTCCAATCAAGTCGGCTTTGGCCTCAACCCTTACTGGCTTGAACGGTTAAGTCACAACCATACTCAGCGTATCGTTCAAATAAACTACTAATAAGTCGGCTTTGGCCTTAACCCTTATCAGTCCCTATTTAACGCTTGCCACCCCGTCGATGACTACAATAACCCATGTCGGCTTTGGCCTTAACCCATGTGAGACGTAGTACCGATCATAGTGGTTGTGAATATGGAAGGCATTTCCATGACTTAAATATTATGAGGGATCATGCCATTGCATGTTTCTAAATTCGTGACATAATCATATTATATCACTATCACAAGATTTGTAAATGCATATGATTTATTTAGGGAGATTAATTATTCTAAATAATTAATTATCTAATATGCTAGAATGTTTGATGCCGATCAAATCGATATAAAGAACTCAAAATTCCGAGCTTCGAAGCCAAAGTTATCGCGAAAACAAAAACAGCATCCAGAGAAGGGTCCGTTATAACGGACTGCCCCATCAGTTGTAACGCAGGGGCCGTGGGGCGCGAGAAAACCTCGCCCGGGACGCGTCCGGGGCGCCAAAAACTGGCCCCGGGGCGGCAGAAAAACAGTTTTTCTGCACCCTTTCGTTATTTCATTAGAACGACACTAATACTTCGCTCAAATGAAATATATTACAACATGAAAGTTCTAGATAATCTCATTATCTAACTAACCCAATTTGAACCATTCAAATCGGAATTTTCTACTGAACGTTATACCAGTTTTAGTAAAATACGAACAAATGAAAAGGTAAGTTTATCCAATAGACACCTTTTCAACCAGAAAACTACAGACACCTTTTCAGTATTCTGTTGAAACAAAAATATTAAATTGTTCCAACCGACTTTGAACATGAACGAAAGTTCTAGATAATCGTATTATCTAACTAACCCAATTGGATTGGACTCAATTGGATTTTCGATGCGACATATACGGACGTTTTAGTCTCTGTATGTCAAACAGTCGCACCCTTTCAGTATTCCATAAAAACGACACTGATAATTCGTTCAAATGAAAAAACTTTCTGTATCAAAGTCATAGATAATCCCATTATCTAACTACGCCAATTTGATCCAATCAATTTGGAGTTTTCCACTGAAAATTATCTTAGTTTTACTCACTGTTTCGTATTCTATTTTTCTGCAGATTTTGCCGTTTCGTCCGTTTTCGCTCGTTTCCAAAACGATAAATCATGAAACTTTTTCACGATCATTCCTAGATACTCTCAATCAACTTTTGATCGATCTCTAGCGAATTCCACTTGTGATTTTAACGGAATTTGACTTTCTCTATATGTAACATCATGCAAACGGGTACGAACTTTGATAACCCGTGCGTATATCTAATATACGACTATGATTCGACCCTCGAATCGATGGCGATCGCTCTGATACCACTGTTGGGGAATATCCCCGGGCCCGGGCCCGCGCAGCGGATATGTAGGCCCGGTCCGGTTCCCCGATTCCCGAGATCACGCCATGACTTCGAGGGTACGATGCAAATAGAAGGATAGATCCATACCAGTTCCAAATTGATGGAACACGAAGGGTTGATCGCTGCCTTCTATTCCTCCGTCACGTTGGTGACAATCCGCGCGTCCCATACCACGCGTCTTTCACCGTTCGTTGACCGTCTTCTCACTCCTTGAGTCGATCACAATCCAAGAGCCACAATTGTCGCTCCTCTACTTGTATCCACCGTGAGCCGCAAGACGTCGGTCGCGGATGCACCTGCGAACTTGCTCGATCTAATCGATTCTCTATTACTCGAGAAACTCCTTTCTCGATTTCTCTCTCTTCGCACCCTTTCACTCACTAAAGATCAAATCTGAATTTGCTCTTTTTCTTGTGTATATTGGGCAGAATAATCACTTGCTTAGAATGATTCAACTGATGAATTCCTTCTGAATTCCCTTAGTGAAGATGAGAGAGAAAATCCTATTTATACCTAATAGGATAAGGATTAGCCAAAAGGCATGTATATCCAATATACACCCTTTCACACAGAAAACTGTATGAACCTGTTCAGTATTCTGTCCAGACGAAATTGATAAATTTCTCTGACAGAAAATCAACCAACACGAAAGTTGTAGATAATCTTATTATCTACTCAACCCAATTTGGCCCAGCCCAATTGGAGTTCGTATGCAAAAGTTATGACTGTTTTACTAACTGTATGTCATACTGTTGCACCCTTTCGGTATTTCACAGAAACGACACTTATACTTCGTTCATATGAAATATATTTCTATATGAAGGTTGTAGATAATCTCATTATCTATCTAACCCAATTTGAACCATTCTAATTGGATTTTCCCACTGAAAGTTATGGCCACGAATGTACGACTACATTCGTTTATCCTTGTGTACACTTTTACGGTTGATCCGAAACTGTATTTCTTTCAATTCGTAGATCGGGTAGGATTCGTCAAGAGCCTGTACGATATGGTTTTATCGTGGAAAATAACGATGAAGTCGAATTCATAGATGATGAACCGACATCCTTTCGCGAGGCTATGAAAAGCGAGGATTCCAATAAATGGCAAACTGCCATGAAATCCGAGATTCAATCCATGTACGATAATCAAGTTTGGAACTTGGTTGATCCACCTCCCGGGGTTAATCCAGTGGGATGTAAGTGGGTCTTCAAGAAGAAGACCGACATGGATGGGAATGTGAACACTTATAAGGCACGGCTTGTGGCGAAAGGTTTCAAACAAATTCATGGAATAGACTATGAAGAAATGTTTTCACTCGTAGCAATGCTTAAATCCATACGGATCTTACTTGCTATCTCTGCGTATTATAATTACGAGATTTGGCAAATGGATGTCAAAACCGCATTCCTTAACGGGAACTTAGAAGAGGATGTGTACATGACACAGCCCGAGGGTTTTGTCGATTCAAAGAGTCCGGATAAAGTGTGTAAGTTGCAACGATCCATTTATGGATTGAAGCAAGCTTCTCGGAGTTGGAACATACGTTTCGATGAAGTTATACGAGAATATAATTTCGTGAAAAACGTACAAGAACCTTGTGTACACAAGAAGGTTAGTGGGAGCCGTGTAGTATTTCTTGTACTATATGTAGACGACATCTTGATCATAGGAAACGACATTCCGATGCTTACGGATGTTAAGAAGTATTTAAATACTCATTTCGCTATGAAAGATTTGGGCGAGGCCGCTTATATATTAGGCGTGAGGATTTATAGAGATAGATCCAAGAAGTTACTCGGCTTGAGTCAAAACACGTACATCGACAAAGTGTTGAAACGGTTTTCAATGCAAAATTCGAAGAAAGGACTTCTTCCAATGTCGAGTGGCATATCGTATTCTAAAGCTCAATGTCCGACATCGAGCGAAGATAAGAATGCGATGAGTATTGTTCCATACGCTTCGGCGGTTGGATCAATTATGTATGCCATGATATGTACGCGCCCCGATGTGTCGTATGCATTGAGCGTCGTTTCGCGTTACCAATCTAATCCAAGGGATATGCATTGGATCGCGGTAAAGAACATCCTTAAGTACTTACGAAGAACTAAGGATCAATTTCTAATTTATGATGGAAAGACATCCGGGTTGGTCATCAATGGATATACCGACGCCAGTTTCCAAACATGTGTCGATGACTTTCGATCACAAAGCGGATACGTGTTTTGTCTAAATGGTGGAGCGGTAGTTTGGAAGAGTTCCAAACAACCCACGATAGCAGACTCTACAACTGAATCGAAGTATATTGCGGCTTCCGAAGCTGCAAAGGAGGCAGTATGGATCAAGAAGTTTGTGACCGAACTTGGTGTAGTCCCGAGTATCTCGGAACCTGTAGTTGTGTATTGCGACAATACGGGCGCAATAGCACAGTCCAAGGAACCGAGGGCACATCACCGCTCCAAGCACATACTCAGAAAATTTCACTTGATCCGTGAGATTTTGCAAAGAAAGGATGTGATCATTGAAAAGATTGATACTGACAGAAATGTTGCGGACCCGTTTACTAAGCCACTCTCGCAAGCTAAGCACAATTATCATGTGAAAGCTATAGGTTTGAGATACCTAGAGGAGGAAGAGAGTAGTTAGTTATCTAAAACGATAGTTTCGTAGGACGAGATTAGTCTAATAGATTAGTAAACGTTGTATCACCCCAAACTTATCTTATAGTAATGCAATTTCAGAATTTTAAAATTTTTCATTTTTGCATCTATCTTATATGAAAACTGTGTGCAGGGTTGTGTAATATGATTATATGAACCTTGATTTGAACTTGTGTGACGTCGACATGGTTGAGGACCATGTGCAGCGAAACCGTCACACTTAAAGTGTCATTTCTAAACATCCCTAGTCGCGGATCAGCTTACTTAAGAGAGAAGCATTTCTATTATCAGATAATAAACTGAACGCGTACACTAGTACGTTAGCCGAGGAGATGATTATGTTTTGCTAATCATGGGACAAAGGTGTTTGTCGAATCGGGAACGTAGATATATGCTAGGTGACATATATTGGATATGACCGAAGCAGCGAGATCATGACATGGTTTAGTCATTATGGATGAACTCGCGACGAGTAGGGTATTAGGTTCTTCAAACTTGAGGAGATCATTGATTGCGTTACGTGTGTAACACAATGCTTTGATATGATCTTACGCTCACCGTAACAGGGAGTTAAAAGGGTCATCATTGGGTATTGTCTGAAACACGGAATTCAATGTGAGTCTCCAAGATAGGAATTGTTTATTCCGAAAGGAAGAGATATCTCTTAGGCGCCGCTCGATGAGTCGATTAACGAAATATGCGGCCGCAGTCAATGATATTAACGGTTAATATCGATTGAAATTTGTTAACTCAACTCGGAATCGGGGAATAAGTGTAGTTAATCAAATTATAAGGATGACTATCACCATGCCTTTTGATTAACGGATATCGTAAACAAGAGAACTAATAACCGCTATTCGAGATAGGCACAATGATCACAATCATTATTCGTTTAACATTGGTAGCTATGATGGAGTGACTGTCATCGTTAATCGAACCTACATGGTCACACAACGAGTCGTACTAAGTCGGGTTTGATCATAAAATTGGCACATAGGATGTGCATAGCTTGGTATTTGATACGCGAGCTATATTCTCTAAAATCGTGCGTATTGGATATGCATGAGTACCTTTTAGGTAGATCTGAAATTGAGAGGGAGACTGAAAGAAATACAGTTTCGGATCAACCGTAAAAGTGTACACAAGGATGAACGAATGTAAGCGTACATTTGTAGCCATAACTTTCAGTGGGAAAATCCGATTTGAATGGTTCAAATTGGGTTAGATAGATAATGAGATTATCTATAACCTTCATGTAGAAATATATTTCATATGAACGAAGTATAAGTATCGTTTATGTGAAATACCGAAAGGGTGCAACAGTATGACATATAGTTAGTAAAATAGTCATAACTTTTGCATAAGAACTCCAATTGGGTTGTGTAGATAATGAGATTATCTACAACTTTCATGTTGGTTTATTTTCTGTCAGAGAAATTTATCAATTTCGTCTGGACAGAATACTGAACAGGTTCATGCACTTTTCTGTGTGAAAGGGTGTATATTGGATATACATGCCTCTTGGCTAATCATAATCCTATTTGATATAAATATGATACTTTCTCTCTCATCCAAACTAAGTAATTGAGCAATTCATTCTGCCAAAGACACAAAAAGAAAGAGAGAATTCAGATTTAATCTTTCGATAGTGAAAAGGTGCGAAGAGAGAGAAATCGAGAAAAGAGTTTCTCGAAAGATAGAGAATCAATTCGATCGAGCAAGTTCGCCGTACATCGTCTAGGCAGTTGTACTCGCGACCGGCGTCTTACGAATCAAGGTGGATACACGTAGAGGAGCAACATCTGAGGCTCCCACGGTTGTGATCGATTCGGACGAGTAGATTGTTTCGGAGACGAAATCAAGCGAATCGGCGATGTCAACGAACGGTGGAATACGCGTGGTGTGGGACGCGCGGATTGTCACCAACGTGACAGAAGATAGAAGGCAGCGATCAACCCTTCGAGTGCAATCAATTTTGCACCGGTATGAATCTATCCTTCTATTGCATCGTACCCTCGAAGTCATGGTGTGATCTCAGGAATCGGGGAATCGGACCGGGCCTTCATTCCGCTGCGCGGGCCCGGGGTCGAGGATATTCCCCTTCAGTACTCATACCACCTTTCCAATCCGGTATCTTGGATTACCTTTAACACCAGGTAAACTGAGAAAACAAGACTATCAGGAATTAATTCATAAAATAGCATCTAGACTATCAGGATGGAAGCAAAACACTCTAAACTTCTCAGGCAGATTAGTACTCACTCAATCGGTCTTGATGTCTATGCCAATATACTTCATGTCGGTCTTTTTATTGCCAAATTGGGTTATAAAAAAACTGGATAAAATTATGAGAAATTTCTTATGAAAAGGTAATAGTGTAGAGGGAAAAGGAATACCACTCATATCTTGGAACAAAATCTGTAGACCAAAGGAACAAGGAGGCCTCTCTATATTAAACATAAAAGTATTCAATGAAGCTTTATTATCAAAATGGATTTGGAAATTGATGGAACCAGGAAACAATATATGGAAGGAACTCGTCCTCAATGTATATGGAGAGCAGATATATCAAAATTTGTGTAAACGAAGTGTGACCAAATTAAGGATTTTGAAGATATGTAACCAACTCTATGAACCGTTTAATGCATCCATATTGATAGAAAATAGAAGAGGGGACAAGATCAAATTCTGGGAGCACAAATGGATGGGAACAGCTCTTAAATATCAATATCCGTGCTTATACACATATAAGGAGGAAGGACTGGTTTTGTTAAACCAGATTTGGAAGGATGATGAAATAGAAGGTCTGAGATCACCATTGTCTCAACAAGCGCAAAGAGAGTATACATGCTTGAAGCAATAATTGTGCAATTATGGAGAAGGAACCAATCGAGAGGATGGGGTATCTTAGCAGTGGACTCCCAACAAAAAATTCTCAACAAAAAGCATGTATAACTTCTTAATTAAAGGAGTATACACGAAAGAGAGTTATCATCACATATGGAAGACAAAGGTACCGTCAAAAATTAAAAACTTCGTGTGGTTACTATCTAGAAATGCAATTCTAGCGGTGGATAATTTAAGAAAGAGAGGATGGATAATCCCAAATCGTTGTGTTTTATGCAAGCAAGAAGAAGAAACTATACACCATATCATAAACAAATGCCCTTTCTCAGTTACAATATGGACACATATTAATGCTACATTCGACGTGGGGATTTTACACATCAATGACATTATACCGAAGATAATGGAAGGGGTCTTCAATAATGAAATCAAGATAGTAATCATGCACTCGATCTTTAGTATATGGAAAGAAAGGTGCATGAGAATATTTCAAGAAAAATTGAGATCAAGTGCAATTCTAGTAGAGGAGATCACTTCGGAGGTTCAACTATGGAATCAGATTAGGAATAATCAATCTCGAAGAACGATGGATATAAGTGTAGGAACAAGGTGACGCACGTGTAATGTTCTGTAAATATGGGGCTTGTAGGGACTTTGAACCCGCCTCATTAAATCAAAAAACAAAAAAAAATACTAAAATGTTCATCATCATTTACCACCATAATACAATCATATATTGTACATGAGTAATTCTACGCAACATGCTCTCGTTACATGATTGTCGACAGAAATTGATCATACGGTAGATATTGTATTCATTCACACTATAAAAAATAGTTTAATTTATTTCAATCCAAACCATACATCTCATCATCTTGCTGTCAATCATGCAGCGAGAGCATGATGTGTAGAATTACTTTAATGTACATACCACAAAACATGGATTAAAATGTACATACTATTTTAATATATCAAAAGATCGCATACAAATTGATCAGTTGAATCAGAAGATCTCATACAAATTTAATTATTTGATGTAGCAAATAACGAAATGTTCTCATAAAAATAAACAAATTCATACTAAAACAACCACCCTAAAATATTTATATTCATGTGGCACCATAAGTACACATTCCCAATATTGTACATACCATGAATAAAAAAGATACATAACGGTTCAATATAACACAAGATCTGATTCACACCAAAAGTCAGTGCATCGGATTCACACAACAACTCTTGACATTACACTTTCCTCGCACCAATATGGCTTCCCTGCTCCCACCCAATAGCAAGTTCCAGTATAAGTCAGCAATAAAGACAGAGAAAAAAGAATGAACGGGTTTTTGGAGCAGGAGAAAATCCAGAATAGGAATCAGTGTGTGTGGATTTGGTCAGTTCACTTATGTTGGTTTGAGAGTTTATCTTTAGAAATTGAACACAACAATATTTTTGTCGAATTAGTTGTTATCAGGTCCGGCCTCAGATATAGGTCCAAAAAATTTGGACTTTGGGTCCATATCTGAGGGGGGTCCATATATATATGTTACCTATATATACTAACAAGGTAAAACCAATACTATCCATCAGTATTTTAAAATTTTCTCAGATCACTCTCCTGTCTCTCTTTTTGCGCCTCCTGTGTTCTCTCTCTCCACTCTCTTTTTTGCCGTGACTTTTGTTAGAAGGAAGGTCTTGTTCGGTGGCTAGAGCTTGGAGAAGCCGCGTTTCTCTGTTGGAAGACGTGTTCGCCCTCCTTTGTCTCTCTCTTCAGTGCTGGAATTTCGCATTTTTTTAGGCCTAACTGTGAGGGGAAAACTCTTTACTACTGAAGAATTTTCGCAATTTTTTTTTGCTGCTGCACAAATTGTTCGTTGATTCTCAAAATTAGGTATGCTCATCTCGATATTCCTTATAGTGTGCTAATTTATCTAGCTTTTGATCTCGATATCCATTTTAGTGTGTTAATTTCAATTTGTTGATCTCGATTTATTTTAGTGTGTTAATTTTGTTTCAAAATTAGGCACATTGTCGTCATCGTCATGCCTACATCCGGATGTCAAAAAAAGAAAAAGAAACAAAAGACGGAAGCAGAGAAACAAAAGACACATTTGATATTTTTCGAATGAATGAACAAAATTTAGAAATATAAAATGTGGCTCCCTTTACGAATTCGCAAGTAAAACTATGTTTTGGTTGGTTGGCTCCTCTTCAAACTTCATTATTTAATCTTAAATAATTCAAGAACAAATTATATTTTTGGAAGCAGTTTGTTGTATTTTTATTTTACATAAGGTATACATATTTCTATTTTATTGGATATTTGGAAATTTGTTGAATTTATTGCATTGATTGAATTATTATTTTTCTAACTATAGTTTATGGATCATATTAAGTAGTACGTTATTTTTTATTCTAACATTAAGAAATGAGATTATCGGTTGGGTCCGGTCATCGGAACCCAACCCACACACCCACACACCACACACCCACACACACAAAAAAAAGATTGGTTAGTTTTATTGTGTGCATGAGTGCATCTGCATCTAAATTGAGGATTGATGGGCATGATTTTATGGTTTAGTTTATCATATCATTTATGAATTCTATATTATAATAGTTCAGTACTTACACCAAGTCCGTATGGAGGCTTTGCAAGAGCCTACACAACATACCCGTCATTATTACGGGGGGACGCTCGATAATTTAAGCTTGGAATGAAGCTAGAGCAAAGATATCCAAAGATGAACGGAAGGAGTGGGTCACCCTATGAATGTCGCTAGCGTGGCTCATATGGAAAGAAAGAAATGCTCGTGTATTTCGGAATAACAAATCGGGCTCAAGAATGACGGTTGATAAGGGCAATCCAAGAGGCGACGGCGTGGATTAGGATCGCAAACTAGGAACAAGGAAATAGAATTAGCTTACTTTCGAAGTTTTCTTACTTTATTGTAATCCTTTGTAAATAACTATTTTTTCATATATGAAAATCACAAGGTAGGCAACCGCCTTCCTATTTCAAAAAAAAAAAATAGTTCAGTACGATTTGGACCGCTTTTTTGCTCGCTTCATTATTTGGATTTTTTAGATTTATTTTAAGTTGAGTATTCTCGAATTTTGATTGTTAATCATGTTGAATTTTGAATTAGATATTTTAGTATAGATAAATGTTACAAAACAATAATTAGCATAATATATATATTTAATACTTAAAAAATAAAAAACCGATATGAAATCATTAATCGGTACCTCACCGATCCTTAAGCAATGTACAATTTCTATAATGATACCACATACTAGAAAGATTATTCTATACCAAAATGGGAGAAAAAAATTGTCTTAAGAATGGAAATAAACTTGCTATGGAAACAAAAATATATATATCACAAAATGTGAAGAATGGACTAAGAAATGTGTTATAAAGTATTTACATATTAATTCCTTTAACTATTATAATATTAAGAATATTAAAAAAATTATAATCATATTAAGAAATTATACGTCTTCAAAAAAAAAAGACATGTACGTAATTATCATATTTTTTTTTTTGAAAGAAACCTAATCCACGAATCGTTAATATATTTGATTTCATATTTTTATTGATAATACCAACGAAACTCGAAAGTCGAACCCAATACATATGGTATCTTATGTCAAACACCTCACCACTAGGCTACGAGGAGACTCGAACCCAATAATTATGATATCTTGTGTTAAGTACCTCACAACTAGACTATGAGACCGTTGGTACATAATTATCATATTATTTCATGATTGTCAGTGCGTTAATGGTATCAAAACTTACATCCATAAATTGTTATTATCAAATTATCACATAATAATATAAGATGCTAACTTCACTACGTCTACCCAAATCGTCACCAATGTCGGATCCATCATTATAAAACGTTCCAAGATCGAAATACAACACAAATCAGCAACAATCTCTCTTATTCTCCCGTCAACTCCCTCGAGATAAAAAAATACTTCACCTTCGTCATCAATTTCTTCCAATATCTCAAAAAAATACTTGGGAAATAATAATAACCATACGATTTCACCATTTACAGAGAGTAAATAGAGCTGTACAAATAGAAATACATGCAGTTCTCGTTTCACAATGGGATAAGGATGCACAATTTCAATACAACACATAAAAATTGATATATCAACTGCAAAAAAGGTGTATATAAATTAGTTCACAAAAACAAATTAATCTGAGTTGAATTCCTACAAAAAAAAAGTTCATTTTACTACACACTAAAACTGTCCTGTACAAATCTGTACCTTTTTTAAAAAAAACTGCATCCACATGAACTATACACTCACAAATAGGTCTCAAAACCAAACCCAACCCCCGAAATTCCCAAACCTATACAACAAAATAAAAAACATCCATCTAACAAAAAACGAAAAGAAAAAAAATTCAAAAACTAAAACTACAAAGAGTACCTCAGGGCTCATCGGGGCGTTGGATCTCCCCCATCATGATCCTGTTACTATGCACCTTGAACCCAAGTAGGGCCGGGTCGATTTGACGCCCTTTCTTCGCTTTCTTCTTTGCGCCTTTGGCTCCCGATTCGGACGAGTCGTCCAGTACTTGCTGAGATGGCTGGGGAGGCTTCTTGGTGCTCTTTAGCATGTCTATGAAGGACCTGCCCGATGCATCCGTATCTGTGCCGGACGAAGATGGAACTCTGGCGAGTCTCACTGCGTCTTTCTTACTTGCGATTTGGGTATCTGACCCGTGGGGCCCAGCTCTCATATCTTGCTTAGAATCTGCATAGATAATACAAAATATGAAATTATCAACTTTTTGAAGGGTATATATGTGATATTTTGATTTTTGATATATTTGCATAATTATGCTTTACCATCACCAGAAGTAGGGCGGGACGGAGGTCTCGGTGCATTCAACATTTGTTGGTCTCCCTCAATTTGTTTTTGCAAAGAAATTGTGCGCGAGTCCACCCTAGAGACACCATGTTGCCTAAAATAAAAAAAAAGCCAATTTTAGTCGATTGTAGTAATAAATATCCACATGAAGTGGGTACTCTACTAGTTTCTCAAAAATACCTAGGATCGACAATATCGTCAGAGAAGCCAGCATTAGAGTCGTCTCCCATATCATACTTGAATATGGCATCATCTGAATTGTACGCAATACATTCAATTTGTATTAATTAAAATTCTCCACATAAATATAAGAATATTTATATATACCTGTGCTGCCGAAAGAGGCATGTCTAGGAGGAGGAGTAGGGCCGCCGCGTACAAATTCTTGATCCCTCTGTACCGCCACATCCCCAAAATCCCCTTTAAAATTATCAAAATACGAGACCTCGCCAGCATTCAGATTACCAATCTCTTCGCCATGAAATTCATTCAAGTTCCCATAAAACTGCTTATCCACAAACGAACCGGGTCTAGACCCGGATCCAGATCCGGGCCTAAACCCGGTTTGCATCCCTTCGATGTTAACACCGCCACTACTATTAGCGTTGTTAGGACTAGGGCTGGGGTTACGACGAGGATAAAGCATAGAAGGGTCTTTAAACGAACCATGCGGGGATTGAGAAGGCATATTTTGATACAACATTTCATTTAATGGATGCATCGCATGCGGGTCTTCTAACGTTAGACCCGGTTTTAAAACCCTCCGTTGTTGATTCTCCATCCTCCTCTGATTCTCCGCCTCTAATTGTAACTGATGACTCAAATGCGACTCGATCAGGTTCCTCTCAAGCTGCGAGTTAGAACCAGCATTAGGATTAGAGTTCGGATCCCAAAACCGATCCATCTGTCCCACGCCGCCAAACAACGCAGCTCTCTGTTGCCTTTCCCGCTCTTGTAACTGCCGTTCTTGCAACTGCCGCTCTTGTAACTGCCTCTCCTGCAATTCCATTCCCTGCAATTGCGCAATCGTTTGAGCGAAATCAACATTCCGTTGAGAAGGCAGAGGGCCCGCATTCATCGATAAAGACCGCTCCATGGACTGGAGTTGCTCGTGAAGAGAGAGACTCCGTTCCAATTGGCTCATACGATTCGAGTTGGTGCGGTGTATGCCCGGTGGGCGGACCCCACGAAGAAGCATCTCTTCTTCAAGCCTCTGTTGCTCTTGTTGCTGTTGTTGTTGTTGTTGTTGTTGTTGTTGCTGCCTTATCGCCAATGCGAGTTGTTGGGCCTGAATCGGGTCTCGTTGTTGGAGATTCAAAAGGAGTTGTTGCTCTATCGAGGGAGATATCATTTGTCTCTGACTCGCCGGCCCGAATTTAGCTTGGATGAGTTGTTCGATCGCAGCGTCTTGTTGTTGTCGGTGTAATTGTTGGGCCTGAGCCATTTGAAGGTCTTTCAAGAATTGCTGTTCTCTCATCATTTGTTGCTCTTGTTGTAATTGTTGCTCTCGAAGAATCTGCTCCAGCATCATTTGCTCCTGCATCTTTTGTTGCCTTAGAATTTGCTCCCTTCTCTGTTGCTCCTGCTCAAAAAACAAAAATAGTATAATTACACATATGCCCCTATAAAATCTTGAAATATCATATGCAACGAACCTGTTGTTGTTTTATTTGTTGTTGCTTTAGCTGGAGTTGTCTCTGTTGATCGATTTCATACTGGAGTTTTAACAGTTGTTCTAATTCCGAGGCTTGTTGTGGGCCTAACCCAAGACCTGCGCGCATGAATAACTTCTCTTGTTGCATCATTTGTTGGCGTTGTAATTGCTCTGACAATAACTGCTCTTCGAGGGTAAAATGGGAAATTTCTTGTTGTTTCATCGGGTTGGGATCGTTTTTTCGGTAGCTTTGAGGGAGGTTTGAGGAGAGAGGGTGTTTTGAGTGGGGAGCTTCGAGTTCGGACCAGAGTAGGCCAAGAGGGGTAACGTTGTCATTGCTTGTGTTGGCATCTCCTCTTTGTTGGTTTGAACTGGAATCCCCTTGTTCTGGTATGGGATTGGAGGGGCTTGATGCCCAGAGGGGCATTTCCGTCATTTCATTGGTTGGGTTGTTCATGATTTGTGGCTTCCCCATTCCTTCACTCCTTGGCCTCCCTGCATATATTACCTCTGCAAAACATACAAAATAAAAAACATTAAATGTCAAATTTTATTATTTTGATAATTTGAAGAAAATATGAGAGAGAGAGAGAGAGAGAGAACCTTCATTATCAAGGCTGGAAGAAAGACCTTCGTGATTCCATTGGTCTTCAAATTTCGAAGCTGCCATTGAGTTAACATTACCACCACTACCTTCTAAAGAACCCTCAAAAGAACCAGATTCATGTACCAGTTCGCTAGACGGTGCTGCAACAGGTACAGGTATCGGTTGAGATTTCTTACCCAAATGAGGCATGACATCAGCGAGGGGACGGTATGGCGTTCCCTCAGGCGCGTCACAAGCACGAACTGGTAAATCCAATCCGAAATACCGATCTTCGTACCAAGACATTATATCGATACCCAAAAAGGGGCCTTGTATTCCCCCTTGTGGGTCCTGATAAAAGAAGCTCATTTCTTCAAGGGGTAAATTAGGGATCTTTTCTGGGGTTTCAGATTGGGTGTACGAGGTGTCGAAAAGAGAGGTGGAATCGTCAGGAAGATTAATGGATGCATTAAATGCTGGGCCGAGATCGATTGATTCTAGGTTCAGTTTGCTTAGCATGCTTTGTTTCGGGGGCTTTTCGGTAATTTCAGAGAATGGGTCTTCGATCAAATCATTGGTGAAATCATTTGATTTGGTAGCGAACACTGAAAAAATAAAATGGAAGTTAAAAATTTTATTTTTATTGAATTAACTGGTAACGAGTTATTTTGGTACTGACCTGATGGAGAGATTTCAGTGCGGAATGCATATTTCTCGTCTCCTAATGCTAACAAACCAGAATCTAGTAAATAAAATTAACATGTCAAAATACAAGAAAAGGAGAATTTGGTGCTTAATTCCACTGCTGTGGGTAAAAGGAGAGAGAGAGAGAGAGAGAGAGAGGTACCATCTTTTTGAACTGTACCATCCTTTGTACCGCCATTACCATTACCAGTGACTTTACCCTTGTAGATTTCCTCAAGAGTGACCTAAAAGTAAAATACACAATTAATACTCAAAATCCATTTATTATAATCATAATAATAATAATACTCGAAATGACAATAAAATTACAAAACGAACCTCTTCTTCTGTATGGGGGGCGAGAAACGCCAAAGGAGAAACAGGACCAGGCAAAGTAACATTCTCGACCTTCCGAAACCCAGGGGCATTTTCGTCATTTAACGCTCCAAGACCATTCTTCCTATAAATATCAAGCAATTTCCCTCTAGGATAACGAAAACCCAATTTTCCAATTCCGCCCCTGCCCCTACCAAAAGGCAGGGCCCCAATCACACCTGACTGGCCCAAACTGGCTGAGCTGGACCGGCCCCTCCCAGGGGCAAAACCAATATTTTTTTCTTCTTGACGGGTCTGAGCCTGAACAGCTCCACCTCGCTCCGACCCGAAACCCGGTGCGCCGCGGCCCGTACCAACTACCCCCTCTTGACGGTGCCTTGGACGCCACTTGTCCCGTGAATCCGCCTCAGACAAGGGCCTCAGTGCAAAAGCAGGCTTGTTTTCAAAATTAGGGTTAGGGTTCGGTTCGTGGTGCTCTTTTTCTTTCTCGGTGCTGACATCAGTGGATGGCTTCTTATCGGAGCGGGTTTCGCGGTCATCCGGGCCCCAACGGGAGGACCACTTGGTGGTGTTTCCTGGATTAGGGTTAGGGTTAGTGTTCGAGTCCTTTTTGGGGCGTTCTCTTTCTCTTTCCACTCCTCTGCGACCCAATAACCCAGTTTCTCGCTCCTCCTCACGCCAGCGACGGGCATTTTGGGAATTTTCAGTGTCCGGTGTGTTGTTAGTTCTTCTGCGCTCTCTCTTGTTTTCTTGAGACGCGTCCAAAATACCTTGTGGGCGCCCATCCTTTAAAAAATATTGAAAAGTATAGTTATTTTGAGTAAATTATTTGTTTTGAAATTCTTTATGAATCTAATAGGAGTGAATAAGAAAAGGAACCTTGGATTCAGTAGGTTTGGCATAGAGCCACTGAGGAGAGAGAGGGATGTTGTTCTCAGATTGCTGGTCTACAAATTTACAAGTTTATTAAATATTAGAACATTGGAACTTTGAAAACAAAAAGGATGTTAAATCGAATGAAAGAGGAGTTTCACCTTTGAATTCATCAACAAAACCTGAAGCGACTTTCTCTTCGTCCAGACCAACAGAGAGGGAACCTACAAAAGATAAAAATAAAAAGACAACTTAATTCAAGCGATCACGACAACGAAGCTAATAATTTAAGTGATTACAAGGAAATTGTTAAAAGTAATACGAAGAACACGACATGTAAAGTAATTTATAAAAAAACAAATAGCACGTGGCCACTGATCTAAATTACGTGATAAACAAGAAAAGAACACAAATTTATAAAAGAGCAAGTAAGATAAATCGGATCAATCGTCCAATCAGAATGATTATTAGGAAATAACAAGACCCCACACTAAATTAGGCAATCTTTTGAAAAAATCCTAATATACATCAATCTACTGTTCTTTCTAATTTAATTGTATGCCAACAATCCCTAAGAATAAGTATAAAATCAGACTAAACTACAAAAATCCAAATATTCAAAAAATAAAAGAATAAAACAGTAATTCAAGAACTTTTTACTAATTAAACATATGTATTAAAAACGATTTTGCGACAAAAAAAATCTATATGAGTAAAATCACAAATATGTGAAGATCAGATCAACCTTTTCCAGAGAACGAATCACCAGCTGCTTGCTCGAGAATGCGATCCAGTTTGTTTTCCGACATTTCAGAAATCGAGATCCGACGGCTCCCGAAGAAATTAGGGTTCGGATTAGACAGAACAATCAAAAGATCTGACCTTACGAGAAGACAAAAAACCGATTGAGAGAAAGAAAGAGAGTGATTGAGAGAGCGCAGAAGAGCTAGGGTTTAGAGAGCGAGAGAGAGAGAGAAAGAGAGAGATCGCGGCTGGGAGCTTGAAGGCTGAGTTGCGGAAGAGAGGTGAGAGAGAGAGAGAGAGAGATGTGGGTGAAAGAGAGAGAGAGGATAAGGAACTTCTTATACAGACTCGGTGTACACATTGATGTGAAGCTTACATCTGGGACCCACAGGCCAGTGAGAGTACATTCAACTATACTTCAAATAGACCTGGCTTATGAGAGGTTAACACAAATAAAAAAAAAGTATACAAGGTTACGTCTATGTATGACCCGAATAAGTTTATTAGTATAGTGGTCTATTTCATGCGATGAAGACTTGGTGTTTGTGAACCGCGTTTATTTATATTGAAGTGGGGACGTGGTAATGTAGGTCTTTTTTAACGTGAGAGTAGTAGTTTATTGTGGATGAATAGACCGGGTTTGTTTAAGGTTTTATGTTGTTGTGAAATACTTGGCGTACCCAGGAAAAGCACTTTGTGAGAGGGTTTTTTTAGAAATACTTGCAACATGTAATTAGAACGGAATAACGGAAAATATTGAAATAAATAATTGTATTCCGCCGAAAAAAATATAATAAAATGGTTTAACTTTATTCCATAAAGAGGAGGTGGAAGAATGGAAGAAAATGAAATATATGAAATTTGTCTTTCCTTCTCTCTCATCATTTTCAATAACAAATATTAATTTAATTATTTCTTTCTCTCTTCCACTATTTAATCTCACGAAAATCTTTGAAATAAAATACAATTATTTTTCTTCCACTATTTAACTCTTCCGTTAGTTTATTTGTTGCCGAACGAGTACATAGTGTAATTCTTCACTTTTTTTTACTTTGTTAATCTTATAGAAAAATTATACAATCAAAGATGTTTTTCACTGAATTAGTACCAAAATATTTTATATAGTAATCATTGGCGTGTCTATTAAGGGCCAAGAGGGGACAGCGTCCTCCTTTAGATTTTGGAGTCGTAATATATTTATGTAGGGGGGTTCTATCATACATCATTTTAAAAGGGTATTTTGGGTATTTAAAATTGTATATCATAAAATTTGTTTTTTTTTTGTTTAAATGAACAACAAAACTTCTTATTTTGTCAAACATTAATTAATAAATACACTTGGAACATTATATTAAATACTCATTAATTAAATTATAAATTCCTCAAAAAATCCTTGAAAACTAGTGTATCATGAGGAAAATGATGTATGATAGAAACCCATATATATGAGAAGTTATTTCATATATCCTTTTAAAAGGGTATTTTGGATATTTAAAATGGTGTATCATAATATTTATTTTTTAGGAAGATTTATTTTAAATGAACAACAAATACTTCCTATTTAGGTAAACATAATTAAAAAATACACTTGAAACATTACCCTAAATAATTAGTAGTTGATAATTACTCAAGATATCCCTGGAAAAAAAAAGTGTACCATAAGAAAAAGGGCGTATGATAGAAGTCCCATATATATATATCACGAATACCCTTTGAAAACTTGAAATATCACGAATACCCTTTTTGTAATTTTGTTTTGCAGATCGAACGTGGTTGTCAGAAGGGACTTCATACTCTTGCTTCGGACTGCTCTTGCACTCATTTGGAATTTGACATTTTCGACACCAATCTAAGGTAATTCTAATATATTATAACTATAATATTATTTTTTTATAATTTTTTATTATTTAATTATTTCTTTTTTTTACGGTTACGAAGTTGGGGACCATGTTGGTGTATACAGAGAGAACAGCACCGAGACCGTCAAGGAAGCCGCGAGATTACTCAATTACCCCTCTGACACCCTCTTCTCAATTCACGCTGATTAGGAGGACGGCTCGCCACTTGGCGGCGGCTCATTGGCTGCTCCCTTCCCCTCTCCGATTACTCTTAGCGAAGCTCTCGGTCGTTATGCTGCCCTTCTCGACTCCCCTAAGAAAGTGCGTTGTTTTCTTTTTTCACTCGCATCCTTGTAGAAATGGAAAATCACAATGACATTATTCATATGAAATAGTGGACATGTTATAATAAATAAGAAGTAATAAATAATAACTATCCCTTTAATCAAAAATCATAAAAATACAAGTTATTCAATGTCATCTGAATCTTCGTGGCATGATTAACCGACTAACAATTGTTCAATTTGAATGATCATTGGAATTATTATATATATATATATATATATATATATATAGATGAACAACTATATAATAGCAACAAAAATGAAAATAACCCATCAATTATTATTTTTTTTGCATAAAACTCCCCTACAACAGTTTTAAATTGTCGTAAAAAAATGAAAAGAAAATAGTATGCTGAAAATACCATGTTATCTATACATGGACAAGTCACTGGTTCACTGGTCGGGTCGGCAGCAGGTTGATCATCTTCTGATTTTTGTAAATATTACTATTATCTGAAAGTGTGAATAAAATTATTATATGGGAATATCTTAATATTCAAACATTAACACAAAATATATTAATGATTCTGAATAATTATTGAATTCAATACAATTCATAAAAATACCAAATTCAATATTGAATTAACATACACCAAACATAAAATTATAAATGTATATCCTTTATCTATATGCCATCGGAATTGGTTGTAATTAACAGGCAACACATAATTAACATTTTAACATGTGTTAATTGATAAGTATTAACGAATAAAAGTCGAAGGTTTATTGTGTCATATATTAATTATAAGTAATTTAATTGTTAATTAATATTATTAGTATGGAATCAAGGAAGTTAAAGTTATGTTGAAATTGACGAGCAAAGAGATGACATATTTGTGTAATATCGCGGGAATTTAAATATTTGATGCATATTCGTAACTTCAATAAACCAACTGATAGAACCCTAGCAAAATTTGTTCGTAGGTTATGTCTCAGAATATGATGTATGATTAATATTTCGTTATAATATATTTTTATTGTTGAGATATTATGTTGAAATTTTGGAATTAAAATTATTACATTTTTGGTCAAATATTTGATTTTTTCGAGTTACTGCAAATTATTTTAACAAACGAACTAACGTCGAGCCGAGCCGAACCGACTCGATTTTGATTGAGCCGAGCTTGAACATGAATTTTCAGCATAATTGTTAATGCTAAACGAGACGATCCTGTTCGAGTTGAATTTGAAGTTCGAGCTAGATGTAACTCGCTCGAAACCGGCTCGATTCCTGCCCTAGACATCAACTAATAATCATCCGATTTGAATGAGCATCGAAATCAGTTTGATATATATGAAAAATGGAAATCATAATAGTAATATTCATATGAAATAGGCTACGTGTTATAAAAAATAATTCCCGCTTTTATCACAAAATCATAGAAATATAAATTATGCAATGTCCCATGGTGCGAAAAATATTTAACAAAAATCATGTTACAATCTTATCTAGTATATGAAAATGAGACGAAATTAAATTCACCTATGAAGTTATCATTCCGCAATCTTGGTATATAAAAACGAGGCATGGGAACTTTCAAATTACGAGATTCGCCTATAAAATTAAACTCAAATTCAAATTCAAATTAATAAATAATCATTTCAACACACAACACGTGAAATACACAGTTTGTTGAGTTTCAAATTATGAAAATAAAATTATATGGTTCGTAATATATTTCTTTTAACTGACCTCTGCCAAAATTAGATATACAAATTTCAACTAAGTATTTCTCTCTTCAACACACAAACACGAAAATCATGCACATCAGAAAATATACTTGACCCCCTAAACTCAAACACAATTAATGCGTCAAGGTGTTTCAATAAATTGATTAGACTTATTAATTGAATTAATCCATTTAATCATTGATTATGAATCTAATAAATCAATTTAAACACTCTCGTTTGACGCATTAAGGACATGTTTGTTTTACAGTAACTATGTCAGTTAGTAAGTCGACCTATTGCATTAGTCTCTCACTTTTGTTGTTTGGTTTGGTGTAATTTGTCTAACTACCGCAAGTCGACTTACATTGTCTCTCACTTTTCTTGTAACTCAAGATTCCCTCAAAATTACATGAAGTGGAGATACATCACAATACAACCTCCCCTCAAATATGGATTATATTTTCATTGTGTTAATTTAAAAAACTAATCAAGCACAATAATCTGAATAAATAAATAAACACTACTCACAATAATCTAAATAAACAAATAGACACAACTCGAAAATACTACAAGAAATTATTACATTTTAGTATAAGTATAAATTATATTTTCATTGTGTTAATATAAGAATGTAATCAATCACCATAATCTCAAAATAACTAAAATTATATTAAATATTAATTTTTTATATTATTTTTAAATATTTGTAAATAATACAAATTTTAGACATACATATTTATGAATTCAATATGGGTTTATATATTAAGGAAAAAACCAATTTCTACATCTCTCGACCTTGTGTAATATCTCAAATTTTCAAAAAATTTGGTCTATTGTAGTAAATCTAAAACATATTGTGTGTTCTTATAAAATTTTCCTAAATTTATTTTCAAATTTTAATACATATAAATCTAGAAATTTCATAATTCAATTACATCAACCCAATTGTTTGAGTGATTTTTTGAGGTCAAGTATATTTTCGCATCAGAAAAACATAAAATAAGTAAATAATAATTTCGACTTAAATCTATAGAACCTACAAATTTCGACAAAGATGTCAAGTTTGCTGAACTGAAATTTCCAAATAAATGCAATTATAGAAGCCAGATAAAAGTTTAATTCAGATGTTACACAAATACACACAATTATTTTGAGTATTTTTTTTTGAATTAATTATTTTGAGTATTGAAAACAGTTATTTTGGTGTATTCGCAGTTATATAATGAAGATAACATTAGAACATGAATCATATCCAGTAATTCATATCAAAATAATCACCAAGGCAGCAAACAATAACAAGTAAATCATATCAAAATAATTCATTTCTCCACAAACAAATATATTTCTTAAAAAACGGTTTTCAAATTCACTAACAAAGAACAAGCAAAAAAACATCAAACTCATTGTCTCAACAAAACACCAAAACTAAATTAAACTACAAACACGGAGACAATTCAAAACTTAAAATTTATAGCCCCAAAGTTTATAAAATCTAGTTCATTCTTTGAGCGGCCTCCTTGGCAATGACTCTTTCACGAGCCTTGGTCTTGGCCTGTGATTTCGATCCCATAATACCGCCTCCCCACTTCTTCCTCACCTCATCAAACTTATCGTTGAAGTTCGCCTAATCACAAAACACAAAAATAAATCAATTTCAAAATTCAAAATACCAAAAAAAAAATTAAGGGTTATGAACGGCACGAACCTTGATGGCCTCAAGGATCTTGCTGAACTCGAGCTTGTCCTCGTTCTTCACGGAAGTGAGGCACAACACTGCGGCGGTCTTCTTGTGCACAATCTATATCCAACAAAATTATAATCCTTTAATTTCAAATAATATTACTAAATTATTATAAAAAAGGACGTACCGAACCAAGACGAGCCTTGCCCTTGACGATGCAATAAGGAACCTCCATTTTGCGGCAAAGGGCAGGGAGCCAAACAACGAGCTCGATAGGGTCGACATCATGAGCAATCACAACAAGCTGAGCCTTGTTCTGTTACGAAACCACAAAAAAAATCAGTATACATAAATAAATTTTGGGATGATTAATTAAGGGTAGAAGAGTAATATTGACCTGTTCGATGAGGTACGTGACGTGGTTAAGTCCGTACTTGACAACAATAGGCTTTTTGGTCTCGACGGTTTTGCCCTCAGACTCGGCTTTAGCCCTCTTCAAGAGCCTCTCGCATTTGGCTGCTCTGTCCTCTGGCCTGTACTTCAAAAGCATCTTGAACAAGTTTGTCGCTACAATTACAAATTCAATTAATTCCATTAATTAAAACGATCTGATTTTAAATTTGCAGATTGAATTAAGTGGGAAAATTACCAAGATTTTTGTCGAGGGTGCGGGTGAACTGGTTGAGAGCTGGAGGAACCTTGAGCCTCTGCTTGAGGATTCTTCTCTGGCGCTGGATCCTCACCACCTTGGGCCATTTGACGAATCTGTGAAGATCCTTCTTCGGGGGAAGAGCTCCGCCGATACCGAATTGCTTCGGCCTCTTCTCGAACAATGGGTTCACTACCTTGTCCTGTTAACATGCAAAATCACAATGAATGTTAACAAATGAAGATCTCCATTGAAGTTTCACAAAATCAGAGGAAAATGGGGTAACTGAGACTAACCTTCTTCTTAGCGACAACCTTAACACCTTTCTTCGGGGCCTGAAAAACAAGAAATTACACATTCAGTACAAAAACCATTGCAGAAAAGCAACGCAAACACTGATACCACGAATGAAAAAAAAATAAAATGGTGGTATTAGATAAGATGTAAGGAGAAAGAGAGGAATACCATGGCGGCGGCTGAGATCGAGCTAGGGTTTTTGGGTGGAAGATGAAGAGGAGGCGGCAACCCTATTATTAAGAGATGGCATTTGTCATGGTTAGGGTTTTTATAAGTTTATTTTTGGGCCAATACAAGGCTGTGTGAATATTGGGCCTGTTTTTCTTCGGAATTTATATTTTGGTGTTTTTTTGCGTATATACCCTCAATGAATATTGGATTTGGTTAAATATCCTTTTATAATGTTATTTTTTCGCCATTTCGCAATAATTAGATGAATACAGTGGAATTATATTTATTTTTCTGTCGAATAAATATGGAATTGAGTGGATTGGGTGGAATAGAGAAATTTTTCTATTTCATGTTGACGATGAAACAGTAAATTAATATAAAATGAACAAAAAAATTCACTTTTTTTTTCGAATGAAGTATAATATTATACCCTCTCGTTGTTGTGTTAGATTATTTTATCGAACATTGTTGGAATAAAGATGTAATAATTGGTTATATATATTTAATAATTTCTGAATTTCATATTTTTCTGGACGGGCCTGTGTTGGGTAACGGGTTTATGATTGTCCGTACGCGTGACATCAAAAAATATACTAGATTGAAAATAGAGTTTTTTTAAAACGACACATAATGCTTTTTATATTTTTGGATAGTGATTTTCACATGAACATTTTTATGGCTGTAGAAAATTAATTCATTTTATATTATAATTATTGTGTTTTTCTCTATATTTTTTTACATCCATAAAAAAAAAATCTATCCAAATCACACCATTACCTTTCATTGTATTATAAAAAGACTAATTGGCGTCGAAATGCCGCCTATGATTTGCATATCTTTTACTTGTCAACTATATTCTTGTGTATGTATATTATAATCTTTTTCATATGTACATTAACACCTTGTTTTGACATGTTGAATGTTCCTAATAGATAATAAATATTATTTTATTTTTATTATATACTTTTTTGTATATATATATTATATAGGTTTCAAGAGTTGGGCTATACTTGTATTATCAAAGCCCGGTCGGTAAACGAGGCTATAATAAGAAAATACATGTATAGAAAATTCATGGGCAAAAATTTATCTAAATGGCTTAATTTTAAAGTAGTTAATAAATTTTCAATTTCCAGTAGATCTCTTGCAGAATCTAAATGGCTTAATTTTAAAGTTTTAGTTAATAAATTTTCAATTTCCAGTAGATTTCTTGCAGAATCTAAATGGCTTAATTTTAAAGTTTTAGTTAATAAATTTTCAATTTTTAATTGATCTCTTGCAGATGCCGAATTTTAAATTTGTACGAATTATTATAACTTTTTTTATTTATTTTCCATTCATCTCTTGGCAGAAATTATACGTTAAATCTATCCGAATGTTGAATTCTCAAATAAAAATAAAAGAGATATTACTTTCGTGAACATAAGAAATAGACTTGCAAATGCAACAGTAAAGAAAGATAAACACAAGTTAAATTAAATAACAAAATTCAACATAATCACCATTATAACCATTCAAATAATAATCGGATTTGAGCGAGGACTTCATTTGGAGAATTCAGTTATGGATCGGGCTCGGTCCGGATGGAACATCATGTTTAATATTTCCAAACCAGTTAAAATGATAATCAGATTTGAACGACTTCATTTGGAGAATTGAATTATGAATCGGGCTTGGTCCCGATGGAACATCATGTTTAATATTTCCAAACCCGCAAAAAGAATAATCGGATTTGAGTGAGGACTTCATTTGTGAAATAGAGTTATGAATAGGGCTTGGTCCGGATGGAACATCATGTTTAATATTTCCAAGCCCGCTATAAGAATAATCGGATTTGAGCGAGGACTTCATTTGGGGAATTGAGTTATGAATCGGGCTCGGTCCCGATGGAACATCGTGTTTGATATTTCTAAAATGATAATCGGCTTTGAGTAGAGACATTGTTAAGGGAATTTGATCGTGGATAGGACTTGGTCCCGATGGAACGTCGTGCTTAACATTTACTCTAATGCACGAAGCAATTTCGAGTGAGAAAGCTAGAATCAGAGCAAGAGAAAACAATGCCAAGAACTTCATTGTTTATTTTGTTGTGTTGAAATTTTATAGATGAGATGTAAAATGTAGGGATAATGGGTTGTTTATATAAGCATTATATTAGGGCTAGATTGAGGAAAATTGATCAATGAAATACGTTGGTTATTACTAAATCCTCGCTCCATATTTGATCGATAAAAAGATAGCATACACGCATTCGTGTTATTAGTATTCGTGCACTTACCCGTGGTGATACACACCGCACACTTCAGATCATCCAAGTTACCCGCACCCGATGACATTCTAAATCAAATTCTGAAAATTCCAAATTAAATTCCGCAATCATTAATTATTCATTGATTGCATTTCATGTATGGTTGTCCGTGTGTGCGGGATAAATGTAGCGGGGTGTTTAATTTTATTCGTGCACTTACAGCGTACATGTTTTTTTTCATAAAAAAATAAATATCATACATGCATATAAAGATATGGGAAAATATATCTTGTCCACCACTGTCATTCCATGATCCTTGATGAGATGGTAAAATATGATTAGATGGATTGATTAACACATCTAAATGACTCAATTAAGTGTTATTTGACACGTAAATCATTTATAATATGTTAATATCAAAACATGTTAATTGACGTGTCAATTCAATTAAACGATCAATTAAATCGTTAATTTGATCAATTAATGATATTAATCATTTCACCTAATCCTTTCTTGCCCAAGATGTAGAGGTGAGTTTTGGGGGCACCGCATATACCCCCTAAAGATATCACAAGATATACTAAATATACGTGCATTGCAGAATGATGCCAGAAAAAAAATTATAATTATGTATTATAAAAAAGATTAGAAATGAATACCAAAATTTGCCCATAGCATCACATTTACGTTCGAATTCTTTCTTTGAGTCGACAAATTGCGAACTTGAATTCAGGTAATAGCACTATTGTGGACAGTTTATTCTACTATCTAATAAACATAGTTTTCTAACTCAAAATAAATAAAATAAACATAGCTTCTGAAGAAAATGATCGCTGACGATTCAATTTTCATCTAAATAAATAACTATTTGAATGTTTAATTTACATACAATTCCATCTCAAATAGCACACCAATTCGACATCGAGCAAAGAAAATATTCTCAAAAAGGAAAAATAAAAATAAAGAGCCCTCTGTACACCACACACAAAAAAACCTCATGACTAAATTATTTTTACACAAGGTGGAAGGTACAATAAACTCTGTCGAAATTGGGTCTCTTTTTCATGCATCTCGATTTCCAAGAAATTGTAGTTTCGATTTGTTTGTTCTTCACAATTTTCTCAGCCTCTAAAATTCTTCTCCTGAAAAGTAAAAGCAGCTTCGTGAGAAACAAAAAGCACGAACATACAAAAACCAAGTCGAAGGAAAGGAACGTACCATCAAAAAGAGATATCATGCACCCGGCAGAGACCTTCATGGGACGATATTAACAATCAACTTGTACCAATCAACACCCACAACCATATCATTACAAAATATACACTAACTACAACCATAACACCCAAAACCCTAACTAGCTTAACTTCGTATCGGATTTGAAGAAACGCGCAACTTCTCTATAGAGTTGCTCTCCTTCGAAAGGCTTAGAGACGTATCCATCCATGCCGCTTTTGAGACACTCCTCGTGCGTGGCTTGTATCACATCCGCGGTCATTGCCAAAATTGGAATGTGCCAATTTGGGACGATTTTGCCATTAAATTCTTGAGATACGTCGCTGTGTTTTATTAGCTCGTTTAGGGTTGCTTCCATCTCCCTTATCCTCTTCGTCGCTTGAAATCTACGGCACAAAAAGGAAAACAACAAGTTATAGTCTGATCTTAGAGGCGCAAATATTGTAAAAAAGAACAACATACAATTTATGCTTCAATTTAGGAGAAATAAATAAATGAGACTCACCCATCCATCTCGGGCATTTGAATATCCATAAAACAAGCATCGAAGTTATGAGGCGGTTTTAGAAACCCGATAGCCCGTTTACCACTATCAGTACAAGTAACATCGGCTCCGTATTTTTTTAGGGCACCTGCCGCAACCCTAAGATTCACAATATTATCATCGACCACCAAAATTCTCTTCCCATGAAGTAGACTCCCCAAAGAGGAATTCTTCCCATTAATTCCCATTCCATTCCTATAGTTCTCTCTATCTCCAAACAAGACACGTTGCAACGACACATGTAACATGCTAACCCTAATCGGCTTCATAATCACGTTCAAATCCTTGTCCCTAAAAGTCGGGGAACCGCTTTTTAGTGTTGGGTTCGCGAGAAAAAATAATTTCGGCAAGTTCGCTCCAATACCGTTAGTGAATTTCGCAACAAAAGTAGGCCAAATAATCGACTCCTTAGACCAAGTTTCCTTGTCGATTAGCACCATTTTAATACCCAATTTACTACCATTAACTAATTTAGGGATGAATTGGGACAATTCAGAGGTTATTTCGGTTTTGATCCCTAATCTTTGGAGATGATACCTAACGACATCAGCACGTACAGTTCTATGGTCTACAACTAATGCATTCATTCCATGAAATTCCGAGGATTTGTATTCACTAGAAGTGGGGTTGCTACAATTTCGTGAAAGTACAGCAGTGAAGGTAAACGTGGACCCAATTTTGGGATGGCTAGCAAAACCAATCTCTCCTTTCATTAAACCAACCAAGCATTTGCTTATGCTCAAGCCAATCCCAGTACCCCCGTGTATACGTGAAATCGAGGGGCCCACCTGTAAGTAAAGAATAAATATTAAGCTTATTTGCATGTAGACCCTAGTAAATGGGCTTCAAAAGGGGTGTTTATGTAAATATACCTGCATGAAAGGGGTAAAAACTCTTGATTGGGCTTCAAAAGGGATGCCTACTCCCGTATCCTCCACCGATATAATCAAACTTATTTGATCAGAGGAATCTGAACTTGAAACGAAAGGCTTTTCTAAATTCGAGTCGTTTATAGAAATGGTAAAGTTCTCCCAGCTTTGTCTCCTCTGAGCCACAGGCAAACCGCTTAAAGTATTATTATTAGTGGATTCTTTATCCATCTCCAAGTCGAAAGTGTTCTTCATTTCGTCCACTAGATGCACTGTTAGGTATATATGCCCCCTTTCTGTGAACTACAATAAACAATAAAAGAAAAATTAGATGATTCGAGTAAACAAAATAATTAATTGTGTCAATTTGAATTTTAACATATTTATACCTTGATGGAGTTCCCCATTAAATTTGTGATGATTTGCCTCATTCTTCCAGGGTCGCCAATTAGCCTTTCTGGCACTTGATCAGATACAAACATCGCCAGCTATAATTAATTACAAAAATAACAACATAAATAAAAGACCCATACAATTATTTTACTCTTTATCTAATCGAACAAAAACGAAAAAAATAAATAATAAACCTCTAGGCCTTTTTCTTGGGCTTTACCACCAAAGAGAGATATAATATCGTCCAAAACAGCCCTCAAGTCAAAAGGAACGGCTTCTAGTTCGAGTTTACCAGATTCGATCTTGGCTTGGTCAAGAACCTCGTTGATCAACGATACCAACGCTTTACCACTTGCTTGAGCGGTCCTCACGTAATCTTGTTGCGTCACGTCCAAATAGGTGTCCATTAACATTTGCAACATCCCTTCAATAATAAAAATATAATGTCTAGAATAAGCATAAGAGTGTAGAAATATATTTTGACCACTTCGATTCATTACCTAAAACGCCATTCATTGGGGTTCGAATCTCATGAGAGACCGTCGCCAAGAACTACAAAACAAAAACCCCATTAGTAATATAAACACGAAAAAGGAGTACCAATTTAAATTGACAAAGTACCTGGGATTTGGCCACGTCAGCAGCCTCGGCGCGTTTCTTGAGCTCCATCATTTTGCGATAATCATCCTCGACTTTGGCAATGCGATTGACCGTGGCGTGAAATATGTGGCCTATTAGCAACGCTATGACTAAGGTTCCAACCGAAGTTGTTATTGCAAGCCATGGAGGCGGCGGCTTTTGTGTGAACCTAGTAGTCACAAAACAAATCATAACATGATTAACATAACGTACGATGTGGAAAATATATCATGGATACCCTACAAAACATAGCAAATATCATGTATAACCACACTACAAACCTGAACTACCCTAACTTTACCACCTTGTATTTTCACATGAATAAAGAGGTAGTTTGGACTTCTTATTTTTTTTTTAAAAATAAGAGAATAAAGGTATTGATGATACTTTTTTTTGGAAAAATCGTCTATAATTAACATAAAAAACACTTGAAGCCAACAACATAAATTTAGTGTCATGATTGAAAATTTACCGGCAATGCATCTCGTGCTTCCTCATAGGGTCCCCGAAATTGAGGGCGCTAACATGAGAAATACCCGGACCCGTTTCATTTGACCCGTACATGCTTATCTGCCCATTTGTTGTGTCGTAAACATTCACCATTATTGATTGCTTGCATGCCAGCTGGTGAAGTAATTTATCAACCAACGCCTCAATATCAAATATGCCCCCCAAATATCTGTTCAAAAATATTAGTAATTCAAATTATTAGAAGATTTCAATACATGATATTTTCAATTTTGAATGGGTATATATGATAATTTGATGTTTAGTAGGAATTTTTGATGGGGAATTTTTTTTTCCAATAAACCTCAAGTTTTGAAATATTAGAAAATACCCTATTACTTTGGAGATACTAAAAAGTCCCTAACTTGGCTTTCGGTTTACAAAAAATATATCATACACAAAACAAACAAACAATAAATTACTTTCTATTACTTAATCTATCATTATATATTATCTCAAAACGAGTAACTCGTGACAAAATAGAAAGTTACATTTAGGGTGTTATTTCAATATCCCAAAAGTCGGTGTGTTATCAAGTTAAAAGTACGGATATTTTTTATATCATTAAAAAAATCAGGTTTTATTTACAAATACAAGAAAACATACGGCGAGGGTTGCGAAAAATTTCCCTCGAAAACAAGAGAAATAATAACTAACCCAATGGCAGCTTTGATTCTTTCTTCAGGTGTAGCATTCATAGCGAGCTCCGATTTATACACTGCATAAGTTAAAATTACCCCTAAACGGTTTGACTTCACCAATGGAAATGGCGCCGTTAGCACTCCCTTTCCTGACGCTCGGGCCCGCAATATGTTCTCCCTATCTTCCTACACAACAAAATTGTATAAGAAATGGAAATCGATAAGAAATCATCAAAGCCCATATAGTAAAACAAATAATTGTAGCGAGTAATTGCAATACTTACGGGGCCGGATAACAAGTCGAGAGAAATAACATGTTTATAAGTGTCCTGAGCGAAAATAACAGGGGCGTATTCTTCGGCGATGGGAGAGATCTCTTGTCCTTGTCCTTGTCCTTGTACTTCTGAAGGTGATTTCTTCGAGGAGTACATTTTCTTTGTGGTCCATCCTTGCATTTTTTCGAATTGGTCCCTCTCCGACTGCAGGACTTTCACTGCATACGCGACCCCGCTAGTCAGAGGCCTTTCGAATGCTGTTCTTTCTGCGTATCTCGCGAATGTTGTCTGTGTTAAAAAAAAAGAAATTAAACCCACAAGATAAGATCGGAATTTTTGTTTATTTTTCACATTATTATTCAGTTACCCTTTTACATTCTTGATTAACACGAAGAATATAAGATAATAAATTTAATAGTCATTAACAATATAATATACTCTAATGAATATCTCATAAATGATAATCTGAATTAAATGACTCGTACTTATATTAACGGATAATTCAAATATCTCGACTGTTATTCACTAATTGAAGGGCTTAAAATCATAAATTAGACATAATTGTACCTGATCAATTGCAGAGGGGTTCTTCGCATGGTGAAAAGTCGAAACGAGAATAGCAAGAGCTTGCAAATGATTCATGCTAACATTAAACTGATCTTGAAGCATTCTCGCCCTTTCATCGCACATATTTTCGAGCATCTCTCTTCTCTTCTCCAATTGTACAGAATTCATGAACCATAGAATCCATATACATACCAAAAACCAGCCCACAACCCACAAAAACAAGAGCTTTCTCCACCAAGTTTCTCTCACTTTTTTACAACCAAAATAGTGATTGTAGAATTGAGTTCTCCAGTTTCTAAAAGTGAGCTTTTCTGGCCAAAGTGGAGTGAAATTCTGCTTGATTTGGGTAATGAATCCAGTTTTTTGTTCCATTATATCAGCATCAATGAACCAAGTCATGGATGTTTGGGTACAAAAAAATTAAAAAAAAAAAGATAAGTAAAACAGATAACTAGAAAATATGGGTTTTATGAACAGAACCCATGTTTGTAGGGGATAATTCGTTTCTAAAAGAACCAAAAATAGATACAAAGGGATCAAACCGAGCTAAATTTGAGGAAACCCATGAATCAATTTGCCCAAAGGACTGATCTTTTCCAATTTTTGGCCCAAAACAAGGCTACCAAAGATGAGTGAGAGAGAGCGAGAGAGAGAGAGAGAGAGAGAGAGAGAGAGAGAGGAGAAAGGGGTGGATGAAAGAGAGAGATCGATATTTCTCTTGTTTTTTAATTTGTTTTGGTTTGTTGGTGTAAAGATAGAAGATGGAAGAGAGAAGAGAATAAGCAAGTGGAGCGGTTAAATGTTTAATATGTAAATTATGCACAAGGTCATTATCTAGAGGCCCAAGGAGAAAGGAACAAAAACAAACAAGAACAAAGGAACAAAACAATTTAGAAAAATAACAGGGGTTCTAATAGAAAAATAAAAAAGGAGGACACCCAACTGGCCACTGAGCTACTAGCTATACTACTAATCGCTTTGCCTTTCTTTTCTTCTTTGCCCTTTCTTTGGTTATGCTTCACATCCCTATCAAGAGAGAGAAACAAGGGGAAGAGATAGAGAGGGAGAGGGAGAGGGAGAGAGACCTACACGCAAGTGTGTATGTGTGTTCTTACTCTGTTTTCTCTAGCCGAAAATGGAAGACGAAACAACTACAAGTATGAATCTTTGTTTAGTGTGGGGGTTTAATTGAAGAGAGGTTGTTCCAGTTCGCAGAGACATGGATGGGTGTTGATTTGGCCAAATGGGTAGGTGGGCGTTAGAGAGAGAAGGATAGGGATTAAGGAGGAGGCACCTTTAATTGGTCTGTGGAATTGAAGAGAGTAGAGAGAGAGAGAGAGAGAGAGACACAGAGCACGAAGAAAGATAGGGAGAGAGAGAGAGAGAGAGAGAGAGAGAGAGAGAGAAACAGAGCACGAAGAAAGATAGGGAGAGAGAGAGGGCACAGAGATAAGCTATCTAAGCAAGCTGTCTTGGTTGCTTTTGGCATTTGGATTGCTCTTGTGGGCATGGTATTGAAAGGGATTGCATGTGGCGACCACATTTGCTTAGCTATCTGCTATATGCACTACTCTCTTTTTTGTCTACAATATTATTTTGTAAATTCAATTCAAATGCGTGATATATCTGGTTCGTGAGATAAATATAGTCTACAATAAATATTTATTATAAATCGTATTGACATTTTTTTTTCTAATAATAATTATGATTATGATTATGATTATATTAAAATATTGAGATGAAAAATAACAAATAATAGTACTATTAGTATTTTTAATTATTTTGTTTTTTCGCCAGATTGGTTATCTAGAATCGAGTCAAATAATATTATATTTGATTGAATTTGTTTTGCATTATTATGTATTGAACAGAGGAAAAAGCTTCTGTAACAGTAGGACGGTATATTCCCATTACTGATTAATCAGGAATGGATCACTAAGCATTAATTACAACATCTGCCTTTGTCATCATATTCCATTTTTCTCATTTTGGGATTATGTTAAGTGATACTCCTATTGACTGACATATGTTTTCTCATGTGATCTCAATTTAGTGGGGTGGCGCTTTGATGGCATACTTTCAATAGCTATAAACTTGATTCGTTTATGAGATCAAGCACCGACTAGAGATGATCACTTACTTTGGTTAACCTTTCAGGATTGGGCCAGGAAGTTTCATATTGCTCCGCTCTCTCTGATTAGGCGCGCAGCGGGGTTGCGATAAACGAACTTAAGGGCACGGAGGAAGAACGAAAGGAATTGAGAGGCCGGGGTGGGCGCGCAGCGGGGAAGTCTGCCTCATAGGTCAATGGCAAGAGGTCGTGAAGGTTTTCCCACATATTGAGCGCAGAAAAAGCTACTAGGCTAGCGATCATACCACATGCCATCAAAGACTTTTGATGATCGATATGGCCCGTCATATCAAGATAGAAGAGATACAATGGGAAGAAGAGAAAATGGGAAGTGGTATTGCTGGTATAGCAAGTCAATTGATCGAGATCTCGGCCCAGAAAATACATCTTCTCAATAAAGCGAGCTTTCAGCTGTCTGTGTTACTCTATCGGTCTTGCTCTATGACTTCGAAGGCTACAAAGAGAAGACCGAATGCAAGACGGGGCAAGCCCGTCCTTTTCCGGTCAAACGTTGTCCAACTAACTTGCTTCTTAAACTGCCGTAGCTGCTATCCCCGCTGCGCGCCCCTGACTCCAATCTCATTCTCAAGGATCCTCCTCTTGCCTCTTGGAACAAGGAATGGAGATTGGTATGGGAAGTTCAGAACTGATAGGGGGGGGGGGGGGGGGTCCAAAGATTCTTTGACAAAACAATCCACCTTTCGAAGTCGTCCGTAACGGGTCTCGTTCCACACAAGCATTAGTGGGAAATTTATATATGTTTCGTCGTTTAGTATATATACAACATTACAATAATGTTTATCGTAAAAATTTAATTATAATCATAAATAATTTGACCTCGTGAACCAAATCAAACGCTCACATAACTGGTCTTCGAATATATAAATACTAAGAGCCATAAACAAACAATATGTTTCAAATAGATAGTCCACGTAACTAATATGCGATAATATGTGATCGGACGTTCAATAATATTTAAGAATAAATACAACTTAATTCTGTGACCAAGGATAGTTAAAATATTTGGAGGGCTTTCGGCAAAAAAAAAGTTAAGAAGTCTAATTACTTTATTTCATTGTCTTTTAATACGATTACTTTCATTGTTGATCTTTTTTATATTTCAAAATCACGCTAAAACAAACTTAATTTTCTTTTACATGAAAAATAAAAGGACGTGATTTACGTATTAAAAATAAATAAAAATAAGAAATACTCTCCTAAAAGAAAAATGAATGAATAACCAAAATTCTCGTAATTTTATATTCATATGTAAAAGTTTTTGAAAATAAATTGATTTTTGAAGAGATTTTTGTGTTGGGCATTTTTTATTTTGAATCTTTTGATTTTTTTTACGGACAACGTATTAAAATTGTTGACATTGTAGTGATTAAACGATCAATATGTACATTAAGTGATAGCAGGACAAAATATAAAAACAAAAAATGTATATAAACATGTCAAGAAAGTTGAAATATAGAATTAATTGCTGGGCACATAAGAAGAAACATGATTGATTTCTTGATTTATGAAATTTTATCAATTAAAAGTAAGTTCATTTCTTTAATTAATATACACAATAAAGATTTTTTATGAAATTTACAACTTTAGAATATATATATCAATTTTATATATTTTTTTATCGGAAGATTCATTATTCGTTTTCTATTTGTAAGTTGAAGATGAGAATATTGAATTGTTGACAATTCGTTATAAATGGATTATTATTTAAAATCAAATAAGCCACCTAGGAAAAATCTTACTAAGTTCTAAATTTGTTTTGTGTATATAATCATAATTACACCCTCGATCATATTTATGAATTTTTTATATTATGGGCTCTACACTAATGCCTAGTCCTAGATGATCAATTTTAATTAGATTTTCTTATCCACGTCAAATGCAAACACAAAATTATCTAATGGACTAGATCAATATATTTGAGGGATAACCACAAACCAAACAATCCAACACTCTGTGAAATTTGCTCGCGTTTTTTTTGTTAACATTGTATTATGAAACGAGTGGCAAACACGACTATGAGAAATCAAGCCACCATCGAGAACCGATTTCTTTGAATTGTTTATGACAATTGCCAAGTTAAAGTATAATACATACTTTTTCAAAAAAGGAATGATATGTATTATGTACGATGGACCTTTAAAAAAATCACGATCACTCATCAGTTACATATAATATTTCTCTTATATCTTTTACAAGAATAACAATATTTTTTCACAACAAAAAAAATCATTCACTTCGTAACATCAAAAATACATGTTCGGCCACAAC
Organism: Luzula sylvatica; assembly: GCA_946800325.1. NCBI lineage: Eukaryota > Viridiplantae > Streptophyta > Magnoliopsida > Poales > Juncaceae > Luzula > Luzula sylvatica. The sequence continues at coordinate 34,271,348 of OX326959.1, read as the reverse complement.
AATATTACTGAGGAATAAAAAAAAATCTAATAAACAACATTATTGTTATTATAGATAAATACGATAATTTTTCAAAATTAAAACCGGAACGTTAAACTCTTCATTCCAATGATATATAGAAATATTGTGAATTGATGAAAGCATAACCACTACGATCGTATATTGTCGAATTAACAAACTATCGAAACATAAACTTTAAAAAATATTCAAGACAACCATTTTTCTTTTTAATTTTTGATGTAGTAACTTGTATTTTGCTCTATATTAATGAACTAACAAGTAAGTCATTGTCCTACTCAATTCTTCACATAAGATCCTTAATGACAAAGATGATGAGAATGATAAGGTGTGGGGTCATCAACATCATAAAGCTCCACCATTTGAGACAGCTTGCTCTTGTGTTTTTCCTTTTTCCATTACTATTTTCTTCTCCAAAAAATTACAATTTTGCTACATTTAGTGGCGGATCTTGTTCCAAATTAACGAGGAGACGATAATTTAGGAAGCACTACCGAGAATTTTTTTCACAAAAGTACATAATTTTTTATTTATATCGTAAAATACACTGGTATAATCACACACACATATATATATATATATATATATATATATATATATATATATATATGTGTGTGTGTGTTATCGTTCAAAAATTTAGAGGGTACACGAGTCCTTAATAGATCCGCCACTTAATAGATCCGCCACTGATCCGGTTCAATTATGAGAGAGAGAGAGTACTTCTAACTTCTTACGCTGATGATTTGAGTTTGGCTGTTGTGTCATTGATTCATTGTATGTATCAAAACAGTCTTTTCAGTTTCGTCCCTGTTTCTTTTCAAAATTACAGATAAGTACAGTAATTTTACTGTAGAAACGTGATTATATATTTACAAAGACACCCTTGATTATATCTTTAGAAGACCCTCTCCCTCGGTGAAGTTTTCATTATTCACAGTAAATTTGTAAAAAGTAATATTTCAGTATACTTAATAAACAAAACTTAAGAAGATTAATTCCAGTATGGAAAGCAGAAATGATTAGGAAGAAGATTAATTATAGAAGTCAAGGATGTATAATTAAACTTTTGTATCATGATCAAAGAAGTTAGTTTAGGTGTGAAACATTAATAATGGATATGGTTGTTTCTAGATTAAGAAAAAATAAAAAATACCAACTAGTAGACTAAATAAGTATTTAGATAAAATAAATTAATATACCTATCTATCAATACGAATTCAAGTACTTACTTATCCTCATTTAGATAGCTATTTGACAATTCTCTTCATTCAATTGAAAAGTCAAAACTCAAAAGCATTTTTCAAACATTTTTGAGTCAATAGTTTGTTTGAAAAAATTAAAATATATATTGCAATGTAATATTTCAAACCTTAAACCATGTGAAGTGTGAAAATATACAAAAATCCTTGGAGAATGAGTCGAAGAAAGGAGATTGCGCTGTGATGGCGGGTTGTTGGGTTTTGTGGAAAGAAAAAAACAATATAATTTTCGACCATCGACCAATACCATTTGTCATATTGGCTCAAATCACAATTCGAAAAGTTAATAAATGAATCTTGCATTACTAGCATAGAATTCAAATTTTTTTTTTTTTTAGTTTATTTTTGTACGTGCAAGTTGATAATTTGTTGTATAATTTTTTTTTTTATTTTAATGAATTTCGATAGACATATCGCCTATCGTACCTCAAAAAAAAGGGATTCTGAGAAAGTGTATTATTAAAAATGAAAACTTTCCAGCCTTAGGACTATTTTTTAAATTCAAATGTAAAATAATCTTGTAATTTCCATCTAATAAATATGTAATTACGAAATGTTTGGAGTCATAACCCTTCTTTCTTTCTTTCTTTCGGTCTGTCTGTCTGTCTGTATTGTACAAACAGGATTAGAAGTCAAAATATCTATAATTAACAAAAATATTTCCTTTTCAAGTATTTCACTATCTCTGTAGGAGTATAATTTATGCCAAGGGTTTCTATGATATTCTATTATTCTAAGGGTCTTCAAGACGTATTTGTCAATACGAATCATCCATTCACCCTTAAATCTCACAATGGCAAGTAATGTCGATATTTCATTCATCCAAGGGTAGTAGTTTAACTAGGTTCCTCAATTATTTTTCCTGTTTTTTCTTCCTTTTTAGATGCACCCATGCTGTGGGAGCAAAGTTCTCTGTAATTATGTCTTCTACAATATCATTCCACTAATAAAAAAACTGGTAGAATAATTTGAACGCGGTTAAACGTTGTAGTATTTTGTTCTTCACATAACTATTTTCACCAAATCAAAATAAGAAGTCGCATTTTCGGAACATGTAGATATTTTTTTTTGAAAAGCAAATATTTAAATTTATTTTAGTGTATATTTTTACAAAAATCTCTAAAATATTTTATACAAAAAATATGAAGTCGCGTCTTCATCTAGAGCGGTTATCTATATTTTACAAAAATCTCTAAAATATCGTTTTTAATTATAGTGTATATCTTAAACAATTAATTTTTTTATTATTATTATTAAATGGAGAAGGCTCTTTGTCCTCAATCCATTAATTTTATTAATTTGCGAATCAAATATTTCTTAAACTGACATAACAAAAATAGAGTAAATATTAAATGAGTTGAGCATATGAATGAATATCATTCTTGATTTGTATAATTATCGCAAAACATAATCGTTGAATATTTGCTTATTTTGCATTAATGATTGTTTTTATTTTTGTAATGTTAATTTAAGAAATATACGTTTCGTCAATTAATGAATTATTTATTTGTAATACACATATCATAATTAAAGAGTGGTATTTCGGAGAATTTTGTAAAAATATGAGTAATCGCTCTAGACAAAAAATAATATCGAAATAGCATTATCCTATTGATTCGCACTTTATATTAATAACTTACTAATTTAGCATTTTTTTTCTTTAGTAAATATTTTGCTCCAATAAATGCTTGAGAATTGATATCGTCTTACTAGTTTAAGAAAATAATACACATTTTTAGAGAATTGGTATACTATATTGGGTGATTCTATGGTAGAACCTTTTGAAAAGGGTATTTTGGGAATTTATAATTAATTAGATGTTCTCAATCAAATTAGTTTCCTATTCGAGTATTGCATTAATTATTATTTAAATTAGAATATTGAAAAATATCCAAAATACCCTTGTTAATTTGTATAAGAATTGAACAAAAGGTTCAATCATAGAATCACCCTACTATATTATCTTAAAATTTATAAAGTACCATGTACTTGATCCTCAATTATTAGAGTAGTTCTTTCTTGTAATTTTTTGTGCATATTGTGCAAATTTTTGGGTTTTACAAGAATAACGTCGGAGTTGTTGAATTTGTAAAAGTAACTGTTTCGTCATGTCATTTGGCGAAATACATGTCTATTTCGCCAAATTGGACGACAAAACATATTAAAATTGATTTAACGAGGTCAAAATAAAATAAAAAATTAATTAAGTTTGTTTCGCCACTTTATTTGGTCGAACAAGAGAATATATTTTGATTTTGCCAACATCATTGGCGGAACAAGCAAAAAGATTGTGTTTCGCCACCCCATATGGCGAAACAGCAGGTACATGCATCTTGAAATGACAAATCAAAGTTGTGTTTCGTCAAATAACATGACAAAACAACTAATTTTGCAAATTATGTCCGCCCAACGTTATTTCTGCAAATTCATAAAAAATAGACGCTATACATAAAAAAAAATCTTCCATGCACCACTCCAAATTTGTTTTCTAATTATTTAGAAATCTAAACTATTGATTGATTGAGGTAAAACAAGAACAAACGAAAGTGAACTCTAACTAGCAGTAAATCAAAGTTAAAACAATTAGTTATAATTGTACCCGGCCACAAAAATATAAATGTATCGAACTTGCAAGAATGTTTCTCATTTTTAAATTAAATGACTTCATTTACTTCTCCATACATTTTCAATTATACAAATAGATTTTAGTAAAAGTAATTTAGAAATCTAAATAATATTAAATAGAAGAAATGAAGTCATTTATTTTACATGACACCTTAATTTTATATATTTGCTACATAAACATGGTTACTATTTCTATACAAAAAATATAAATTTATATTATCCATTATATTTAACTTAGTGTAATCTAATACATTTTTTCTAGAAGATAAAAGTTTTTTTTGGAAATGAATACAATAAACATTTTTAAACAATTATACATAAAATTGAGCTATAAACCTCATCAAAATTTAGAGAGAAGTAGATCTTTTGTACAATACATGCTTAGTTGATCAAACGATGACATGGCAAGTAATGTCAAGATCCAAATAACATTGTGATAAAAACTAAATAATTCTACAGAAAATAATTTTTGGCACATTAGATATCTTTATGAAATGGTCCCTTGAATGATTGGCTCATCTCATACTCATATTATACCCCCACCACATCACCATACCACAGATGGCGACATGCACGGACGGCTACTTATTTATCCACGCGGCCATCTCTACCAATCCATATCTATATCTTCACAAACAATGCACGTAAAATTTACAAGGGTAATTTTACTACTCTCCTTCATTTTCCATCTCATTTTCTATCTCATCAATGATGATTAAATAACCTGATCATTAACCAAAAAAAACATCCGATTAATAATTAATTAATATTGATTAAGAATTAATAATGTTTACGTACTTCAATTATATGCTAATTAATTGTTAATGAATTTTTTTGTGTGAATTATTTGGATAATTAATCGTTAATGTGTGATATAGAAAATGTGACGAAGAAAATGAGGGTAAATGGCCTCAATTTATAATATACTTTCGACTCCTAATATAATAAAACTATAATGTTCATGCTATTAACTATGAAGATCTTTTATTCTTTATATGTATGTTAAATACCTCGTAATATAACATTCTATACATGCAGGCCCCGAGGATATCTTTATAAAAAAATCTTTAATAATATTATTTATTATTTCAAATAGATAATCTATTATCACTTTATGAGTGTTACTCACGAAAGAAATATATTATATATCATAAAATAGTCACAATTATCAAGATATTTGTACTATCTCAAAATATATCAATAAAATGTTTTTATTAAAAAAGAACACCAAATTTGCAAATTGAAGTGACATTTTTTCCTCATCAACCCAAAATAACGAAGAAACAAAATAATAACATATACGTTCCGATTTTTATTAGGAAGAAGAGTTCATTGGGTGAATTTTTATTTCAAAAGAGCTTTATGTAACTTGTATCAAATCTTTTATTTTAATAAAAAAATAGAACCGCAAGAGCACGTTTCGTGCTCTAGCCTCTACATCAAAAAAAAAATCCTGATTTTTATTTTCTCTCTCTTTGCCCATATTTACTTTTTTTATAATTAAAATGGAATTAAAACTAATTTGTAATTATGATATAAATAATGTCAATATCTATGATCTAAATACGAGATTATTTTTATAAAAATGTTCAGAAAATCAAAGTATTATATTTTTTCGATTAGATTGTCTCATAATTAAGAAAGATCAAATGATTTTTTATGCAAAAAAATACTAAATTATATTACAATTTTAAAAAAATAATTCCGGAAAGAGGTTATTTTGAATCATTATTTTTTGAATCATTTGATTTTTTTTGTTACATTATTTCTTTCCTTACTTTGTTAGAACCGACAACATTGCGGACCAAGGCAATCAAATCGCCGGGGCCGGTCCTGATTCTATATATACATAATGAACATATAGAATTTACCGGATTTAACATCATCTAAGCATAACAACATTTTGAATTATTATATGAGTGTGAAGATAAGCTTTAAATCAACTCTTTATTGTTAGCTATATTAATATTTGTGAAGGCATGCATAGCCTAGTTGGTTGATTGTGAGGCACAAAAAATTATATGTTGTGAGAGATTATGGATTCGATCTTCATTAACATAAAAAATAGGTATCAGTAACGAAAACGATCGCTCGTCGGATACCATTCAAAAAAATATTTGTGAAGGCATGGTCTAAATTCCAAAGATCCTTGTGTTCATTGGATTGTGAGGAACTTCATCATCTATCTAGCATATCATTGGAGGGTCTTCTTTTCTTTTGTTGATAACACTTTTTGTGGGATCCATATGTTGTGTGCTTGTAGACCTAAATTTTGTTTTTTAGCTTTACTTTAACCCAACAATCTCCTTAAGTACTTAAAGCCATTTGATTCATAATAAAATACCAAATGGAAATGTTTTAGCTTTTGATTAATTATTTATATGTTCGTTTATTTTATATGCACGAAAAACATCATGATGAGGCTTGAAAATAACAAATGTAAAGCAAGAAAAAAATTAAGTAATGCTTGAACAAACTAGGGTAAATTTATTTTTAAGCAAGTAATAATGATATAGTGATCATGATTGCATTTTTCTTAACAATGAACTTGTATTTTGCACGATATATCACGAGAGATCAGAACACAAAAAATCAAATATGCAGAAAAACCTAACATAGACCTACTTTTGAACAAAGCCTTAATTTCATTGATCACAAGATGATGAGCACATTTTTTAAACAACCATTCTTTTTTTTTTTAAACCACCCTTCTTTTCCATCTCCATCTTTGTGCGCGTTATTATTGAAATAAAAAAAAGTTATTGTTGTTATTATTTATTTATATTTGGATCCTTTCAATGTCTAAATTGGGGAGATAAAACATTTATATAGTTGAACCAACAAAATAAATTGTACTTTACAAAATGGTGTTATTTGAAGCACGTGTCATAATGTATGCGGTCTTTAATTAATTAAAGATCCTTAAATTAGGGAAGGATTGATTATGGCTCTGATTAGCTCCCCTGATCCTCCAAAATGTCAAAAATTCCATATGATCTTCAAAATAGGAAATGTCATGTATACCCCCCAAATATAATATACTTTTCTTTTCTTCATGAAAGTATCCAAGCTTACTTCGTCATGTATACACATATCTATATCTATACTATATACTAATGCAAGGGGATTTGCTGCCTCCTGGTGCAGCCACGTCACCAGGGGCCTATTTGTAAAAAAAAATTTTTTTTTTACATTTTGGTCTTTTTTTATTTACAAATAGGTCCTTTTTTAAAAAACAATTTTACATTTTGGTCCTTTTTTTTTACATTTTGGTCCTTTATATTTGCATTTTGGTCCTTCGAAGTTTTAATATTCACATTTTGGTCCAAGGGCCTCAAATTGGTCCTGTTTTTTAAAAAAATTACATTTTGGTCCTTCTTTATCACATTTCGGTCCTTTATATTTGCATTTTGGTCCTTTTTTCGAAAAACAATTACATTTTGGTCCTTTTTGTTTACATTTTGGTCCTTTTTTATTTACAAATTGGTCCTTTTTTTAAAAAACAAATTACATTTTGGTCCTTTTTTTTACATTTTGGTCCTTTATATTTGCATTTTGGTCCTTCGAAGTTTTAATATTCACATTTTGGTCCAGGGGCCTCAAATTGGTCCTTTTTAAAAAAAACATTACATTTTGGTCCTTCTTTATCACATTTCGGTCCTTTATATTTGCATTTTGGTCCTTTTTTCGAAAAACAATTACATTTTGGTCCTTTTATTTTACATTTTGGTCCTTTTTGATTTACAAATTGGTCCTTTTTTAAAAAACAAAATTACATTTTGGTCCTTTTTGTTTACATTTTGGTCCTTTATATTTGCATTTTGGTCCTTCGAAGTTTTAATATTCACATTTTGGTCCAGGGGCCTCAAATTGGTCCTGTTTTTAAAAAAAAATTACATTTTGGTCCTTCTTTATCACATTTCGATCCTTTATATTTGCATTCTGGTCCTTTTTTCGAAAAAAAATTACATTGGGGTCCTTTTTTTTAAATTTTGGTCCTTTATATTTGCATTTTGGCCCTTCGAAGTTTTGAAATTTACATTTAAGTCCAGGCAGCCACGTCACCAGGGGTCTATTTGTAAAAATAAATATTTTTTTTACATTTTGGTCCTTTTTTATTTACAAATTAGTCCTTTTTTTAAAAACAAAATTACATTTTGGTCCTTCTTTTTTACATTTTGGTCCTTTATATTTGCATTTTGGTCCTTCGAAATTTTAATATTCACATTTTGGTCCAGGGGCCTCAAATTGGTCCTGTTTTTTAAAACAAATTACATTTTGGTCTTTTTTTATCACTTTTCGGTCCTTTTAGATTTACAAATTGGTCCTTTTTTCAAAAAAATTTTACATTTTGGTCCTTTTTTATTTACAAATTGGTCCTTTTTTCGAAAAAAATTTACATTTTGGTCCTTTTTTCCTCATTTTGGTCCTTTATATTTGCATTTTGGTCCTTCGAAGTTTTGAAATTTATATTTTAGTCCAGTTTGGTCATATTTTTTAAAAAAAATCATATTTTTGTCCTTTTTTCACATTTTGGTCATTTATATTTGCATTTTTGTCCTCCGAAGTTTTAAAATTTACATTTTTGTCCTTTATTATTTTTCTTGAAAAACTAAAATAAAATTATAATAAGTTGAACAATATTAATAAAAGAACATCTTGCAAATATTTAAAAATAAAATATCACAAAACTATTAAAAAATACATAAAAAGAAAACTAAAATAAAAAATAGATGTTTAAATAGATATTTTCTATGAATATATTTGTAAGGTGTTTATTTATTATCATTTAATATTAGTTTTTTTATGAATAAAGAATGTAATATTAAAATTATATAAACAAAATATGTAATAATTAAATTTTTTTTAAATCACTACGTGTTAAGAAGTGTTTATGAATTTTCTTAAAATTAATAAAAAATAACAAAAATAAGTTTTAATTATTACATATGAGATTTGGAGGGTATTTTGGAAAAAAAAAATTAATATCATCCATAAGGAGTATTTTAAAATAAAAGTTTGGTAAAGAGTTTTTTTTTTGGGAGTTTACGAAAAGATAGAGAATTTTTTATAATATCCAAAAAAAATTAGGGGGTTAAAAATATACCAAATCATGGATGTGCGAATAATCATGACATAATTTAAATTAAAGATTCGAACGAAACGGTTAGCGATGACATCGTCAAAATTTGTTATTGGCTGACCACACAAAGGACGAAAAATATTTGTACTAAATATGTAGCGAAATTAAAGATTTGTGAAATTAAAAACACTCTTTTTTTCAGCAATGTTTTCTGAACTATTATGTTCTGAATAAATTTCATGACGACTCATTCGTTCTTTTTCCTTATTTTACTTATGAAGTATAAAATATAGATAATTTTTTTAGCAATAACCGTTTGAATTATTCAAGAAATCCGGCTCTTAAAATTTTCAAACGATTTTTGCTACAAAATTTCACTCGCACACAACACACTAAATTACACATATAATAATGATTACAAAAAGAAAGTCACATACACAAAATGAACAACAATTTTTTTCAACTACATTACTTATAAACCCGAACAGCCCCGCGTAATTGCGCGGGGGCAATGCTAGTATTATATAATGGAATTGAAGTGTCATGTCAACCTTTACATGCCAATTTGAGCAAATTAAATATGAATTTAAATTTAAATTAATTTTTCAGGCAATTAAATTTATCCTATGATATTTATATAGATAGTATATTAACATAATGTATATATAATATATTGTATGTTCCAATCTTCACTATATACATATACACACATCGACGAATCTTGACTGATTTTTTAACTACTACAACAAAAAAAATATTGATAAAATTAACACTTTTATATTGATAAAATATACCAAATCACTAAATACATATACATATTAATAGTTTCACGTTCACTTTTAACCTTTGATAATATATATGGCTAGATAACTTGGATAGAAAACCTTCCCACATGGCTTCTCTGAGCCAATCAGAAACAATAGCAGAAACTCATGCTTCTTAATTAGGGTTTTTGTTTTATGTCATGTGTGTCGAAAAGAGACAAGCCACCTCAAGATGGGGACCTGCGTGGAAAATTTATTAGGTTAGGAAGCATTGAGCCGCCCAAAAGGATTATTAGGGTATATATCTAATAAAACATTTTATTAGGGTTTAAGAATGTAAAAAGAAGATTGAGAGCCAAACAAAAGCTAACCTAAACCTTCATAATATTGATATAATTTCTTTGTAATCTCACCCATCATTAAAATAACACTTATACTTGTATCCCTACAAGAAAACATCATGTGACGTCATAAGTTTTATTCGTAGCTCGCAACTCATTCGACAAAAACTCGTCTACATCTCGCTCGAAAATAGATTGAATTAATTTCGAGTTGAACCGATCAACTCGAAATCAAGCCGAGTTCGAGCTGGACCTGACTCGTTCGAATTGTACTCGTAATGATATTGAATTTTGTTTGGTTATGTTTGTGATATTATTATATTATTTATATTGAACTTTTGATAGGTTATTCTATGTTTTTTCATGTTTGAAATGATCTGTTGGTAGATATTTATAATTTTTGAAACTTGAAATAGTTTGATAATTTTGAAAAATATTCATAATTTCGAGCATAGCCGAGTTGAGTTATACAAGTTAGAATCAAGTCAAGTTTGAATTATTTTACAAAATGGAAATTATTTCGAATCATAATGGAGTCGAGTTCGAGTTCGAACTTTGCGGCAATTTCGAACCGAGCCAGCTAAGGAGTTACATTTCGAGTCGAGTTCGAACTAGATTCAGCTCGCTCGAATTTGACTTGTTTGCGACCCTAATATCAGGTACACCTATGCTATAAACCATGAGAAATATCATATACACCCTTTCTTTATGTTTTTATTTTTATAATTAATGAAGAAATCTCATATATCCTCAATTTATTAATATCAATGAGGATTAAATTCATAAACCCTCACAACATATGATTTTTATGTCTCACACTCAATAACTAGGTTATGGATCCATTGACTCTTTTCTCTATGTTATCATTATACATTTTTTTCTCACTTATTTTGAATCCTAGGGTCGTACTTTTGAAACTCGTCATTCGCTTTGATACCATTTTGTCGATTTAACCTCACTAACTTACAAATGTTTTAATGCCGTCCAATAAGCATCACTTGTCGTTATTGGTATATATATATTTTATATGATACCAATGAGATTCGAATTCATAATTTCTGCAACAAAATATTTTTATTGTAACAAACACTCGACATATTTTAACGGAGAAAGAAATAAGAATAATTTTATTAAACTTACTATTTTTTAATATCTATTATCTTCTCTCTTGTTTTTTAACAAAACAAAATAAGTTCTATTTATACGGACTGTGATTCTTGCCTACACGAATCACAATAAACCAAAAACATTAATCTTACACGATTATTCAATTCAAGTGCATGATTCATATTGCTAGATGAATCATGATGGATACAACATGATATAAACGGGTACTTGCATAAAATTCAAAATATTTGATCGAGGAATACTGAGGAAAATAAATGCAAGATATAAATCTTATCTTATCAATTTAACAACTACAAAATGCAAACTAAAGAAGCCACCAATTAATTTGCACTTGGCGATCGTTTGGCAAAGCATGAACAAAACAGGCCTTAATTTACGCAATCAAAGTATAAAAGTGAGGATTTATTTAATCAAAAGACCTTAAGCATCAATTAAAATAAGTAAAAAGCTCTTTACTCGACAGTACTTCTTAGTTTTTTTAAAACCAGTTAGACAAATTAATGGAGTGGCAGATCACAACAGATCGATTTTGATAAATAATAATACAAATATGAATAATTATGTCATAGCCTCATATCCTAGTTAGTTGGTTGATTGTTTGGCACGATAAAATTATATATTGAAGAAATTATGAATTCGAATCACAATAAAAAATAAATAGCTATAATTTATTTGGTTGGTCTCAAATAAATTTATCAAAACATAAAACATACATTACGCCTAGAGCTGGCAAAGTTGATCCGAATCCGAAAAACCGACCTGAGTAACCTGAAGCCCGACCCGACCTGACTAGACAAAATCTACGAAAATCAAACAACCCGACTCGTACCGACCCGGGACTAAATAACCCGAACCCGAAAGTAGATGTTTTATATGTTACCCGAACTCGACCCGATCCGAAACCGAGTAACCCGAGACCCGAACATAACCCGAATTTACTAGTTGAATCAAATCTTATAATTTGATATTTTAGTTACTATTTTTGTCCGCAATTGAATTAATTCAAACCCGACATAACCCAAACCCGAAGAATCTGACCCGAACACATAATTTAACCAGAAAAGAACCCGACCAAAATAAAACCCGAACACAACCCGACCCGATCCGAGTTAACTTCACCCGAAAATAACCAAAAATGACCCGAACCAAAAAATACCCACCTGATTATGACCCGACCTACCGGATTTGCCACCTCTTTATGCCCCAATAATTCTATTTTAGGTATGTTACTAATTACAGACTATTTCTTATATATAATTCATCAAAACCAATAACATCATAGTTTCACCTAATTCAGTACATATATACCAAGGTGGGTAAAAACTAAAAAGGCAAAAAAAAAAAAAAAAAAAGAATAAAAACAAAGGGGATAATAGTATAATACTGTCTTACATGTGGGAAGCATTTGGCTTCAAACTTTCAAATCCATATTTTTAATTTATTATTGGCAACTTACTATTTAAGAAAAAAAAAATCTTAGATAACACGAAGCCAATTTAAAGCTAATAATAATAATAATTTGATAAAATCTAGTATTTATGGATGATGTTTAGAGCTACAAAAATATACCTAATGAGAAATCAGTATAATTTAAGGATGACGCTATTGTAAGAACTAACATGACTAAATTGAGATCAATTTCAATTTTTTTAATCGAATGGCCACTATACCCCTATTTTATGGTGATTGATATTTATTATACTTATATACTATTATTTATATCCTACATGAATACTGCAAAAATATTTTTTCTAATATTATACAAAAACCAAATTTAACCAATATATATTAATTTTCATATTTAAATATATATGACATGTTACAATTTAAAAATTAACAATAAAAATATTTTTTTTATATAAAAGATTTTATTTGCAAGATTTATGAAAAGTGATAAACTAATAGATAAATATAAGAAACATCAAACATCAATTCATCAATAACAAGGGTATCACGATTATTTGATAAAACAAAATTGAAATCGTTCTCAATTTAGCCATGCTAACTCTTGCAATAGCGCCATCCTAATTTAATCATAATTTTTCTTAGATTCCAAGCTTCCAACATTGAATAAATACTTTTGTTACTTCGTAAAATAATATATATACAATTGAATAAAACCGACAAACATGCCAAACGACTTTCTTAGATAGATACAAGTTAACTACTAAATTATTGATGGATTAGTGAGACTTTATTGGGCCTTAGAAATTACCTTTCTTTTTCAATAAACACACGTACACACAAATATACCATTATACTTCTTTGCATAAATTAATTGCTATTAAATCACTACATTTACAAATTACTTAGAGAATCTAACATAAAATCAATATCAGGAGTGACGACGGCACGGGTACCGAGCTGTCCAATTACGCAAAAACCCTTTTCGTTCAAATTAATCGCCACTACGTCCTGCGCAAACTTACAATCTGACCCTGGATAAACCTGTAAATTAAAAAAAAAAAAAAAAACCTCGTCAAATAAAATCAATAATGAGTAATATTGAAAAACTTACATCGAACAAAGCATCGCCCAATTTCATCTTGACTTTTCCACTTTTATACACCAATAATTTGCCCAAATATCCTCCAGATAGATCTTTTAATTTGCAACCTTTTTCTGAATTTCTCGAACTCGATGCTGAGTCAGCATTGTTCGAAAAAGGAAGCACGGTAGGCATTTGAAAGAACATCATTGTGGAATCCTCTCTTGTTTCCTATCAACGATATTTAAATTATTATTTTCCTAATCAGTAATTTGTATGAAATTTAGGGTCCATTTGGGAAAAAATCATACTGTTAGGCCGAGTTCACATGCTGAATTTGATTGTGTCTTCGTTGTTAATAAACTCGTAGATGCAATATCACCGAATTCCTCCTCGTTGAGAATTTCTATAATTTCAAAAATCAAAATCAAAATCAAAACTTAAACCAATCGAAATTAAGAATTTGATTTGTTGGATTAGAAAATTTGATCGAGGACCTGGATCCCCTGCATAGGGTGGTCTTAAAGGAAGAGTTATTGGATAATTCGAATTATAATCCTAACAAAAATACAAATTTATAAAGATTAAATTCAACTGGTGATCTCCAGTGGTATTATTGTGAATAAATATGTACCCAAGGTTGGATATACTCTTTCTCCACTTTTGAGGATGATGCATCTAAAAGGATGGATAAAGTAAATTGTTAGCACGATTTAGAAATGCAATTTAGGCCGAAAAAATGTTTTATTTGATTTACCATTATATGAAAAATTGGGGATATTAAACGGCTTTGTCGGATTTATGGCTCCAAATGAAACTTGTGCTTGTGTAGCTATACATTAATGAAAATATAATAAATAATAACGAAATTATCAATGTGTCAAATTATTAAAAATCAATTAAAGATAATGTAAGATTTAAGGATTTATTTTACCATTCTTCCTAGTCTTTGAATTTTGAGGATTAATCTGTAATATAAATCCCAATTTAGAGAAAGAAACTCATAATCCAAGCACTAAATTAAATGCATAAGAAGTAAAAAAAATGGTGGAATAATATGAAAGCTGTACCTTTGCAGTTCTGAGCTTGTCCATTAAAGCCTTGTCAATTGTTGCATCCTTGATCTCGATTGGTTCTCTGAATAATTATTTCAAAGTTTGAATTCAAATTTAACAAAATTAAATCAAATTTACTTAGAATTTTCGAATTTTAACGATTTCAATTACGTCTTCGGTACCGAAGGTTTCGCAATCTTAGGCGGAGGAGCTTTCGGCACAAATTTCAACTGTCAAAACATAAGATAATTTTATAAGCTAATAAAATTAGATTATTCCAACCATGGTTAAAATAAGAAAAAATGTAAAAAAAAAACAAGAACTAACCTTTCGATTAGGCAGTTTGGAATGCTCTTCCTTCTTCATTTTCAATTCCACGAGATAAATTCAAAGAACTACAATAAAAGTCAAAAGTGAAGATTTTATTTGGGTTGAAGTCGAACAAGACGGAGAGGAAATCAAAATTATGGAAAAGAGGCGAAATTACCTTAAAGAGAGCTTCAGGAGGCGTCGCCTTGAGCTGTGTTAACTTCTTGGAGAAGACATTAGAGATTGCTGAGACCAAATAAAGAAGAAGAAAAGGAAGGAATTTAAAGATTAATACAGTAAAGTTTTTTATTTCCATTAATGGCGATACTGGAAAGACAAAAAAAGTCTCCGAACATATTTCAGACCATGACAATGTTCGTGCCGACCAAGCCCAAACTAGGGCCCAATCAATAATTTTGTCATATGCATATCTATCTATCTATATACTAATGCAAGGGGATTTGCTGCCTCCTGGTGCAGCCAAGTTACCAGGAGCCTATTCATAAATTTTTTTTTTTTTTATATTTTGGTCCTTTTTGATTTACAAATTGGTCCTTTTTTTAAAAAATAAATTACATTTTGGTCCTTTTTTTTATATTTTGGTCCTTTATATTTGTATTTTGGTCCTTCGAAGTTTTAATATTCACATTTTGGTCCAGGGGCCTCAAATTGGTCCTGTTTTTTAAAAAAATTACATTTTGGTCCTTCTTTATCACATTTCGGTCCTTTATATTTGCATTTTGTTCCTTTTTTCGAAAAAAAATTACATTTTGGTCCTTTTTTTTACATTTTAGTCCTTTATATTTGCATTTTGGCCCTTCGAAGTTTTGAAATTTTACATTTTGGTCCTTTTTTATTTACAAATTGGTCCTTTTTTTAAAAAATAAATTACATTTTGGTCCTTCTTTTTTACATTTTGGTCCTTTATATTTGCATTTTGACCCTTCGAAATTTTAATATTCACATTTTGTTCCAGGGGCCTCAAATTGGTCCTGTTTTTTAAAACAAATTACATTTTGGTCCTTTTTTATACATCTCAGTCCTTTATATTTGCATTTTGGTCCTTCGAAGTTTTAAAATTTACATTTTGGTCCTTTATTATTTTTTTTTACATTTTGGTCCTTTTTTATTTACAAAATGGTCCTTTTTTCGAAAAAAATTCCCATTTTGGTCCTTTTTTATTTACAAATTGGTCCTTTTTTCGAAAAAAATTTACATTTTGGTCCTTTTTTTCCATTTTGGTCCTTTTTTATTTACAAATTGGTTCTTTTTCGAAAAAAATTTACATTTTGGTCCTTTTTTTCTCATTTTGGTCCTTTATATTTGCATTTTGGCCCTTCGAAGTTTTGAAATTTACATTTTAGTCCAGGGGCCTCAAATTGGTCATATTTTTTTAAAAAAATTATATTTTTGTCCTTTTTTCACATTTTGGTCCTTTATATTTGCATTTTTGTCCTCCGAAGTTTTAAAATTTACATTTTGGTCCTTTATTATTTTTCTTGAAAAACTAAAATAAAATTATAATAAGTTGAACAATATTAATAAAAGAACATCTTGCAAATATTTAAAAATAAAATATCACAAAACTATTAAAAAATACATAAAAAGAAAACTAAAATAAAAAATAGATGTTTAAATAGATATTTTCTATGAATATATTTGCAAGGTGTTTATTTATTATCATTTAATGTTAGTTTTTTTATGAATAAAGAATGTAATATTAAAATTATATAAACAAAATATGTAATAATTTAAATTTTTTTAAATCACTACGTGTTAAGAAGTGTTTATGAATTTTCTTAAAATTAATAAAAAATAACAAAAATAAGTTTTAATTATTACATATCAGATTTGGAGGGTATTTTGGAAAAAAAAAAATTAATATCATCCATAAGGAGTATTTTAAAATAAAAGTTTGGTAAAGAGTTTTTTTTTTTGGGAGTTTACGAAAAGATAGAGAATTTTTTATAATATCCAAAAAAAATTAGGGGGTTAAAAATATACCAAATCATGGATGTGCGAATAATCATGACATAATTTAAATTAAAGATTCGAACCAAACGGTTAGCGATGACATCATCAAACTTTGTTGTTGGCTGACCACACAAAGGACGAAAAATATTTGTACTAAATATGTAGCGAAATTAAAGATTTGTGAAATTAAAAACACTCTTTTTTTCAGCAATGTTTTCTGAACTATTATGTTCTTAATAAATTTCATGACGACTCATTCGTTCTTTTTCCTTATTTTACTTATGAAGTATAAAATATAGATAATTTTTTTAGCAATAACCGTTTGAATTATTCAAGAAATCCGGCTCTTACAATTTTCAAACGATTTTTGCTACAAAATTTCACTCGCACACAACACACTAAATTACACATATAATAATGATTACAAAAAGAAAGTCACATACACAAAACGAACAACAATTTTTTTCAACTACATTACTTATAAACCCGAACAGCCCCGCGCAATTGCGCGGGGGTAATGCTAGTATACTCAATAATTTATAGAGAAGAAACAATGACCCAATTAGGAATGTCAACGGGAACCCGAATTTTCGGGTATTATCCGAATCCGAATTCAAAATATTCGCGGATAAAGAATCATATCCGAATCCGAACCCGCGGGTAACGAATATATCCGAACCCGAACCCAAAATATTCGCGGATAAAAAATCATATCCGAATCCGAACCCTCGGGTAACGGGTATACCCGAACCCGAACCCGTTACTCAAAAACCACCAATACAAAATTAAAAAATTATGAGACAAATACGTAAAATCACCAACAATTTTATATGCATAAAACAAACAACTTATACAAAATACATTATAAAAGCAAATATTACAAATAATTAATCCATAAAACACCACAAATTTTCATATTATTGAGTAGTTTCGGGTATTTTTCGGATTCGGATTCGGGTATTTTTTCGGGTTCGGGTATACCCGCGGGTAAAAATTTACCCCCGAACCCGGAGCGGGTGTTTTTTCGGATAATACCCGACCGGCGAGTATTTTTTTTCGGATATTAGCCGCTCCGTTCGGATCGGGTACCCGCCGGTTCGGGTTTTACCAGACCCATTGACATTCCTAGACCCAATTTTATGTTTGTCCAAGTCATCATAATAAGTTCTAACTTTTAACTATTAAATTATTATATTACATTTTTATAGGTAAAAAAAAGTGAACCATTTTTTATAGTCATAATTTGTTTGCATAGAATATAAGTCATGTATAAGATATTAATATTATTTTAAATGTGAATTCCCCCTCCCATTAATTTTAGAATACAAGGGTTTTGGTGAGGCCACGTCACCCGACACCGTTCACCCAACACTGTTCATACTGTTCACTCGTCACTGTTCAACCAAGTACTGTTCATCCCGGATCCCGGTTACTGTTCATGTTTTTTTTTTTTTTAAATTTAATTTTATTTGACATATATCTTGTGTTCTAAATAAAATATTTGAATTTTTCATCGTATTAATAAATATAATTGACATATGTCTTGTGTTCTAAATAAAATATTTGAATTTAATGGGAGGGGGAATTTGACATATATCTTGTGTTCTAAATAAAATATTTGAATTTTTCATCGTATTAATAAATATAATTGACATATGTCTTGTGTTCTAAATAAAATATTTGAATTTAATAAAATACTATTCACACAAATACTTTTTGTTAGCCTCAGCTGGTATTTTTTTTTTTTTTGCTTATTATAACAATTTTGATTGGTACCAAGCTGCGTTTGTTTGTGCTTATTATAATATTTTTGATTGGTACCAAGCTGCGTCTTTTATGTTTTTTTGTTTGTCTTTTTCAGAATTTTATTTTATTTGACATGTTTTGTATTCTAAATAAAACATTTGAATTTTTCTTTTGGAACATATGATATGTTTTGAGGAGGAAAAAAATTTGCATTTATTGCATAATACTTGTGACACTATTTAATATCAGATTTTTTTTTTAAATTAACATTTATGAAAATTATTTTTATTTTATACTTGTAACATTTTAGATAAAATTATTATTTTATGATCATAACACATTTTGAAAAATCGCAGCGAAGCACGAGAAATATTTCTATTTTCTTATCAAATAATATATCAAATAATATATCCCGCAGCGAAATAATATATCAAATAATATATCAAATAATATATAAAATTATTATTTTTGCTAATTATATTATTTCTTATCAAATAATATATCCCGCAGCGAAGCGCGGGCTATATTCCTAGTATAAATAAAAGATGAAGAATTTGTATATGAAATGTTAAAAAAATAATATGTAATTTAACTCATGCATAAAATATTAATATTATTTTTAAAACTTTAATTTTAAAAATCAATTAGTTATATTCATTGGAGTTTGACCTTATTTTGATATCCATATTAACGCAGTTTATACGTAACGTTTTCTCTGACTTAATTTTATAAAATATAGTATACAAAAATAAAATACCTATGAACGTACGTTTGGAAGATAACTTTTAACATATTCTCCAATTCAAACTATAATATTAAGAATCTTTCATAATATTAAGAAGGTTATATTTTTGTTTTTTTGTTTCAAGCAACTTTAATATTATTGTTATTTTTAATGTTGTAAACTTAAATAACTTCCCAAACCTAAAGAATTCTAGGGATACGTGTATCCTAGACAGATAGGGGTGCGATACGGGTCAAATACGTATTAGATATTTCACGTGGAATATTCGATTATTTTAATGTTATTTTTTGAATACATTTCGAGTACTTCGTGTTATGTCAAGATACGGTTGAGAATTTCTATTAGGATTTACGATATCCATGCGTCATACATGGACAGCGAAACATACCGCACCTCTAAGGATCACATTTATCAATTAAAAGTACAAAAATAAGTGTAAAAATCATTTTACCTCGATTTGCTCAAAATTGATTTCCTTGTACAGTTGAAGCGTCATTTTCACTTGTTCGTCCCGTTGATTGATTGTCCTTCAAAATTCGATCTTGCTCAATTCAAAACCCAAAAATAAAATGCAATTTCTCTATTCTATCCACCAGGAACGAAGCCTTCGTGATAACATCAAAAAGTCCCTAACCTATTTATATACGTGTTTGGATTTTTCACAAGAAGAAATAATAATTTCGACTTTGCTTAGTTTGGGGGTAACGAGAGGGAATGAAAAGAAAGGAAAGGAAATGAGAGAATTCTCAAAGGTAAAAAATATATCTCACTTGGGGTGTTCAAACTGTTCGATTTATTCGAATACCGAACCAAACCGGTCGAATTCGGTTTAATTCGTTCGGTTTTTCGGTTTATTTGGTTCAGTTCGGTTCAAAAAATGGTATTGTTCGGTTTATTCGGTTCCGTTCGGTTTTGATGTTCTGAAAACCGGTTAAACCGAACCGACCGAATAACATCCAATTTTTCATAATTTTTTAATATGTTAATGTTAAAATATAAAAAATTGATATAATAATTTTATAAAATAATATAATTATATTTTATAATATGTTTTCATATTTTTTGATAAATAAAATATAATTATTTTGATAAATTTAATTTAATTTCAAATATTATAATGTTTCTTATTCGGTTCGGTTTTTAATCGGTTCGAAAGTTAAAATGATTCGGTTCGGTTTAAATCGGTTTGGCCTTATTCGTTCGGTTTGAACCGAACTGACCAAATGAATATCCCTAATCTCACTCATGCTTGATTTGGAGGGAGGAGAAAAAAAGTAAATTGAGAGGATGTAATTACAATTAATTTTATTAATTTTATTTTGAAACTAATTTATGTAAATACAACAAATTAATTTTAAAAACTATGATATCATAAACTTCTAAAACTATATATTGTAAACATAATTTTTTTTTGCAAAATATAATTTTTTCTAAACATATTTTTTTTATCATCTTTATTTGATACTAGACTTGATATATCAATTTCCCTTCCCTCTCTCTTCCCATTTCCTCCACTCCAATCCACACTTCCCATTTCCTCTCTCTTCCCATTCCCTCTCTCTTCTAATTTTCATAATTAGATTGATTAAAATTTATCTTAATTCAGGAACAAGATGCCCTAACATTTTGGCTTGTGAAGTTTGAACTTTTTTAACTCAAATGATTAAATTTTCAGAGTGAAGTGAATAAAATTAATGATAAATGGAGGTGCGAGAGACTACTCACGGTCACGAAGATGAAGAAGAGGATTTGACACGACAAATCCGCCATTACCGGACGGTGCTCCGCTCCTGTTCACTCGGCCATTCTCCTCCATCTCTCGGCTTCTCCCTTCACGCCTTTCTCCTAAAATCAAACCTTCTTAAACTTCTCCCCTCCCTCTCCTCCGCCCTCTTCCACTTCTACTCCGCTTTCGGCTGTGCCTCCACCCTTCTCCCCTCTTTCAATTCCCTGCCTCCCCAATTTCGCTCCACTGTTGCCTTCACTGCTCTCATCTCCTCCTTCTCTGGTCGCCTCTCTCTACCTCACAAAGCTCTTCATTTTTTTCGCTCTATGCTCCGCCTATCTATCCGTCCAGACTCAATAACCCTGTTGTCTCTTCTCTCCACTGCCTCCCGTCTCTCCGATTCTGTTTCTGGGGCCTCTGCTCACCTTCTTTTCATCAAATCCGGTTTACCTCTCTCTGTTCAAGCATACAATTCTATAACGCATGTTTATACCAAGTGTGGGTTGATGAACGAAGCACGAAGAATCTTTCACGAAATGCCTGAGAAGAGCGATGTTTCATGGACTATCATGCTTGATGGGGTGCTTAAATGCGAGGGGCTCGAGACTGGCCGCAAGTTGTTCGAAGAAATGGCTGAGAAGAATCAGGTCTCGTGGATAGCCATGGTTTCAGCCTATATCAACGCTGGTCTTTCAAGGGAAGCATTATCACTACTAACTCAAATGGTTTTCACGTATTCGCTATCAAACTTGAACCATATTAGTTTTTGTTCTCTTCTCTCTTCTTGCTCCCAATCTGGGGATTTATCCACCGGAAAATGGGTTCACGCCCATATATTGAAATCAGAAACATTTAACGACATTGAAAATGTTATAGTAAACACTTCACTGATCGACATGTATGCGAAATGTGGAAATATCAAGTATGCACAAAACCTGTTCGATACAATGTCCCAAAGAAATATAATCACATGGAACACAATGTTATGTGCCCTATCCATGCACGGCATGGGCAAGCAAGCCCTAAATCTTTACCAGAGAATGATTAAAGAAAATCAAAAGCCCGATGACATCACCTTCATAAGTCTTCTCAGTTCCTGCGGTCGTTCTGGGCTGATAGATCAAGGCCGCGATATTTTTCACCAAATCTCGTCCGTTCACGAACTGAGTCCAAAGATCGAACACTTTGCATGCATGGTCGACCTATTGGGCCGAGCCGGTCTATTAGAAGAAGCTTTCTCTTTAATAAAACAAATGCCAATGAGCCCAAATGAAGTTGTACTCGGTTCTCTGCTTGCCTCGTGTAACGTACATAAAAAACTCGATTTAGGAAAAGAATTGATGAACGAACTCATAAAATTATACCCAAATAACACCGAATATCATGTTTTGCTTTCTAATTTGTACAAATCGTCTGGAAAATATACCGAAGCCAACGATTTAAGAGGAATAATGAAGAAAAAAGGCGTTCACAAATCGCCTGGAATTAGTTATATTGAAATTAACGGCGATATTCACAAGTTTATTGCTGGCGATAAATCACATTCTTTTAGTCGCGATTTATACGAGAAGTTAAATGAAGTGGTGTTGAGGATACGGAATATTGGTTACGTACCCGATTTGTCTAGTCAAATGTTGAGATACAAAGATAATTATTGCGTGAATGAGGAGGAGAGAGAAGAGAGAGAGCAGGCTTTGTTGGTTCATAGTGAGAGACTCGCGGTTTGTTTAGGTCTTTTGAAGACGAAAACGGGTTCGAAATCTCCGCTTCGGATATTTAAAAACTTGAGGATTTGTAATGATTG
Organism: Luzula sylvatica; assembly: GCA_946800325.1. Classification (NCBI taxonomy): domain Eukaryota; kingdom Viridiplantae; phylum Streptophyta; class Magnoliopsida; order Poales; family Juncaceae; genus Luzula; species Luzula sylvatica. The sequence goes on along the minus strand of OX326959.1, from coordinate 34,248,283 downwards.
CCATGGATTTATGAAGCTCGTGTCTAGGGTTTATGACAGGGAGATTATTGTTAGGGACAGGAATCGTTTCCATTCTTTTAAACTTGGCTCTTGTTCTTGTTCTGATTATTGGTAATGTCAAAAGATGCAATTTTTCGTGTAAATATTTGGCTGGTTTATATGCAAATGTAATGGCATTGCGTGCAGAGACAAAATAAGATAAAGTAAGGTTGTAAATTACTAAATTAATTGAATGAATAATAAATTAGTAAGGGTATAATTTCGTTGCAAAGGGTACAACTTATTTAAGAATAGCCATTAAGTTCTCATTGGGCTTGTTCGGCGACATGGAATTAGAGTGGAATAGTGAAAAATAGTGGAAAAAATCATTTTATTCCGCCGAAAAAGGTTGGAAGAAAATGAAATAAATTGGTTTAACTCTATTCCATGGAGGAGGTGGAAGAAGATGGAATAGAAGAATTTTTCTCTTCTTCTCTCTCATCATTTTCAATAAAAAATATTAATTTAATTTTTACTTCCATTTTTCCACAATTTAATCTACCGAATACTCTTGGAATAAAATAAAATTAGTTTTCTTTCACTCTTCCATTATTCCAAGAAAAAATTATAACAAAATGTATATTTAAAAATGAATGAATAATAACAATTCATTTAATATATTATAATAATCCATTTAATAATGTATAAATAAAACTTAAACCGTACCTCTAAAATCTTGTATGAATTATCATTCATGATTTATTGAATCATTTCCACCAAAATGTAAAATGCACTCAGACCCCCTCGAATGGAAAACAACATTCGAACACTCAAAGTAGTATGGTTTATCGCCAGAGTTGGAACTCTCGGACTCCCCTATCTTAAGAAAGAACTTGAGACGGGCTGAATAAAAGTGCATGTTTAACTCTATTGGTTTAACTCTATTCCATGAAAATCAAAATGTGAGATATTTTTTTATAATATGAATATATTATGCATGTTTTATTCTCAATAAGTATTATACACCATAATATAAGTGCCAAATACACATATGATAGCTTAATACTTCAAACACGGTTGCGTAATTAAAAGAATGATTTCTCAGAAATTTGAGAAGAATATTTCAAAAAGCATTTCGAATTTGAGAAAAATATTAAAAAAAAATTCCTGAGAAATTGGAGAAAAGTTGTCAAAAAAAATTTGAGACAAATATTTTAATTTTTTGGAGAGAAGTATTTTCAAAAAAAGATCTATGAAATTTAAGAGAAGTATTTACAAATATTAAATATTATTACAAACACGACACGTCGACAAATTGTTTTAAGAAACATATATAAATAAATATCTTTTGTAATATTTCACTGGTCATGTTGTCATTTCGAAACCTTAACTAGCTAGAATGAATTATTGAATCGAAACCATTCTTTGCCTTGCATAACACAAAATAAAATTCAGTCTCTTATTACTAACATTACCACACACAAACACATAATAATAATAAACCAACAACAAAAACAATTCAAGGCAAGGCGCTAGGACACGGTTCGAAAGCGGTGCCGCACAAAACCCACCTTCCATTGCGATTCATACCCGTTAACCCGTCAACACAATCAGGAACCTTGACCCAATCTCTCTTGTCCGCATCGTAACAAACCAAACAATTCGACCTCTTGGCTCTGAGCGAGACCAAAACCAACCCGTTATTGCATCCCATGCAATTCATCTTCAATTGCTTCCCGTACAATTCAAGACAAAGCTCACTTGGCATCCTGTCCACCTCCTTCCACAACAACGTCATCCTCTGCAATTCCCATATCCCCACGCAATTCGCGCAATTCTTCGTCAGCAATCCCACCAGCAGAATTCTACCCCGCAATTCTGCCATCGTGCAATCCCTCACGTGTGCCGGTAAAGGAATCGCGTACTGTTTCCACGTACCGGTCGTCAAATCGTAACTCAAAATACCGTCTGGTTGGCTCCGCGTGAAATATAAAGTCGTACCAACCGATACCACTTGCGACTTGAAATTTAGGGCGAGTGGTAGTTTGATCGTAACCGGTACGGGTCCGGGATGGACCCATTTTTTCTCGTCAGAACAATATATTTCGTATTCGCCGTCTGAACTTAACCACATGATTTTATAACCCGTTTCCGAACTCACCATGCCAACCGTAATCCTAGACCAAAACGGTACGGCTCTAGGGGGCAATTTCTTATAACATTTATTTAGAGGGTTACATACGTAAAAATACATGTGACTGAAATCGAGAAAACAAATCAATCCTCCTGACGAAGCAACGGGAAGAACCATTTCGTTTCCATTCCGATTCAAGAATGGAATTGTAGGGTGGTGCCATTTTTTATTAAACGGGTCGTAGATGGACCCGTTAGTGGAATCCTCGTGAGTCACGGTGTAGAACCACGGGTACGATTTGGAGACGGTTAAGGAGTTGATAGTGTTGCGCCATTGGCTACACACGGATTGGAAACGGAAGATAGAGGTGATGGGGAGTTTTGACAGGACCGGTTCGAACAAATCATGGAGGAAATGTTTCCATATTTGGGCCTCCATTGTTGAGCATAGAGGATTTTGAGAGTTTGGATTTGAACGGGGCCTTTTGAACAGTGGAGAGTTTTGGGTTTCTTCGTCTTTTTCTTCTTCGGAAGATTGGGAACAGGAATTCGAGTTCGATTTTGATTCGGGTTTCAGATCCAACGTATACCATCTGAAAAAATAAACCAATTTTTGATGATTTTGAATTTTCTTCATCGAATAATTTATTAACTGATATTTATAATTCTGGAATCACTAACAATTTCAGCGGTTCGAAACTTTTGATTTTCAAACTTTTTAATCATTTGCAGAACCGCTAATATTGTTGGCGGTTTTCCAAACCTAGAATATATATATCGTCCGAACTAGAACAAATTTAGTCCCAAAAAGGAATAAGTGATACTCATTCAGTTTATTACTGTTTTTCCTTTTTATCTATCATTTAAAATAGCTCGCGAAGAAACATGAAAAGTGAAATTCTCATTTTCTATGTCTGAGAAATTAAAGATTGAATACAAACACACAGGAGTCTAGACAAAAACTTCTCCAATTTTGCTACACTTTCAGTGAAATGCAAAGGGATAAATGAAAAATTATCTAATAAATTCTCAAAAGAACCAAAGAAACTACATATTCCAAACACGACAGAGTGTTCTGCTAACAACCATTAAACTAAAAACGTTGGAAAAACCAAGTTCCAATTAGAATAAACTTAGAAAACGAGAGAGAGAGAGAGAGAGAGAGAGAGAGAGAGAGTGAACCTAGGATCAATGCGGCGGAGATGATCTTGAGAGAATAAAGGCGGCGATCCGTACAAATCACAGAGCTCTTGTATCTGGCCGACAAGTCGCCGGAGCGCCGCTGCCGCCGGTTCATCGTCCTCCGCCTCAGCCATCCACGGCCCCTGTCTGCTCTCTCTCTCTCTCTGGCACTGTAGAATAATTTTCTCTTGTTTTTTTCACAGCACGAGAATCTAAGCTATGGGAGTTCTTTTACGACGGGATTTGGGAAATAAGCCTTTATAATGGATTTATTTACTAAAAAACCATATTCTTTTAAATATACATGTTTTTTTATAGAAATTGATAAATGTGTATTTGATGATATACATTGTACATGATTGAAATTTATTATTTCTCTGTAATAGTGACTCACTGATTTAACTTTTATTCATTGTATTAGTCATTTGTTTCGGAAAATTAAAATTGTTTCTGGTTAAGTCAAGTAAGATCTTGTAATAGGGCGGTAAAGGTATAAATTATTATTAAGAACATATAATGTATAGAAATGTAAAATTATATAAATTTATATTAAAAAAATGTGTACTTTAAAAAAATAAATGTATAAGTTTCTATCAAAATATATATAGATTTATATGAACAATGTACACTGGTCATGTAAAAAATGTATATTGTTATTAAAAAAGGTATAATGATCATGTAAATATATATTGGAAAAAAAATTCATTTTTGTTTCCAATTTTATTTAACTACTCCCATCCATCTGTTAAATTATGATTATACAATTAAGTGATGACGTGGCATTGCCAACGTGCCATAAAAAATATTGTACATCCATGTCAAACAATTTGAATCCAAATGTAATAATATTTAAACCCAAAAATTTAAATATTAAAATATTAAATCAGCCTAAACCTGTAGATCAAATATGACATGATAATAAAATATTTTTTTATGACATGTTGCCAGTGACACGCCATTAATTAACTGTACGATCATCATTTAATTGATGAAGGAGATTGATTGAATAAAATTGACAGTTCATGAGGATTAAAATGTAGGGTTTCATGAAGATGATTGAACAAAATTAAAATTTGGGAGGTACATTGAACATTGGACAATAATTTAGATGGTAAAAATGGATTTTTTCTATATATTGTTATTGTTATTCAAAAATGTATAATGATAATGTAAAAACATATTGTTATTCAAAAAAGTTATTGTTATTCGAAAATGTTTATCACACGGCTAAAAAAATTATATTCAAAATGTATATTGCAATAGAAAATTATACCACACATTTTAAAATGTATCCGACATATCTGAAAAAATATCACGTATCTACAACTAAAAGGTACATCGTATATTTTAAATTATTATATTTCAGGATATAATAATTAAACATGCATTTTACTTAAAAAACATATAAAATATATTTTTTTATAATAAATGAAGAAGACTCATATATCCTCCATTCCATCCATTGTTGTCAATGGAGGGTGAGCTCACAATATTGGTTTTTATGCTTCACAATCAACTAAGTAGGGTATGAGTCCATTGATACATATAAAATACACCTGATAAACATAACACTTCACTAAAAATGTATAACATACACTTGAAAAATATATTTTATAACCAGAAAATATATTATATTTTATAACAAGAAAATATATATGGTAGTTAGAAAATCTAACTTTAGAAAAAAACAGAGAGAACAAATCTCAATGTCTCATGCTCGATTAACATTTCAAAATATTGAATTGAATTCAAGTAATAATAGCAATAGGTTTCATATTATATAAGTATAAGTAAATAAATGATGAATTGTGTCTATTATTGATGAGAGATGGTGACTACTTACTACTAAAAGAAAAAAAAGGTAAAGATATAATGATTAGCAAGGGGAAATACACAAGAAAATTCACACCAAAAAAGCCAAAGTAGTAATCATAATCATAATGGTTCATGAATGCATTTGAAGGCAGTAAATTCAAGAAAAAGTGGATGCAATAAGTGATTTTTGAATCTTTTTTATTTCATCTTATTTTGGATTAAAGAATAATGATATGGGAAACTTGCGCAATTTCAGGCATCAAAATCTATGATATTTTCAACTTTGTAGGATACACATGATTTTCTTCATGATCATAAAAGTACGCATTATTTCATTGAGAAAAAAGAATGAAACGATAAAATTCAGGGTGCTTTATTGCATCTTTTAACTTTTTATCCAGTGAGTTTATTAATTTGTAATGCTAATATTAAATATTAAATATACATTTTATAATACGATTAACTATTTTTTTATGGTGCGAGCAGAAATAGAATCAAGAAAAAAAAAAAAGGAATTGAAATGAAATGATAAAAAGAAGGAAAATAACAGTGGAAGTAATGAGTGGTTGCATTCATCTTTTTTCTTTGTTACAATGAATGATCTCTTCTTACCATCCATTTTAATCATGAGATTGTGACCCTCTAGATTTTTGGAACTTTGAAGCACTTGATTGCCCTCCACCAATAGACTAGGTTTCAAATTTCACTCCAAATTAAAAATAAAAATATCACTTGTTTTTTTCAAGAGTAAATTTCAATTTTGATTATTCAAATATCTTGCGAATTTGAACTTGGAAATGCACAAACTCAAGGCCCAATTGTATAAACATAATTTTAAGGCCCAAAAACCTTATCTCCATTTTTGCTTTATCTTCTCATCTCTCTCACACACTCTTCTCACCACTATGGCGAACCTCTCTTTCTCTAGCATCTCGACCTCGTTCAAATCCCTCTCTCTGTCATCCTCTCCGTTTCTCTCCGGCTCACAGAAGCATGTGGCCCCTTCTTCCATCTCTCTGCCCTCGAATTCGAGCCGAAAGCTCGGTTCTTTGACCATACGAATGGCGCACAAGAAAGGAGCTGGTAGTAGTAGGAATGGCAGAGATTCCAAGCCCAAGATGCTCGGCGTCAAGATTTACGGCGACCAACTTGCCAAGCCCGGCGCAATTATCATTCGTCAGAGGGGTACCAAGGTAAAATTCTCAGAGCTTCCTTTCTTTCTTTGTGTTGTAATTTTACTAATATATCCCCCCTAAATTGTTCAATTGTACCCCCGTATATTTCAAATATTTAATTGCAATGAGATCGTTACACATTGTACTTTCTTGGTAATAATATACCATTTTATATCCATTATATACCTTTTGTCGTAAACAATACAAAATGTATAGCGAAATAGTGCATGGTATGCAGATAATAAGTTTCGCGAATAAATTGGGCTTGTAACATTCTTAATGATAATATTGTGTCGTGAAATTACAGTTTTACCCTGGAGAGAATGTTGGAATGGGGAAGGATCACACCATTTTTTCTTTGATCGATGGCCTTGTCAAATTTGAGAAATACGGAGTTGATCGTAAAAAGGTAAAACTCATTTCTTTCTTAATTTGTGGTAGTTTTTTGTACTCAAAACCGCTTACCGCCACAATGCACTTTGCTTACCACTTCCCTACGGTAGTATTTCAAATGAAAGAGAAACGAAACCTCTATATATTTTGTACAGGTGGATTTTCATGCGTGCCATTATAAAATTTGAAAATATCACATACATTCCTCCAAAACATGAAATATCATGAATACCCCTAGAAAACCTTTCAGAAATATCAACAACACCCATCCTGCCCTAATTTTTCTTATCTACCACCAATTTTGTTCTCGAATTTGTTTTCATTTTATAATTGTTTTATTGGGCGAACAGATTAGTGTATATCCGCACGAAATAAAACCAGAAAACCCGAACAGTTTTAGAGTGAAAAGAAGGTAATTTTTTTCAATTTGTAGAACGACCGTTACGAATATTTCAAATTTGTTTTTAACATTTCGAGTTTATTTCATATGCAAAAGGGAATTCTTTCGCAAACAAAGGGTACGCAGGGCGGCAAAGAAAGGAGGTTTTGTCAAAACGAAGGTAGTCTTGCCTTCAAATGCTGACGTGGCAGAGCCCGTCGTTGTAGATTCCTAAGTAATTCCACATATTTTTCTGTTGTTTCAAATTTTTTTTTTTTTTTTAATTTTCTAAAGGTTTCATCGAACATTGAATGAAGTTTCTACTTAAATTTATTTAATCTGGTCATCGTTTAGGTGCCGAATTTTTAAAAATAGTGGTGTGTAATTAAAAATTTAGGTAATTACAATTTTACCATATGGAAGCAATGAATGCCTATTGACTAGTGTCATGTGGTTTTTATTGTTTTCAAAATTTGAGAAAAAGTTGGTGGTAGATAGAAATTTAATGAGGTCCATCCATGCTACTACAAGTCCTAATTTAACATCATAGATTAAAGTTTTTGTTATAGAAACACAAATACAAGCAAAACATGAAAATTAAAGATACATATTCAGAAAATAGTCTTAAATGTGCAAACGAAACTTGTTTCGATCTAGTTTTAAAAGAAAGAGAAGAAGATAGCACAGAAAAAAGATATGATAATCGAAGTAGTTTTGCGAAGATGGTCGGTACTGCCGTTTGTACTGGCGGTACCGGTAGTCGTACTACTCGTGGTAAGTGGAGATGAAGAGGAATCGGGGCTCGTCGAGTTGGTCGATTTGGATGCAGCTGCACGTAAAATTTTAAAATAATTAGATTGTTCGACTTCGATGAAATTTTATAATTTATCATCTTATAATTGCGAAATATATAGAAGTGTTTGTAGATATGACCTTTTGTCGAATTGGCGAAGAGAGCGTAGTCTGGTGAGCTCGGAGATAATTTTAGTAGCTCTGTCAGAAAAAAAAAATGTATTCGTTTTAAAAGACATTTAATCTCATTTAAATTTTGAATCTTATATATATATTTATATTTAAGTACAGAAGTTCATTAACTATATATTTTTTTTAAAAACGCAAATTAAAATATTGAATATTGGGCCAGCTGGGCCTACTATTGTATATCAATTTTTTTCTTACTAAAATTAATGTGTTGATGAATATTTTTCTTTTTGACTCAAATTTTTTGGTCTCACTTGGCTAATCTCGGCAGGGTAAAAAAAAAAGTAGTTACCAAAATAAGGATATAATTATTTTAGGAGGTTAAATAATAAAATATATATTTTTTATCATTTTAATATACACTGAATCACTAACTATATATATTTTTGCCGAACTTTTTTAGAGAAATTATGTCTCCCGATCCTTACATAGATCCGGTCCTGCATGCATGACTGCTCTCATATATATATATATATATATATATATATATATATATATATATTCACGAAAACTAAGTAAAATGAAAAAAGGGTCTTACTAGGGCAGTCCGCGATATTGCTATTAGCGAGTTTACATCCTTGAGGCAGAGAGAGGAGTCTATCAAAGTGCACTCCAAGGCTCGTCAAGTCTGACGAGCCAGAGTGCGCTTGTTGGATTATATAACACAAACAAGCCGGATCTTGTTCGCGAATACTCGACACGGATGTACAACACGTCATACCCGGATCGGCCACCTTACCGGTCGCGTAATCTAGACATGTTGTCAGCTTTGTGAAATCTTCGGAGCATTTGTCTTGTAACGGGTTGCTTTCAGCAGCAAGAGAAAACCCTAGGAGAGAGAAGAGGAAGAAGAGTGAGGAGAGAGATTGGATACTAGATTTCATTGTTCTTTTCTTTCTTTTGTGTGTGCTTGAAATTGAACTGTGTTTGCTTGGGGTGTGTTTGTAACTTTATATATACTGGAAAATGTAGATGGAGGATGGGATGGTGATGAGTTAATGAGAGTGGCACATTTACATGTAGAACCCTTTTCTTTCTTATATATATAATCATTGTTTTGTATCCTTCATCAAGTGAGTAACTTATAATTTGAACCTTTTATCAGAATATATTTGCAAATACTGACACAAGAAGGTATCTTGAAAGGGAAATTAGGAAAATGTTGGACATACTCCCAACTCTCCCCCTAGAGACTTGATGACGTGAATATGATTTAACATGTTAAGAATTAGCACATTAATTCATGATTTAACATCTTAATTTGATGTTCAATCATAAATCAAGATAATTAAACCATAAATTAATATGTTAAATCAAGTATTTATGTGTTAATTTGTAAGGTGTTAAACTATATCCACGTCATCAAGACCTTGGGGGGAGAGTACTAGGGGATGTACATCACTACTCGGGAAATTATACCATACCCCTCAAACATTCAATTCCATCCTCGATCGTACAAAACATGGGTTTTGCACCAATAAATCTCCCCAAATTGCATCCCACATTTTCGATTGTTTGTTAATTCAAATTTCAATTAACAGTTAATTCAAAATTAATTATCGGTTAATACAATTGTATCAAAATTACTAATTTTAATTAACGGTTAATACATTTTTTGATGTAATTTTGGGAGATGAGAAATGGCCCCCCACATCGAGGATGGCGTGGTGGATCGTGGATCTGGGGTTTCCATATATGAGCCCATCTTGAAATTAGGGTTTCTGAATACTTGTCTGTCAGAATTGCATGTGGGTTGCTTAATTGAGGCTTTTAGCCTTTTATTGAGACCATCCATTCAATAAGTACAAGTGACATTTGGGTAGAGGAGGGCACAAATGTAATAAAGGGATTTTATGTATCAAACGATGGATTCATGGTTTTAGAGATCTTAGGACAAGCTATTCAATTCAACATATGAATCCTATTTATATTTTAGAATCATCGTATTAGATACAGTACAATTGTAATATACTAATTTACGAATATTCGGATGCTTGTTGTTTACTGACAAAAAATATATCAATAAATTATTCGTGTAATATTCTTAAATAATGTATTGAACATAAAATATGGAAGAATATTTTAAATCCTTATTTATCATTCTTACCTTCCATATTGTCATTTACAGGATTAAATTTGAGTTTTTTATTTTTTTTTATTTGCAGCTTCCTATATATATAGTAAAGAACAATAATGTAAAGATGGATTTATATTTTTTGAGTAAAAATTATCTTGACAAGATTAAAGTAGAATTTTAAAATTAATAAAAATAATTCATACTAAATTTTCAAGCACATGCATGATATTCATTCATCCATACATCAAAAAATCGTAATTCATAACGATAAACTATGTCAACAAAATCACTAAAAAAAACAGAAATAGAAATATATCGCCTGTCATGCCCGGATTAGTGTCCAACTCCCCCGTTCCCTCCTCCGTTTCCTATCGGGTTTGAACCAGACGGAACATCGTGATCGATATGAAAATTACCTTTTGGTTTTCCACCTCCACCGTTCCCTCCCCCGTTTCCTATCGGGTTTGAACCAGACGGAACATCGTGATCGATATGAAAATTACCTTTTGGTTTTCCACCTCCACCGTTCCCTCCCCCGTTTCCTATCGGGTTTGAACCAGACGGAACATCGTGATCGATATGAAAATTATCTTTTGGTTTTCCACCTCCACCGTTCCCTCCCCCGTTTCCTATCGGGTTTGAACCAGACGGAACATCGTGATCGATATGAAAATTACCTTTTGGTTTTCCACCTCCACCGTTTCCTCCCCCGTTTCCTATCGGGTTTGAACCAGACGGAACATCGTGATCGATATGAAAATTACCTTTTGGTTGTCCATTATGAAGCGGGTTCGAACGGGAATAAACCACTCGTTTGATATCCTCAGTCTGGTGAGGGTTAGAATTTGGTACATCGTGATGAATTGGGTTCGCGCCACTAGGAACATTACGAAGGTTATTGAAGTTGGTATTGATCGCGCTTTGTTTTTTCGGGGGTGGATTCACATGAGTATATCCTGGCGCTAAACTAGCAAATGCGTAATCGACATGAAATTCGCCATGATCGACGAGAGAACTGGTGGACTGATCTGGTGTAAGTCTAATGCTTGATGCTACTCCAATGGAAAAAGCTAGTACCGCAACAAGAGAAAAGAATGATTTGGGCCCCATTTGTCGGATGAGATTTTGGTGTAATGGAAGAAATTAGAGAGTCAATTGGTGTTTTATATAGTAAAAATAATTATGTTAGGTTGGTATAATTGGAAACGTATTGGAAGATTTTTTTTTTTTTTTTTTTGTTTCCATCTTTATTAAGTATACCTTTTAAAAAAATATATTGTATACATTAATTAGATTTCATTACGTTTCTTATTTAACATAACATTAAATGAGTAACTCTTCCGAATTTAAATATGGTATGAATAAAACTGAAAATATATAAGGTATTGAATAGATCTTCTTTCTGCTTTTTGTCAAGGATAACAATACAATTTAACATTGAGGGCATGTATGGTGTACCACCAAAAAGTCTAGACCTACCGAGATGAACCACCGAAATAATCCCGAATTATAATTTATGGTATGAAATGTGCATGGGACCCACATAATTTTTTGCCATCAAAATTGAATCGGGATAATATTTGTGTTATATTTCGGTGAATGTAGATTTGTCCGGTGTACCACAAAAGCCAGAAAAAACTTACTCGATGACATCATCATGTTAATTGAATTAATGGTTAATTGAGTTGAAAATTTAATTTTAATAAAATGTGATAGGTACGGATTAAGTAACAAACGTACAAATTAACAAATAATTAAATATTAAGATTATGATAGATACGACCGGTTAACAAAAAAATCAACACACCCTCAATGATGTCGAGGACATGTATCTCACTTTTGTGGGGACAACTATAATTTGAATTTCTATTTAACATTTTAAAAAGATAAATGTTATGTTTAGGATTTTCATGAAAGCCCAGGAGGGCTGGGGCTGGAAGGCCATTTTAAGTCATGATTTAAACTTTTAAATTATTAATTTTAATGTAAAATTTGTTTTTGATAAGAAAATACTGAACTTCACATGTTGTAATAAAAAAACTTATTTATTATTTCATATCTCAAATCGAATTAATAAAAATTTGAGAGTGCCAAAAATCTTATTTATTTAGAAATATCATAGTCCGTAATAATAATAATAATAATAATAATAATAATAATAATAATAATAATGCATTGTTTTATAAAAAAATCATATAACCATATACATTAATAGTAACATGTTTTTTTTTTCTTCCTAAAATACGAATACTTTTCACGAAAATTTATTGATATGAAATTACGAAAATTTATCGTTATTAAATTACGAAAATGTATCGATACTAAATTACACATGATTTTGCTTTCTTGAAATTTCCCTCAAATATATTTAACATAATATTAAACGAGTAATTGAAAAAGGTGACGCTATTGCATAGCCAACATGACTAAATTGAGAACGATTTCAATTTTCTTACATTTATCTATTAGTTAATCACTTTCCATAAATCATGCAAACTAAAATCTTTTATATATAAAAATTATATTTACTCTTAAATTTTCATCATAAAAAACAATTAAATTGTAACATGTCATATATATTTAAATATGAAAATTAATATATATTGATTAGATTTGAATTTTTCATAATATTAGAAAAAATATTTGTGCATTATTCATGAAAGATATAAATAATAGTATATAAGTATAATAAATATCAATCAATACAAATAGGGGTAAAGTGGTTATTTGATTAAAAGAAAATTAAAATCGCTCTCAATTTAGTCATTAGCTCTTGTAATAGAGTCACCCATTGAAAATAGGAATTTGTTTACTTCTAACCACAATTTTAAAGTATATACTCGAAATAACCAAGTTTTGTACAAAATTCGAGATTTGTCTTTTGCGGACAATCAATGGTCGCCTCGCGGGGTATCATTCCCCGCCTTCTCCTAAAATTTTGTTTTAAAGCCTAACTAGGAGATTACCCGCGCTTCGCGGCAGTTTTGTTTCATTTGATTTATCATACACATAATATATAGTTATGATTTTTCGGGATCAAATATAAGACTTTATAAAAATAAATATCATATTGATTAAGAAAGTTTGATTATGACAAAATTATTATATTATTTTTGAATATCAAAAATCAAAACCATATGATATTCTAAATTTTCATATCTAAAATTAAGAATAATAACATTGTAAAAGTTTAAAAAAATTATTTGTGTCTTATAATTTTTATGTTTCATGTTTATTATTGAAAAATATTATATAAGTTAAAGAAATTATTTGTGTTTAGTAAATAAATATATTTCATTATTTTTTTTTAGAGATTAACATGAAACTGTTTTAAATAAAAATACAAATATAACATAATTATTTTAAAAATAATAATAATTATTAGGATGTGCAATTTTTTTCAATTATATGTTTAAAAATAATAATAATAAGGATTATAAGTCATTAACGTAATTATTTTTTTTTTATATTTTTTTTTACATAATTGTTTTCATAATTTTATGTTAGAGAAAAGTATTGAATATATGATAATAACATACTTAGTAGTATGTGTAATTTTTGTCAATTATAGTTTTAAAAATAATAATTATTAGCCTTACAAGTCATTAATGTAATTATATATTTTTTTATATTTTTTTTTACATAATTGTTTTCATAATTCTAAGTTAGAGAAAAATATTAAATATATGATAATATGGATCTCAAAATAAAGATAAAATTCAAGCGAATATATTTCTTAATTTTTTTAAATTATATTATAAAAATACTAACAATATTTGATGTATTTATAATATTATATATTAATTTATTAATGTTAGATATTTAAACTCTTCACATTCTATTTGTATTCACAATTGATCATGTAACATATTGTGAAAAAAATCAAAATCAAATACAATTGGTTCAACATGAACCTAACAAATAATATTTTGACACGTCGTCAGTGTAAGGTGATGTGGCCTTCTAAAATTGCTTAAAAGTATGTGTAAAATAAGGGACACATAAATATCTACAAATAAAACATAATCACGCAAAGTCAAAAATTAATCTATGGTTCATATATTGCCACATATCATAATCTAATGGTTGAAATAATTGTGATGATGTGGCATGAGTTTTGATGAGGTGGCATGAGGAAATTGCATAAAGATGGGTCCAAAATAAAGGGTATTTATTAATGTTAGATATTTAAACTCTTCACATTCTATTTGTATTCACAATTGATCATGTAACATATTGTGAAAAAAATCAAAATCAAATACAATTGGTTCAACATGAACCTAACAAATAATATTTTGACACGTCGTCAGTGTAAGGTGATGTGGCCTTCTAAAATTGCTTAAAAGTATGTGTAAAATAAGGGACACATAAATATCTACAAATAAAACATAATCACGCAAAATCAAAAATTAATCTATGGTTCATATATTGCCACATATCATAATCTAATGGTTGAAATAATTGTGATGATGTGGCATGAGTTTTGATGAGGTGGCATGAGGAAATTGCATAAAGATGGGTCCAAAATAGGGGGTTGGTAAATTACAACAGCCATCTCAACTTTATTCAATTTTTGATTATTTTATTCATGCCATTCATGCATTCATACAAAGTATATACAATTTTAGTCCATTTCATGTATATTATTCATATAAATATGTATGTATATTATATTATTATTTTAATATTTTTATTCGCATTCGATATTGTATTAATATATGTATTCGTGTTCGAAATGGAATATCGAATATCGTAGTCGTATCCGTATTCGAAATTGAATATTGTATTTGTATCCGATGTCATATTTGTGTTCAAAATCGGATATGGATATCCGGATAGCACCGAATAAGTATTCATATCCAGTAACTGGTATCGGGTATCCGGTTTCGGATACGATACGAATACGATAACCGGTATTCGATTTCGAATATGATTACGACAGCCGATATCCGATTCTGAATACAAATAAAATAATCGATATATGTTTACAAAAACTATTCATATATTTTTCATATTAAAAATTAATTCAATCAATTAATTTAAATAGCATCATATTTGAAAACATTTATCGATTATTTTATTCGTATTCGAAATCGAATATCGGTTATCGTATTCGTATCGGATCCGAAACCGGAGATCCGATACCAGGATATGAATACGAATACGGTTGTATTCGGATATCGGATATCTGATTTCTAATACGAATACGAATACGTTAATCGATAATTGATTTCGAATACGATTACGGTAGCCGATATCTGATTCCGAATACGAATGAAATAATCGATACCGGAAAGGGCCCGTGCATCTGCAGCAGGGTTTGAAAATGCCTTCAAATACGAATACGACATATCCGATATCCGATTTTGAACACAAATACGACATCGGATACAAATACAATATCCAATTTCGAATACGGATACGACTACGATATTCGATATTCCATTTCGAACACGAATACATATATTAATACAATATCGAATAAAAATAAAAATATTAAAATAATAATATAATATACATACATATTTATATGAATAATATACATAAAATGGACTAAAATTGTATATACTTTGTATGAATGCATGAATAAAATAATCAAAAATTGAATAAAGTTGAGATGGCTGTTGTGATTAGGCTTTAAAAGAAGATTTTCGGAGAAGGCGGGGAATGATACCTCGCCAGGCGACCATTGATTGTCCGCAAAAGACAAATCTCGAATTTTGTTGGTTATTTCGAGTATATACTTTAAAATTGTGGTTAGAAGTAAAAAATTTCCTTGAAAATAATCTTTAACTAGTCTTCCTAATTTATATATGGTATTGAAAAATCTGAAAATATATTTGTGGAAATATGTGGTGTCTTAATTCTTATCGAATGGATCCTTCTACCTTTTTTTTATCATGAATAATGCAATTTAACATTTTAAAAGGGTATATGTGGATATTTAGCGGGTCATTGAAATCGCACGAACTCTCTCTGTTCGTCTTCCCCGCCCATTTTACATTTCTACCACTAGTGTAACTCGACTACTGGAGGTGGCGTGGTGTTGGTAGAATACTAGTTTTGAGCGACCTCATCTCCATTCATGGCAGCTACTACTGCTTCGTCGTCGCCGTACAGTCCGTCGACGCCACCAGGCCTGGCGGAGAGGAGGGATAAGACGTTTCTTCCTTCTCATTTATTCGTAAAACAGGTTTCCACAGTAAATTTAGTGGAGATGAAACTTCTCATCCGTCGAAGGGATCTTGAGGTACTATTAATACTTTCAAGCTTTCATTTGTTCGTTTGATTTTATTTGGATAGTGAGATCTGATGAAACATTCACAAATTATCAAGAAAACAATTTGATTCGTGTTTTAAACAAGTCATTTAGCTCATGGATTTCAAATCGATCCATCCAGTACACCGAAATTTCATCGAAACAGTACCGAAATCCCAAATTTTATTTCGTTTATCGAACAGTTTATCTTAATTACTCGTTCCTTAACATACAGGCAAAAAATCCTGGCACAGAGAAATGCTTATATATACTTTTATCACCACTCAATCTGGTAAATTAAATCAAATTTGATTTTTTTGCAAATTACAAAAGAGAGTGATTGAGGTATTCTATTTTTTTCAGACATTAACATCAGGATTGGATGATTATCCAAGAGCTTCTGATCCAAACGATGAAGAGAGGCATGTAGATCTACGATGTTGGGACCATGGACATGAACTTACTCTTTAGGGGTTCTACTTCTTGCAGAATTATTCCGTGATGTCGAAGAAGCTCTCAGACTTTGAGCTTCTTAATGAGGTATTTTATTTATGTTTTGTGAAATCTTTTATTTATTTTTATTTTCATTTTTTTGTTTCTTTCGAAAAGATGCATTTGGATGAGAAAACTGGTGGTTGCTTTGATTTTGGTAACCACACAGAAAAGGTACTCATTATTTTTGCATGTCTATTGTTACAATTATTTATATTACACTAGATATTGTATAGATTAAATTTCATATTTATGTATAGGTCAGGTTGAGATCGAACCAAGTGAGAATAAGTAATGTCTGAAAATAGAACATTATGCCTCTTTTTCATCATCAATTTCTCAAAATAGAAAATCTCCTTTGTCAATCTAAATTCTCTAAATTCCTTTCTTCTTCCTTTATTCTGAAAATTTGAAGTAATTAGCTAAATTTCAGAAAACTATTTTTTTTGATATTTCACCATGTCTGCCTGGTCATGCTCTTGGTTGAGCTGTTTTGGCAAGAAGAAGAAGAAGAAGAAGAGAGAGAACAAGGAGCGAGAAACCCTACAAACAAATATCAAAACTCACAAGTTGGCCAAGGATGAAGTTTTCATCACCGACAAGGTTATCTTTTTTTTATCATTTCAGATCAAATTGTCTAATTTTTCTCGTTTCTTTTTGTTAAAATTCTTTTTCTTTTTAATTTTTAGGGCACTATGGTAAAATTGCATGGGACTCGTGTTAAGGAGGAGAAGAAGATCCAGAATAGTCCCATACCTTTGCCCCGTCTCTCTGAAGATGATGATGTCATGACTCGGGTACAAACTTTTTTAGTCAAATTATTTGAAATATATGGTTGTCTAATCAATTTTGTGCATTTGTAGGATCTTAGTGGAAAAATGCATGGAGCTCATGTTAAGGAGGAGGAGGAGAAGATCCAGAATAAGCCAATACCCCTTCCCCGTCTCTCTAAAGATGAAGATGCCAGCACCGTGGTACAAATCTTTTTTTAGTCAAAATTATTTCAAATAAATGGTTGTCGAATAAATTTTGTGTATTTTTTAGGATCTTACTGTAAAAATGCATGGAGCTCATGTTAAGGAGGAGGAGCAGAAGATCCTGAATAGGCCAATACCCCTTCCCCATCTCTCTGAAGATGAAGATGCCAGCACCGTGGTACAGATCTTTTTTTAGTCAAAATTATTTCAAATAAATGGTTGTCGAATAAATTTTGTGTATTTTTTAGGATCTTACTGTAAAAATGCATGGAACTCATGTTAAGGAGGAGGAGAAGAAGATCCAGAATAGGCCAATACCCCTTCCCCGTCTCTCTGAAGATGAAGATGCCAGCACCGTGGTACAAATCTTTTTTTAGTCAAAATTATTTCAAATAAATGGTCGTCGAATAAATTTTGTGTATTTTTTAGGATCTTACTGTAAAAATGCATGGAGCTCATGTTAAGGAGGAGGAGAAGAAGATCCAGAATAGGCCAATACCCCTTCCCCGTCTCTCTGAAGATGAAGATACCAGCACCGTGGTACAAATCTTTTTTTAGTCAAAATTATTTCAAATAAATGGTTGTCGAATAAATTTTGTGTATTTTTTAGGATCTTAGTGGAAAAATGCATGGAGCTCATGTTAAGGAGGAGGAGAAGAAGATCTAGAATAGGCCAATACCCCTTCCCCGTCTCTCTGAAGATGAAGATGCCAGCACCGTGGTACATATCTTTTTTTAGTCAAAATTATTTCAAATAAATGGTTGTCGAATAAATTTTGTGTATTTTTTAGGATCTTACTGTAAAAATGCATGGAGCTCATGTTAAAGAGGAGGAGAAGAAGATCCAGAATAGGCCAATACCCCTTCCCCGTCTCTCTGAAGATGAAGATGCCAGCACCGTGGTACAAATCTTTTTTTAGTCAAAATTATTTCAAATAAATGGTTGTCGAATAAATTTTGTGTATTTTTTAGGATCTTACTGTAAAAATGCATGGAGCTCATGTTAAGGAGGAGGAGAAGAAGATCCAGAATAGGCCAATACCCCTTCCTCGTCTCTCTGAAGATGAAGATGCCAGCACCGTGGTACAAATCTTTTTTTAGTCAAAATTATTTCAAATAAATGGTTGTCGAATAAATTTTGTGTATTTTTTAGGATCTTACTGTAAAAATGCATGGAGCTCATGTTAAGGAGGAGGAGGAGAAGATCCAGAATAGGCCAATACCCCTTCCCCGTCTCTCTGAAGATGAAGATGCCAGCACCGTGGTACAAATCTTTTTTTAGTCAAAATTATTTCAAATAAATGGTTGTCGAATAAATTTTGTGTATTTTTTAGGATCTTACTGTAAAAATGCATGGAGCTCATGTTAAGGAGGAGGAGAAGAAGATAATATACGGGCCCATACCTTTTGCGGTGCTGGACACGAAAGAAGCTGTCTGCAATACGGTACTTTTATTTCTTTTGGTACAACAGTACCAACTCAAGCAGGATAAAATTATTATTTTGTTGATTTTTTTTGTAAAATCTTCAGGTTGAAATGGATGAAATCAAGTTCTTCTCGTGCAGTACGTCTTTCTCAGAAGAGCACCAAGTCGAGGTATTCATTCTCATAAGCCCTAAATAATTTTAAAATGTGAATAATCCTGAATACCCTTGAAAACACAAGAAATAGCATCAATACCCCTTAACTCTCCTGATTTTTCAGAAAACTACCTTGTACAGGGAATACAAGGTAGTTCAGCTCAAAATTATTAAATTTTTCATTTTTTTGTAAAATCTTCAGGTCGAAATGGAAGAAACTGAGTTCTTCTCGTGCAGTACGTCTTTCTCAGAAGAGCACCAAGTTGAGGTATTCATTCATATAAGTCCTAAATAATTTCAAATTGTGAAATATCATGAATACCCTTGAAAACACAAGAAATGAGATCAATACCCCTTAACTTTCCTGATTTTTCAGAAAACTACCTTGTAAAAGGAAGGGAATACAAGGTTTTGTTCACCTAAAATTATTATATTTTTCATTTTTTTGTAAAATCTTCAGGTCGAAATGGACGAAGCCGAGTTCTTCTCGTGCAGTACGTCTTTCCTAGAAGAGCATCAAGTGAGTTATTTTTTCTTATAAGCCCCTAAATAATTTTCAAAATGTGAAATATCATAATTATCCAGCAAAAGAGTATTTATTAATGAACTTTGTTTTTAGGACAAGTTGGCTAAAAGAGTCGAAGAAGGACATGATGCCTCATCATCACACCATGATGTGTCTCTATTTAAAGAAATTGTCAGTGTGGTATGCATGCAAATTTAATGCAAAACAATGTTTTCTTATGTTTTTTCTTGAAAATTTGAGTAATTTAATTTTTATTTGTTTCGATTTTGAGGGTGCTGGTCTACGCAACATGGGAAATACGTACTTCATGAATGCAATATTGCAGTGTCTCACCCACTCAAAAGTATTGGTGGAGAAACTCTGGTCTACAAATCATTCGAAATGTGGTAATTACATTTTTTATATTATTTTCTTTCCATCTTATAATTATTGATTAGTTGGTCCTTTGTTTTGTGACAATTTGATAGGTGGCCACGATAAAGGATTGTGCACGTTTTGCGCCCTCAAAGAACAAATCCAAGGATCGATCGAGTGCTCTGGCTCAGAGCTTTTCCCCATTGAATTCGCGCAACACTTGAACAGTATGTTTTTGTTGATTATAATTTGATTCATTCCATTATTTATTTTTGTTAATTTTATAATGTGGTTCTTTAATTGGTTGAACAGCCTTTTCTACTGATTTCGTGCTGGGGCAGCAAGCTGATGCGCATGAATATTTGCGCTCTTTTCTGTCTAAATTGAATGACAGCTCTCTGATTCCAAATCCTCAAGAAAAAAGTACCGAGAGTTTCTGTACGGAAGAACATGGGATTGCGCACCAGATTTTCGGAGGCCTTCTCAGGAGCCAGGTATTTTATATATTTTATTTTTACAATTTAGTCCATTTATATAAATTTAATCCTGATATGACATATACACCCCTAATTTTTTTTATTTATTGAATTTTCAGGTCAGATGTGGGCACTGTGGCCATATCTCCAATAGCTTCGAGTCCTTTTTGGACCTGAGCTTGGAAATTGAGGGTCCAATTAAAACAGTGGAGAATGCGTTGGGTTCCTTTACTAAAGTGGAGCACATCACAGGTCTGGAATTTCAATGTGCATGCTGTAAGCATACCGTTTCGAGTTTGGAAAAACAAATAAAAATGGATCGAGCTCCTGAGGTGTTAACGGTTCATTTAAAAAAGTTCAATAATTACGGACAAAAGATAGAGAAGAACATCGAATATCCTTTGGAGCTTGACTTGGCCCCGTTCCTCATTGATTCCACTGAATCGGTAAAAAAAAATTTCTTTCTTTTTCTGTTTAATAGTGAATTAACTTAAATTTGTTAATTCTAATAGAGTAATTTCCCCCCCTTTATTTTGCAGGACGATAACCAGTACGAACTTTACGCAGCAGTGGAGCACATAGGCTCGTTCAACTCTGGACACTACGTTAGTCTGGTGCGCTGTTCACAGGATTCGTGGTTCCTCTGCAATGATTCGCAGGCAAGAGTCTTTCTCTCTCTCTCTCTCTCTCTCTCTCTCTCTCTCAAATGAAAATATTGAATATTAACTTGTTTTACTGACATAAATTTGTTTTATTTTGTATTTAGGTTGAACCTATTTCCCAGAGAAAATCCCTAATGCGATCTGCGTACTTGCTCTTCTACAAAAGGAAAGGAACGCCTTGGTGGTTCTCCTCTAACTGAAAGGGGCACCTGATCCTTGCATGCTAGAATTGCTTCTATTTTTGCCCCCTTGCCGGAAATGCCCACAGCTCCACCTGCTCCACCCAAGCCTGAATTGCTCCTATTTTTGCCCCCCTTGCTGGAAATGCCCACAGCTCCACCTGCTCCTCCCAAGCCAGAATTGCTTCTATTTTTGCCCCCTTGCCGGAAATGCCCACAGCTCCACCTGCTCCACCCAAGCCTGAATTGCTCGTATTTTTGCCCCCCTTGCCGGAAATGCCCCCAGCTCCACCTACTCCTCCCCTTCTAGAATTGCTTCCACTTGCCCCTTTGCCAGAAATGCCCCCAGCTCCACCTACTCCTCCCCTTCCTGATTTTACGCCACGCCGTGCCTGTTCCACCCTTTCACCTACTCCTCCCCTTCCCGATTTTACGCCACGCCGTGCCTGCACCACCCTTCCACCTACTCCTCCCCTTCCCGATTTTACGCCACGCCGTGCCTGCACCACCCTTCCACCTACTCCTCCCCTTCCCGATTTTACGCCACGCCGTGCCTGTTCCACCCTTCCACCTACTCCTCCCTTTCCCGATTTTACGCCACGCCGTGCCTGCACCACCCTTCCACCTACTCCTCCCCTTCCTGATTTTACGCCACGCCGTGCCTGTTCCACCCTTCCACCTACTCCTCCCTTTCCCGATTTTACGCCACGCCGTGCCTGCACCACCCTTCCACCTACTCCTCCCCTTCCTGATTTTACGCCACGCCGTGCCTGTTCCACCCTTCCACCTACTCCTTCCTTTCCCGATTTTACGCCACGCCGTGCCTGCACCACCCTTCCACCTACTCCTCCCCTTCCTGATTTTACGCCACGCCGTGCCTGTTCCACCCTTCCACCTACTCCTCCCTTTCCCGATTTTACGCCACGCCGTGCCTGCACCACCCTTCCACCTACTCCTCCCCTTCCTGATTTTACGCCACGCCGTGCCTGTTCCACCCTTCCACCTACTCCTCCCTTTCCCGATTTTATGCCATGCCGTGCCTGCACCACCCTTCCACCTACTCCTTCCTTTCCCGATTTTATGCCACGTCATCCCTTCTCCTCCCTTGGCCGAGGGGCAATGTCGAAAATAGTCGACGATTAAGTCCTTCGGCATAACGGCAATGAGTTCACTGCTGTCCCCAAAGATGGAGACCCCACTCAGTAGTAATTCACTGACTCAGGACCTTATTTAAGGTAAATCATTATACTTAAGCTATGTTTTTTTTATTAAATATTATATGTATTTAATGTAACCTATAATTGCAGATTGATTGAAGGAGGAAAAGGACGCTCAAAGTAAAGATGTTGACCAAGTTAACAAGAGCATTTCTAAAGAGGGATTTTTTTTAATGCTAAGGGATTTTTTTTTAATACAAAATACCAGCCTGTCAAATTATTTCTCTCCTCCCGTCATTTCTCTCTCTTCGCTCTCTCTCCTTCTCGAAGAAGCTTTGTCCGTCCTTCTCGAAGAAGCTTCTATGCTTTCGTTCTTTCTCATCTGAAGCTAGAGGTGGCGACGCATGGAGGTGGCGACCATTCTTGGGTTGGTCGAAGACGACGCTTACTGACGCGTACCGAAGAAACTAGGGTTTGTTCCTTCTTGGGTCAGTTAATTGTGGAGCTCTGAAGACAACGGAGCTGTTACACTTGTTAATCGATGGAGCTCTGAAGACGGTATGCTTGGATTACTGGTAACATAAGACGCTTTGATTACTTCAATTACTGGTACGGCTTCAATTGGGGACTGGTATGCTTGGAATGAGGACTGGTACCTTTCGGTTGGGGACTGGTGCGCTTCGATTGACGAGGAGCTTGCAACAATGGAGGTGGCGACAATGGAGCTCTCTTCGAGGTAAATTGGATTAATTGCTAATTAAGAAGGAATTATTTAATTTTGAATTGATTATTAATGCAGGAAATTGGATTTGAACTAGGAGGTTGAGGTACTGGAGAAGAAACTCTGACGAAGAAGGTATGATTTAAGTCCCCAAGAAGCTCGAATTTGAATTAATAGTTAATTCTCGTAGAATCTCTGAAATTAAGTACAATATTATTTGTTGTAAATTAATAAGGTACATTTGAATTAATAGTTAATTATTAAATTAGATATTATAAGATTATTCTGTAATTGTTAATTATGTCTTAATTTGTATGTTAATTGTTAATAACAATGTTAATGCAGGGATTACTGGTACGAGTTCTGGCGTTAATGCGGGGATGGAGTGCTGGCTTCAATTATGGCGAGGATCGAGTTCTGGCTCCACTTGTTGCGAGAATCGGTACGAGATTGACTGAATGCCTTGGTGGATGCGGTGATGGATTGACTGTGAATGCGGTTATTTGCTGGGGGCTCGGATTAACGTCATTTCTGGTTTTATTCATGGTTAATGCAAGGATTTCATTTTGCTGGGAGTTAATGCAAGGATCATGGTTTTATTCGTGATGATGCTCTGTTTAATTATATTGTTAATTAATTGTGGTGTGAAATTATTATTTTTATATATTAATTGGAATGTACTTGATTTGATTGTTAATTGAGTTATAAATATGGATTAATCATGGTTTGATTCAGGGGCATGGCATAATTTCCCATTTCTAAAAAGTAAAACAAATTATCTCTATATGAATTGTGCATAATGCATGTTAATATTTAATACCAATGTTCTCAAAAACACATAAATTTATCTCTCAAATTTATACTAGAACCACATGTTAACATTAATCAATGATTTTCATGATTCAATTTATACTAGAACCAATAACTCTTTTTTTTTGTGATATTTCACTTTTGATATATCATGCAGTACAGAGCAAGATCAAGTGATTGTACGGAGAACTTGGATCAAATTTGATAAGGTACGAAGTATCTACCGTTTTATTCATTTCCATATTTAAAAAACTATTTACCTTTAATTATTTACAAGAATATAGTTAGGAATTACCATGCGACAGGGTGTTTATGCAGCAATTGTACAATCTGCAATGAGATTGTATTTTAATATCTCGGATTGTATTTAACTAGCGTTTCACCCCGCGCAATTGAGCGGGTCTGTTTTTCTATTTTTATTTTTTATCATTTTTTTGGTTGTTTAAGTTGTTTTTTTGTTTTGGTACTTGTATTGTTGCTTTCACCGTTCATATTGTTTTATTATTTTCTAATTGTCATCTAATTTCTCATATTGATTAAATAATAACCAATCTATGTTGTACAATGGAAAAACTCATGAATAAAATCTCTTCGCACCGTCGTCTCGTCTCGCATTTTTTTTTTATGTATCTATGTTGTTTTATTATTTGCATTTTCATATGTATATATCTGTTTGTGTTTTAATTTCGTATTTCACAGTTTGTATTGCTATTGCTATTGCTATTGATATCGTTATTTGTTTTCGTAATTCACTTTTTGAACTTTGGGATTAGCTTTTCGAAATTTCTAATTCGTAACTCTTTATTCATAATTTGTATTCATAATCGTTATTCATCTCAAAAATATTTTGTATAATTGACCAAATCATATAATTTGCAACAACGGTGCATTTCCCTCAGTTAATCATGATTCTTACAAAAATTTTCGTACAATTCAAACTGACTTTTTATTTTCAAATATATTTATTTTTTCGTACATCATCGGCAAAATTTAAACCTTTTCTGATGTGTATTTGTATTCCTATTTGTTCTTGTACTCGTATTTGTATTTTCCGTGTTAGCTTTCTTATTTCCATTTGTCAAATATCGTACTAAATTTTTTATGTTTATTTTTTTTTAAAGAGTATATTTGCATTTTAAACTTTTTATTTTTATTTCCTGTTCGTGTTTGTATTTTGAGTTACATTTCTTTTTTTGGATGTGGATTGGTTTTTTAGCTTTTTGGCTTTGGATGTGTATTTTGAGTCGTATTCATGCGTTACATGTTCCTTTTGAGGAATTTTGCGCTACTTTTTTGGGATGAGTGTTTGGAGTTGTATTCGTGTTTATAATTCAATTATGTTATAGTGCAGTATTGTATATTGGCAATTTTGATGGCATCGAGAAAAACTTGCACAAACCAAACAAAACTGATAACATCAATAATAGTTATAATGCAAATTCCAAAATAATGATAACAATAGCCGAAAATCATTAAGAGATTTTTTTATGCAACTCAAGAATGGAGATTTTTTTATGCAACTCAAGAATGGAGAGCCTTCATTCTGTGCAATCAGTCTTCATTGCTCGTGTATTTTTGTAAGGTCATGCAGTGCGAGGAGATTATTTCTTTTGTTATCAACACGTCTTACCAATACACAACACAGCCAGGTGATTGATTTGTAAATGTTTTGTAACAACTTTTCGTTTGTTATTCGATGTTGCAGCGAGAAGATGATTTATAATTTGGCGACCATCATAAGCGACACAATTTTGCCTCTGAACAAAACCAATTCAGTCTCGGACAAAAGAGCAGCGTCGGAACCATCATAAGAGACAGAGTTCTGCCATCGATTCCTAATCGAACGGTTCAGAGGCATACATGTCACGTGGCTGAATCCTGAGAGCAGAGAACATGTAAAATTTCGAGAATTTAGGGTTTTATTGATAACAAAATAATTAGAATAATTTCTTGTGAAGATTTTACGAAAAGCCCCTTACATTATTGAAAACTGCTAGGAAAAAAAGTTTCTAGTTCATAGCTTAACAAATAGAGAGGTTTTTTGTTAGCAATCCAATAAAGGAAAAATGAACTTTGTTGCGATTTTCAATTATTTATGGTTTTCTTTTTGCAATTTAGGCATAGTTTTCGGACTTTTCTGAAAACATCCCTTGTCAACATATAATATGTTAATTTAGAAATGTTAATTAACAAACCCGACAGAAAGTATCGACAATAAGAAGGTCGAGCCGGGCAGCTCCAGATTTTGAAATAACCGAAAAAAAATTCAAACATCTGAAAATTCAAACTGAAAATGATCATAATTCAACAACAGAATTGAACATATTAATTAAATTACCATGTACGGTCAAAGGAATGAACGTCGAAACATCAGAAATATACGCAACTTTTGATTTGGAATGGAATAAAAATTCCAAACACACGTAATCCTCTCCATGCATTACTGACAAATGTGTGCAACCGAGACCGGAACAAAGAAACGATTTTTCAGAATCGCATTCAATTTATCCTCAATTAACTTGTACCAGTACGTCCCTGAACGAAACTTCAGTATCGTCTCCTCTCCCCATCTCTTTCCTATTATGTAACAAATTAAAATTTCAGTTCGTTAATTCTGCACAATCCTTCTATAGTTGCTGAATTTTAGCCATCCAGGGCTCATTTTTTCTCCCCGAATTAGAATGTTTCTTAGAACGTACCGTACAAATCCCTATCATTGACAGGCTGAGACATGACAGAGACAACAATTATTCAAGGACCAACAAATAAGCAGCAAATAACGACCCGTGCGCGGAAAAAAAAGAGCCAACCCTTAATTAATACAATACTAATTAAATAAAACCATTACCTACAAAAAGTACACAGAATAAGTGTTTATAATTAATTACCTTCATTGTTGACCTATATTCATGGATGCTCTGATGGTGCCACCAGCAGAACACATCACCATTATTTTTTGCATATTTAATCAGTTTCGACTTGACCACTGTTGGAAAATAAATGTTTTTCATAATTTATTTTTTACTGAAATAGTTAATAGAAAAATAATAATGAAGTAAAGAAATAAACTGAAATTATTGATAATTAATTCGGAACTTACTTAGAAGGCACAATTGTTGTTCTGTAGCTTCTGCAAAGTTGCGCTGCAATAAAAGACAGAGAGACGTAGAGAGCAATCAGCCATAAATTAATCATAATTCATCTAAAATTAGGCCTAATAAGATTAACATGTAATTTAACTGAAAAATGTGCTAATTGAACTGAATTTGATTGTTAGCAATGTGAAATATTATGAACTTGCATACCCGTCAAGTAAAGCTGTTAGTTACAGGAAGAAATGTCTCTCACAGGCATTTCATCGAACAGTGCGAGTGCGGCTCACCAGCCCCAGAAAGCAAGGCTGTAGAAGAAACCACGTTCTTGTCACGCATTTCGTCGAACATATATCGTGCAGTCTCGACGTCACCAAATCTTGCATACCCATCATGTAAAGCTGCTTGTTGGCAAAATCACTCTTCGAAGTATGCCCAAACCATGGAGAAGATTCATAAACTCATCAGCACCTAAACTCGGCTCATCATCTCTGGCGAGTGCGGAGTTTATGAGGCGGTTGCGTCGCCCTCTTGTCCCGATTCCGCTAGGGTTTCGTCCCTTTCTCCGCCCAGTTTTTTTTTTTGTTTTCTCGCTGTAAATGAGATGAGAAGAGTAAATGAAAAGAGCAAGCCCATGGAGGCGAAGGAAGAGAGAAAATGAAACCCTAAAGAGCAAATAGCAAAGACAAACAACAACGAAGAGAAGCCACGACACCCTAAAGAGCAAAGAGAAACAATAACGTACCAGAAGAAGGCAAAGAGGCAAAAAGAGCAAGCGGCGAAGGAAGAGAGAAAATGAAACCCTAACTCAAAGAAACGAAGAGCAGCACGAAGAAGCTCCCAGCGCGAAGAGAGAGAAGAATAGAAGGCGACGTGGAAGCAGGATATTGTAGCCCAATCAAGCGGATTAGGACTATTATAGATAGATATCGGGTTTGAGTATTTAAAATCAAGGTTTTTAGACAATCCGGATGTTAAAATCCCGGGTTTTGGAATCGAATTGCTTCCGGCACTCGAGACTTTCAGTGAGAAATGCAACGCAGTGCGATGATGCTTCGCTTCACTCTCTTCTCACTGTTTCTCGGCTTCTCTGTTCTCTTCTACCTCTATACCATATTATGGTCGAGACCCAACAAATTGAGAGAGAAGCTGAGAAGACAAGGTATCAATGGCCCCGAGCCTTCTTTGTTATTCGGAAACATACCTGACATGAAAAGAATCCAATTCGAGGCTAAATCCGCTAAAAAAGAAGACGATCGGAGAGGAAATTCACAGTTCTCGAGTGATTATGTATCTAATTTATTTCCTTACTTCGTTCAATGGAGGAAGATTTATGGTACTTTTTTTTTATATATTAATCAGATTGAAATTCTTTCTAAGCAAATTGACTTAGTCCTGATAAGTAGATAGTTAAATTTATGGATCGAAGAGAAACTTGATGTTTTGAATTCCATTTTTGAAAACACTTAATTTGCACAATTTTGTACTGGCAGGTCCTGTGTACATGTATTCCACAGGAGGCAGACAGATACTAAACGTGAGCGATCCCGATTTAGTGAAGGAGATACACAATTGCAAATCCCTAGAATTTGGCAAACCTTCTTACTTGCAAAAAGACCTTCACGCCCTTCTTGGAAACGGAATTGTGACGTCAAATGGAGACCTATGGACTCACCAAAGAAAGATCATCGCACCTCAATTCTTCATAGAAAAGATCAAAGTAAGATAACAGAAAA
The DNA here is from genome assembly GCA_946800325.1 of Luzula sylvatica. Classification (NCBI taxonomy): domain Eukaryota; kingdom Viridiplantae; phylum Streptophyta; class Magnoliopsida; order Poales; family Juncaceae; genus Luzula; species Luzula sylvatica. Next base: position 34,219,148 of record OX326959.1, on the reverse strand, counting down.
AGGACCTTTTTGTGAATTCACAAAGTTTAGTGACCTCATTGTAAATTCTAATTGTCGAAGGGAATGGTGCAACTAATGGTGGATACAACTGGTCCGTTAATAAATGCATGGGACAATATAATTGACGAACAAGGAGACAACGCAGAAATTATGATCGATGATTACCTCAGAAATTATTCGGCTGATATAATCTCCAAAGTTTCATTTGGAAGCAGTTTCGAGCAAGGAAAAGAAATATTTTCCAAAATTTGCCAACTTCAGAAAGCTCTCTCGAATTCAATAATTCTTGTCGGCTTACCTGGCATCCGGTACGCCAAAACAAATTAACTTAGGGGCTTATTTGCAAATTTCCCTTATTATTGTTGTTGTTATTATCGTTATAGATATTTACCAACGAAGAAGAACAGAGAGATATGGGGGCTAAACAATCAAATAAACCAATTAATCCTCAATATAACAAAACACCACACAAATGAATCCTCAATTTCTTCGCCCTACAATTTTTTGCATGCAATTATGGAGGGTTCGGTTGTGGGGTCCGCATTGAAGGTATCGTCAGAGCAGTTCATCATAGACAATTGCAAGAATATATATTTCGCGGGACACGAGACGACATCTGTCACCGCGTCATGGTGCCTCATGCTTCTCGCCGTACATAAAGAATGGCAGGATCGAGTAAGAGCCGAAATTCTCGAGGTCTTTTCTGCAAAGTTGCCAAATTTTGACATGCTAAGAAAACTCAAAACGGTACGTAATGATAGTTTGAAAGAATATTTTAATGAAAATACACACACTATGCCTAAATTTATTGAAAACCGAGGGCTCTTTTGTAATTTCTCATACTGTAGGGGCTTTTTTGCAATTTCCTTATTTTAAAGATAATTTAGATAATAAAATTGAAACATTTTGTTTATTTTTAGCTCAATATGGTCATACAAGAGACGCTTCGTCTTTACCCTCCAGCAACATTCGTGACACGTGGAACCCTAAATGACATGAAAATAGGCAAACTTAACGTACCAAGAGGTACGACAATTCGCATACCGATCCCATCGGTACACAGAGACCCCGACACATGGGGCCCGGATGCAGACTCGTTCGACCCGAACCGGTTCGCTAATGGAATTTCTGGTGCGTGTAAATCTCCTTTAATGTACATGCCCTTTGGATTAGGGTTGCGTACTTGTCTTGGCCAGAATTTCGCCGTGAACGAACTCAAGATTATTCTTTCGGTTATTTTGTCCAAGTTTGAATTCGAAATGTCTTCGAAATATTTGCATTCGCCCGCATTTAGGCTGACGTTAGTACCGGAGCATGGCGTGATACTTAAAATGCGAAGATTTTGATTTTGTCGGGAGGAAAAAATGTTTTATTTGGTTTTAGACATTTTAAGTTTTTAACTTTGATGTAAGTGATTTTGTATAATACAATGTACTTGTAACTCGATTATTAACAAACCTTTCACCAAAACCAAATAATATGTACTTGCATAATATGAATTAGTGTAGTTTAGTTAAAAGTACATTGTATTAATCGAGTTACAAGTACTTGTATAATACAATGTACTTGTATAATATGAAATTTTTGTTAAAACTAAACTACTTCATAATGGAGAAAGGTACATCACGAAATGAAATCAGACCTTTCACCAACATTTTCATCCTGAAATTATTCAAATTGGGTTTTGATTAAAGCGGCATGTGGAGAACCGCTAAGAATGCTTTAAACATTATTAATGGAGATCTCCATTTCTGGACTGACTAATATATTGGCACAATTATATAATGGGAAAAAAAAACTTTATATTCTTTTATTAAACTACAAGGAGAAAACATGAAAAAAAATGATCATGATCTCTATAAAAAGTAAATTAAAGAAAAAATATAGTTTTTTTTTATCTGGTTAAGATAGGATAAGACTCGGACATGATCAGAACTACAAGAGAAGTCCAACCAGTGAATGGCCGCGCTCCTTTACCTTTGCCTTTGTTTTTTTGGTCATAATTTTCCCATAAAAACCCTGTCTCGTGGTAATTCCTAACTATATTCCTGTATATTGTAAAATAATTAAATAATTAAAGTTTAATAGTTTTTTTATATACATATTGAAAATTAAATAGTAGATATTTCGTACCTTATCAAATTTGATCTAAGTGCTTCATACAACTCACTTGATCTCGCCCTATATGGTCCATCCACTGCATGATATATCAAAAGTTAAATATCGCAAAAATAAAGTTATTGAGTAATGTTTGGCAAATATACATTTGGAGTAGTGGTGAAGGGAAGAGAGAATCAAGTAATTCATATTTATCCAAACTGGACCTCTCCAGTACGGAGCGTCGTGCTCTGTATTATGCTTCATGTACATAGTGCTAAAAACAGAGAGAGAAAATAATGTATATTAAATTATAAATTTATAATATTGATTTTGTTAATAATAAGTACCTAATTTTGGAGAGAGAACGGAGGCCATAATCAGTCCATAATATTGACCGATTAGAAATTAGGTCAAGTTGCTTTTCAAGAATCCACGATTCCTTCATTCGAAATAAATTTAATGTTGAATGTATAAATTAAAAACAAATGGAGTAAATTAATAAGAAAAAATCAAGGGACTTACAGGAGGAATAATAGCCATGATAAAAGGAAAAAGGCTGACATAACCAATATGAGGCACCAATCCCATTTGGGGCGGTACGAGCGTCTCTCTCAACAGCTCTCTTCTCGCCACTTCATTTTCTCTCACTTCAAACCATCTCAACCTAATCTATATATAAATAACAAATTGAATCTATATCAATATCTAGTGTCATATAATTATAATAATAACAGACGTGAAAAAACAATGAGTACCTTTTCTGTGTGGTTACCAAAATCGAAGTAGCCACCAGTTTTCTCATCCAAATGCATCTTTTCGAAAGAAACAAAAAAATGAAAATAAAAATAAATAAAAGATTTCACAAAACATAAATAAAATACCTCATTAAGAAGCTCAAAGTCTGAGAGCTTCTTCGACATCACAGCATAATCCTGCAAGAAAAAATAATTCCTATAATATATGTTCATGTTCATGGACCCAATTTAGGGTTTTTAGTAGAGTACCTTTTTGTTAGGGTTTTCAAATTTGAGAATTTCTGAAATGGAATTCATGCAATTAGAGGCGAGAAGCATCCAACATCGTAGATCTACGTGCCTCTCTTCATCGTTTGGATGAGAAGCTCTTGGATAATCATCCAATCCTGATGTTAATGTCTGAAAATAATAAAATACATCAATAACTCTCTTGTAATTTGCAAAAAAGTCCGTGCATAGTGCAGGGACTGTTTTGCAATTACCCAATAAACATATAAGAGAAATGAGAAAGTGCCTTGGGATTGAGCTCTCGTTTCGTACTGCTGTCTCTTCCGTGCCAATAGAACGTACCTTCTTTATTTCCTGTGTTCGGTTAAAAATTAAAATCCATAATAAATCAAATCAAATATGATTTAATTTAATTTACCCGATTGAGTGGTGTTAAACCATTGAAACCATGAATTTAGGCGAGGATAAGCTCTTTCAAGGAACGTATGTATCTTCTCTGCTTCTTCACTAGAGAACTCCTTTGATTCTACTCCTCTTGCCAAATCTGTAATCAAAAATAAATTATCATAGAAGGGTAGTTTCGTCATTTCCCAAAAAATTATAGATTTACCTCGAAGGACGAGAAACAAGGTGGGAGGATTCCCATTGGATGGATGCTGCATCACGAATTCTTCAGGAACCTTGCTATAAAACCAACAAAAAATAAATAAAAAAGATTTAATTGGGGAACAAATAAAAATACGAACCTCAAAGCTTCGGCACCTAAAATTTGCTCGCGAGGAATCCAACCATCGAGATTAAGCAGATCCAACCAATGTGCAATAATGTCCAAACAAATATCCAAATCCCATCTCCAAATTAATAATTCATGAAATCCTTCGTCCCAAAGAAACCCTCTCGGAAAGAACGATCTGCTCGGCACCGCCGTGTACAGCTCAGCTGGCCAATTATTCGTCCATTTCTCCCCGTTCTTTTGCTATGAATTAGAAAAGGGAAATTTTCAAAGACCCCCCTGACTTTTCTGAATATTTAAATGAAAACCCAGACTTACGCGTACAGTGAAACCTGTTGGGAGAGCGATTTTGGACTGGCCATAGAAATAACCGATTCCACCGAGGAGATTACTAATCGCTGCTTTTCCTACCGTTTTTTCATCTTTATTCACCTAAATTAAAAGAGAAGTATAATGAAAAGAAAAGTATGAATATAAAATTATAAATCAAAAACCTTGTGCTTTGTATCGAATAACATATCGTATTTCTCCTCAAAAGCCTTTTGCCTCTCATTTAGTTTACCAGTCAATTTCTGACCTAACAAATTAGGATGGAAAATGGGCAAAAACACAATTAAATTGGAAAAATATTTTTTTTAAAAATTAAATAATAAGCTAAAAAATTACCGGTTAGGCCAGTTACTCTTTCTTGAATCCTGGAATTATGTGAGTTTATTCCAGATAAGAACGCTATGTCAATTTTTGAAGGAAGCTTAGTAGAAATCTGAAAAAAAAAAATTTTTTGTTAATAAACATTATGAAATATGAAAAGAATATTATTTCATTATGTGTACCTGGTAAACCATTATGTTCGAAGAGTCTTCAGACAAATCGGGTAATTGAATGAGGCCTGTTCTCCTCGCCTGTACATAATTGTAAAAAAAAAAAAATTGCATAATAAATGAATAATATATAAGTGGAAATATAGAAATATTAATAGTGATAATGATTAGAGATTTCATGTACATGCATAGCAAGAGTGCCTTGAACAAGATCGGTTAAATTGTGCATGTGTGGAGATTTATATCCTGCTGTGTGCATTTCCACAGACTCCTGTAATTATCATACAAATCTTTTAGAGAGAGAGAGAGAGAGTAATACTGAATTCTAGCAAATTGGGAAAAAAGAAAGCCATACTGGTGAATTTAAGTGGACTTGCCAAGTACCAATATCCTCCCTTGAACCAGATGCCAAAAGAGTGGTACCGTACCGGTAAGCCTCTTGCCCCATCATGTTAAACGAATTTCCACTTTCATCAGCTATATAGAAAAACAAATGTGTAGCCCTCTTCTCTTCACCCTCGTCACTTAACCTACGATATACATAAGTTAAAAATAATAATTCTTTCAAAGAGGACACAAAGACTTACGTTTCACTGGAGAGGTCCAGTCGGAAGGCCCAGTCACCGCCATATCCAGTATCCTCTCCATTTTCTTTCAAGAAGCTAGTTTTCATGTACAGACCATTATCTTTTATTATCTGAAGGCCATAATTTTTACCATTATGTTCGACCCATCCATATGAATTGAGCTCGTCAGAATCTTGACAGAAGTGTCGTAGCTGGTACTGTCCGTTTTTTATTCCAAGCCACATTATACCAAATATTAGCGATTTAGGTGTCCTGAAAGGAAAAGAGTAGGTTCAATTTCAATTGTATCCTTGGTAAAGACAAATATCATTTATACCCCTACAAAATGAGAAATACCAAGTATCGTACCTGGCACGTATTCCGAGATAAACATGGGGCCGGTAAGTCCCCCAATACAAACTCTCTTTGTGATCTCCTCCAAACTGCACAAATTTTAGACATACATAACCAGAATTACTACATATTAGAGCATTTGCATTTACACCCTAATGAAATTTCAATTGAAATATCATGAAAAACGCAGGTTCAGAGTGAAAGAATGCCAAAACCTGAGGAAGATCCATCATTTTGGGCACTGGCAATGGAGTGACGCTTCTCCTGACTCTTTTCACCAGCTCTTCCTCTCTTTCTCCAAAACCCCGAGTATAATACACCAATGTTCCGATCAAAAGAACACATAGGATCCCTAATCCAAGAAGGGTTCTGAGCATTGGGCCGCCATTGAGATTCTGGTGGTGGGATCCACGACCACTCGGGCGCTTCGATTTACCACTAGAGGACGAAGAGGCGTCGGACGAGGAGGCCTCCGATGATGGTCTTGGCCGGCTCCGGTGAGTGGTTCGGTTAGTCCCCTTCATACTGGAGAGTGGAGAGTGATTATTGGGGTTTGGCTTGTTGTATTGTAAGACTTCAAACAGGATTTATTTGTCAAAAACTAAGCAATGTTTGACATTGGATTTTGAGATTTTTTTTACCCGACTTCCCGAGCAAATGCATGTATTTTAATTACATGTTTTTTTTATAATAAAACTTGTTAATTATTATTACAATGACAAAATAAAATTCATCGTTATAATTCTTTTAAATATAAGAATATATATAATTCATAATTCATGATAGTTTTAAATTATACTAACAAATGACTTTTTGATATTTTTTTGAAAAATTATTAAAAAAACTTTAAATTTTCTCCGTTACGTAATTTTTTTTTAAATAATCAAATACTTCACGTGATGTATCCGAACCGTATCGTACCCGTATCATTATCGGATATTCGTATTTCTATATTTTTAAAGTATAAGATATTCGTATTTCTATATTTTTAAAATCGCAAGTATACTCGTAAAGTCACGTGAGTCTACGAGTCTTAAGATGGAAAAACTAAATATCTTACCTCACTACTTGATTCTTCGTATTTTCATTTACACAACGACAAAGAAAGAAGAAAAATGATAAGTTGTCCAAAATTGAAATCTTTCAAATTTGAAGTGCCTTTTTCAGAGGAGTACAAGTATTATTTCAAGTTTGATTGAATTAGATTATCTCTCTAGTTTTAGTCGACTTGATTAGTATTATATTTGTTTGTTTTTATCAAGTTTTTATATTTGAAATACCAAAAATTAAGTTCAGTTGTATCCTTTTAATCACAAAATAATTTTTAAGATCGTTATTTTTCTATATATCTGTATATTTTTATATAATCTTACAATTCTACGATCCGATGTGATATTGTTATATTCTCTAGGGATTTTTTTTTTAAGAATTTCCTAGTTTTAATCATATATATTCATGATTTTGAAAGAAATATATTTCAAGTCACAGTAAATTTTTAGATGTGAGATGTACAATTTATACCTTGCATATCATGTTCTTAACAATCTATCAAAGCCTTACGGAAATCAAGTAATGTGTTCTTACTTATAAATATTTATATTGAGAAATTGACGACGCAACACGCAACTTGTCGCATGGCCATACAAACATGAAAACAAATAACAATTTCTTTAGGGCTTGGAAAGTCCTAAAAATGTTTTTTTACGAACACGACAATTTTTTTTTTTTTTTTTGTCGTAACAATCTATTTTTCTTGACGAGTGCAAATAATATGTTTGTTATAATATTTGTATCGGAAAATTTATGATAAAATTTTCACCTAGTCGTGCAAACATGGCATAATTTTGATTTTTTGATGACATAATTTTGATTTACCACAATTTAGGCCTCGCCAAGCGTAAAAAGGGAGGGCGGATATAATAGCCGACGAGTTTCAAAATCCGAACCACTGAGCCATGGAAATTCTACAACATTTCGATTGAATTACCACATTGTTTCCTTTCTTGCAACCATATAAATTGTAGCTTTTTTCTTGCATGGAGTCCAAAATAATAACTTCAATTGAAATTTACATGACAGCTCTTTTGTTTGCATGCCACATTGAAAAATATTTGTTCCCACAAAATTTTCTAATTTACAAATTACAAATGCATCCATGATACCGTCTTTCTAAATTACACAGTGCACCTTTCTAAAGAGAAGCTATAAACGAAGGAATTCATCAATAACTTTGTTAATCATGCTACCTCTATCCTGTTCACAAAAACATAAATAAGCAAAATATTAAAGTTTTTATTAGTAGCATGTTATTGTAAATATGGCTAAATACAGGGGTAAAATGAAAAAAAAAAAAAAGAAGAGAAATTTACAGACCTTAATTCCAATGGCCAGTGCAGTTTTGATGTTAACGAGTTGGCCAAGTCTAAGAGAACTCGTCTTTTTATCCTTCAGAGATATCACTGGCACGTTTCTCGATGCTGCGATTTGAGGTATGTGCTTCGTTAACCATTTAGGGTTACAATCTATTGCTACGAGAACGGCCTGAAGGCGAACCGGAGGAGATTTACATTTGAATTTTATTAATTCATCCTGCTTCAAATTCGAATTCGAATTTGGTAGAGGCATTCTCTCGAGCACTCGCGTCACTTCGTTTATGCCTATTGCAAATTGCAACTACAAAAGAATATTAGTTTAAATTAGTGTAAACTCTAGGAGTTCAATTTTGTTAATCCTAGAAAAGCCTCGTTACAATTAATTTACATTGGTGCCCGTGATTTTTGAAGAAAAGAGGGGCTTTTTTTGCAAGGTTCACAATGATAAATAATAGTACCTTCATCCATATATTTTCAGGTAGTGTTCCTTTAGAAGCCTTTGCCAATTCCAAACTCCTAAATACATAAATTACTAGTTCTTATTGTGATTTCTAATTTTCAAAAATGGAGGGACTTTTTTACAGTTTATTGTTTGTGTAGGACACAAGGGCTTTGTTTGCAAATTTACCTTTGCAATTTATCAAGGACTTCAAATTGGTCTCCTTCCAAGCATTTTGAGGAAAATCTATTCAAAGCATAATTAATCATTAAAATTGTATTTATACTTTATAAAACTTAAATAGCACACACATTTTGTCCAGCATTTTTTATGCTTTTTTGTAAATTGAGTTCATATTAAGCATTTTTTTTATTCAAGCACGTATTAAGTACATTCTCGAAATAAGGTATAAACAAATTTGCAGAAGTGTTTATTGATCTACTAAACTAATCAGTAATCTACGAAACTCAAACTACTTGATTTTAATCCTTGAAAGTGAAAGAGAAGACTAAAACCCTAAACCCTGACCTGAAATCGAGATTACGGCCGACGCAATCAACAGGATCAACAAAATCGCCGTCCTTAAAAGCCTTCGGCGTCAGGGTTTCGGATTCTTTGTGCTCGGAAGAGGCCGCCATGGTTCTGATTTCTAAAGAGGAGGGAGACTCGATTAGGTGTTATGGTGGAGATTTTTGGGAAATTTCCTTTTGTCTGTGCTTGAAAAAGAATGGCAAATTTCAGGGTGTTTTTGCAAAAAAAAAAAAAAGAGAATAGGGCTTAATTTTTTTAGCGAATTTCTACCAAAAATCCTCTCATTTTCTTTTCGAAATTTGAAAAAAATCCTCGTATTTTGGATATTTCAAATAGAAATATTCTTAAGAAGATTTCATTTTCATTTATACATTGTTGAAAACTCTTCTAAACTTAAAATTCTAAACAAATATTTATTAACATATATCAATTAAACAAAACATATTATATGTTATATTTATATAATTTTATTTTTATTTTTATTTATGGTATTTTTTTCATAAAAATTATCATAAAATTGATTATTATGTTTTTTTTGTGTTATTAAATAATTTTTTTAATATAATATACATTTTTAAAGTACAATACATTTTTCCGTTATACCTTTTGATTTGTTTTAAACTTTTAATACATGATATATATTTTTTAAATGTGATGTGCATTTTTAAATGTATGATATAAAATTTTGAAATACATTACATGTTTAGTTTATAATTTCATAACTATATTGTTTTAGACATGCCATGATTTTTTAAAGAGGTCATATGTAGTACCTCCCATATTTTTCCAACACCCTCTATTTTCTAATTAATGATTAATTAGGAAAGTAATTAACAAAAATACACTCCATTAACAATTAATTAATATATAATTAAAATACATATATATATTAATACTTCTTAATTAATACCAATTAACTGTTAATAACTTAATCGGATGTACTTTTGTTAGTTACCGTGCTAATTAATCATCAATTAAAGATTAATTGGTGATATAGATGATGTGGTGGAGAAATGAGGGGTTATGATATAATTATTTTTTTTTGAAATGTGTGATATATTTGTCAGATATGTCAACATAATATATATATATATATATATATATATATATATATATATATATATATATATATATATATATATATATGGGGAGTTCTATCATACACCCTTTTACAAGGGTATTTTGGGTATTTTAGCAATTAATTATATTTGTAAAATGGTGTATCATAAAATTTATCTTTTATGGAGATTTTTATTTAAATGAACAACAAAAAATTCCAATTTAGTTAAACATTAATTGATAAATATACTTGATATCTTACCTTAAATATTCATAAATGGATAATTACTCCAAATACCCTTGAAAATGGGTGTATGATAAGGAAAGGGGTGTATGATAGAAGCCCTATATATATATATATATATATATATATATATATATATATATGAGGGAGGCTAAACTATTTAATTAAGTACGACCATTTTGGTACTTAATGCTTTTCCATCATTGGATTTGCATTGGAATTTGTGTTTTTTCATGATGATCATAAAAGTTTGTGCACATCATTAAATGCACAAATCTCAATACAAATCCAATGGTGAAAAATCATTAAGTACCAAAATGTTGGTACGTAATTAAGTAGTTTAGCCTCCCTCTATATATATATGCAATGATTTTTCTATACTACATACCTTAGTTAATTATCATGTATTAGTTTTAATATCATTATTATTGTTCAGGAATACAATTTTTAAATAACATTTACATCCAAAAATATAGGTACGTGACATGTTCTCACAGTGACGGGCGAGAAATACTAAATTGTTATCATTGTTATTATAGTTCAAAAAACATAGGCTGAAAAAAAAAAAAAAAAAAAAACATAGGCTGTATGGTGCATGAAATTTCCTAGTATATTATAATAACATAACACTAATTGGTTCGTGCAATGACTAGTATTTCTTTAAGCGATAATCTAATTGGAAATGCATAATATCGTATGTGTTTTCATTACTAAATTAGCCAAAAAAAAATTAAATTGATGCATATAATTTGATGTGATTCTAACTACTTTATTTGGGATCAAATAGCAAAATCATATATCTACTCAATGTGCTCCCAAATCTTTTTTCATAAGCTGAATAATGCAACAAATCCACAAAATTTACCCCATAAAAAGGACCAATACCAATATCAATATTTTTAACCAATTATGTGTACTCTTTTCAGAATTTAAACAACATATCAAAATAGCACAAGCATCAATCAAATAAGAAACACATCAAAATCAAAATCTTCTTTCAAGTTTCATGCAGAATTGAAACAACATAGCAAAAGTATAGACCTGTATTTGTTTTCACATGTTAAAACTTTTTTATTTATGTAGAACGAGATTTGGGTTGAGATCTACCCATAAAAATACAAGCCACCGTGCAAACCGCGAGCACAACCCAACTAAATATGCTACACGGTATCTTCGTCTCCTCTTCTACCTTCAAAATTAAAAAAAGAAATTGCTATATGGAGGCCTAATTTAACCTAAAAAAACAATTCGGTACCAGTATGAAGAATTGGCGTACCGTGAACGGGGAAGAAGAAGAAGAGTTCGATTGAGAACGAGGCAGCTGATGTGTCACTTGCTGATTGGTTTCTGCAATCCTGTACATCCTTTTATGCGAATCTGGTCCCTGTATATATTACATTTTATACTATTAATATATCTTCACACATAAATATAAAATGGTATATTAAGTATATTTACGAGCGAGTACCTTAGTCACCAATTCAAGTGCATTCTTATATAATTCATTCTCTGAATCCTAAAAAAAAACCATGATTCTATAAAAATATAGTTCAAGCATGGATAATCTTATAATGGACAATTACAAGAACAAATTAAAATTAATACCTCGGCAAGAACCTGACGATAATATTCTGCGGCCTTAGAGAAGTAGGAATTCGCAACATGGGATTCGGGGCTGGAAAATGCAAAGGAGGCAAAAGCGTTCCCCAAATAGAATAGAGCTTCGGTCTTCTTCGGCTCCACCACCAACGACTCCTCCAGTTTCGAAATCGCATCTACATACACAGTGTTACATTTTTGCAGACGATATATACATTACTGTATGTAATATAGCAAATTGATCTATTATAAGATCGAAGAAAAAAATGTAACCTTCAATATAGGTAATGCTGTCAGGTATGCTCTGAAACTGAGCCAATTGAAGAAGCGCTGCTCCCCACCTCGTAAGATTCTGCGAAAATAGATAATAAATTGTCATGTTTCCCCAATTCATATACAAATTTGGTCATGATTTGAAACAGATCATGATTTTTTTATATAATTTCATTCAAAAAATGATCTAAGTGAGTAACTCCGGATGTTTTACAAACTACAATTTAGCAGTCAGAAACGCAAATCAAAAGATTTCCAGGCATATATGCAAAAGATCCTAAAAGTAAGCCACATTGAGAAAGAAAGAGGCAGCATCTAAGCATCTATGGAGTTTATGCAAGGTATAAATGCAAAATCAAAATATTTCGAGGATATACAAGAAAAAAAAAGATCAACGTACATCGGAATCGAGGGGGTTTATTGAATAATGAGCCTTGGCAGTCATGCGTAATTTCTCGAAGAATATTAGCTTCTCGTAATCGCTCTCTGGAATCTCCATTACTAATATCTGACTCGTCTCGGAGAACGTAGATCAAGATGACGAAGGAGGGAGAGAGATGGGAAGTCCGGGTTTAATATGGAGGGAGAAGAGGGAACTGGAGACTGCAGAGGAAGATAAACCGGAGACGAAAAATAGGGGTCGATTTGTTATGGTAGGACCCAATTGTCAGATGTATTAGTTCGACGAGACAACTGGCCTTGCCCCGTAGCGAATACATTTTCTCTGTTACCCAACTTACAAAACCTTATGTGAATCCACGACGTGGCACTTTGTGGACCTTTTAATTTGCTAGGGCCCCACATTATTAGAAAGATAACAAATAAGGACACACGGTAGAATTTAGGGGCATATTAGATTGGACTGATGTATTTGTACGGATTCATCGAGCGCGATACGTATCAGATACAACAATACGTATCGGATACGACGATATGACATTATAACATATGATGATACGAGTAAAATTAATTTTTTGAAGTATTCGTGTAATATAATCACTCGAGGAGTTTTGGTAGATTGTATTCCTAAACAATGAAATTCCAAGTTTAACTTTTTATGTACTTGTATTTTGAGGTAGATATTTATGTAATTTGAAATACACAGAAAAATTATGTATGTCATTTTTCATGTATTTGTATAACGAAGAGAAATAATACAATACAATATAATAATATAATTTCATATACTTTCATATCGTTACAACATCATATAATATAATGTAATATAATAATATAATACAATACAATATCAAACAAATATAATATAATATTTTATATTATATATTCTAAAATAAAATAATATAATTGATATGATTTCATATCATACAACATAATATTATAAAATATAATATAATATAGTACAATACAATACAAAACAATACAATACAGTACATTACAATATAATACAATATAGTTGTCCATATAACAAACAATATAATATATTATAATACGATACAATATATTAAATGCTAAAATTATATTACAAAATTTAAGATAAAATAAAATAGTATAATGTAATATAATACAATGTAAAAATATTAATACCATGTAATACTAAGTTGATTATATTTGTGTTACAAAATAGTATAATGTAATTACAAACTATATTTTCAATTTGTAATAAAATAGTATGATGTAATTACAAAAATATTAATACCATGTAATAAAATTGTAAAAATATTAAAATTATATTACAAACTATATTTTGACATCCATATTAGAATAGTTCATAAATACATTTTCCATAATTTCAATTTGTAAAAATATTAAAAATACAATTCAAAAAGTGCATTTTTACAAAATAAAATTTTAATTATTTTGTGTACATGATAGAATTTTAAATATTAATATTTATTTTTAAAAAATTATAACTATACTAATACCATGTAATACTAAGTTGATTATATTTGTGTTTGTAATCAAACAAATTTAATATTATTTTTTTTTTGAAAAATAAAAAAATAAAAAAGTTTATCCATCGAAATAATTTTTTAAATTTATGAGCACTTATGAAATAATAATGTTATTTATAAAAATATAAATAAAAAAAATCATATGATCTAAAGTAAATAACAACGATATAATATTTGTTATGTTTTTTGTAAAAGCATGTTATATCTTATTATTATTATGCTATGACATTAATATAAGTGTTATTATTAGATTAAGAAAATAATTTTTTTTTCATCGAAATATAAAATAATTGTAAAATATATACACAAATCTTAGATAAATTAGTTCAAATAATTATATTATGAAATGATATTATCAATATTATCATATGTATATGTACTTTGTATTACAATGAAAATTTAATTAATATCCTCGTCGCGTAGCGCGAGTATTTTCCTAGTTTCTATTAAAAATAAAACAATACTTTTTGTTTACATTACTTTTTGTATAATTAATATCCTACGGGGCCGTTTGATGCAAGAGATTTTGAAGGATTTTGAAGGAATCTCGTATTGTCTAGAGAAAGTGAAATAAGGGAAAGTGTTTGAAAGATATGAGTTTGTCACATATGTTGTTTGATGTGCTAGAATGTTAATAGAAAGTGAAAGTTATTGTTTGATGTGTAGAAAAATTTACAAATAGTTTGGTATGATTTTTGTTTTGTTAATAATAAATACATATTAGTTTATTGAATATTATTCTATAATTAATAAATACAATATATGAATATATTAAATACAGATAAATAAATATAATTATATTATGTAAAATAATATAATTTATTTAATTGTTATTCTACTTTATTTAATTAATCATATAATTTATTTAATATAATTATACTTTATTTAATACATAATATATATTAATATTGTGTGTGTCTATATATATATATATATATATATATATATATATATATATATATATATATATATATATATATATATATATATATATTCATAGTTGTTTTTTTCAAAATTTATAATAAATTTTAATTATTAACAATGCATCTCATAATGTATTAAAAATAATTCAATTTTAGTTTCTATTATGTTTAATTAATTTGAATAAAAAAAATTATATATAATATTGTATGCAATATTATTATATATTATACATTAAATAAAGTATAATTATTAATTATATAACTATATTAAATAAAGTTTACGATTAATTAAATAAAGTAGGATTATATTTAAATAATTATATTATTATACATAATATAATTGTATTTATTTATTTATCTTTATTTAATATATTCATATAATTAGTGAGAGATGAATGACAATTGTGTTTTCCTTGATTTTTTTAGAGACATCAATTGGAGGATAATAGAGGAGAGAGAGTGTCCAAGACAAGCACAAATGATTCCAATATCCCCATCTTTCTTTTGAATCATGCACTACAAAATTGATTTGTCCATCATTTAGCTTCCATGTCTCATGTAATCCCCCTTATTCCCACTTATCAAACATGCCCGTATTCTCAAATACTACTTCATATATTCATGTATTCCAAAATATCCCAAATCAAACACACGCCCTAACAGTAACAGATCGTCAAAACCTATGGATAATGATCAATTCTCATATATAAGCTTCTCCAAATATTTATTATTGACTGTAAAAACTACTTGAACGAACAATTTTTTTTTTTGTGATCAAATTGAACAAACAAATTTAATACCAAAAAAAGTTAATGATCATGTTTTGAACAAATGATATCATTCAAAAAAAGTTCAATTAATTTTGAAAATAAATTATCTGTATTTTATTATATTGTTCAATTATAAATAAAATTTACGATCTTGAGATCATAATTGTAATTGAATATTTTCTGCAAAATTTGAACAAAAAATAATGTGTTATTTATTTGATTCATATATAATATCACAACAGATCGAAGAATCTATTATTTAATATAATATTATTTTTATTTATAATCAATTTATTGAAATAAACCAATAATTTCATGTTATACTATTTTTAAGTAAGTTTTTTTAATTTGTTTAATCATATACTCTTTTTAAGCACATAATCATTGTGATACTATAATTTACAAGAAAACTTAATATAAAATTAGTTTATATGATATTTTATTATTTTTTATAATAATATATTATATATTTAATTATTTTTTAATATGTTATATATTATATCAGATATATTTAAAATTTGTTAGTATTGAAACATTAGGATTCTATTACATATTGATTGTTTGTTATATTCAACTATTATTGCTCAAATTTAACATCATTTTACTCATTTTTAAAGTTGTTATTTTCTTATACTAGTTTGGAGACTCCAGTTGCGACTATAAGGAGGCGAGTGAAGTTGGAGACTCCAGTTGCGACGAAAAGGTGGCGAGTGAAGTTGGAGACTCCAGTTGCGACGAAAAGGTGGCGAGTGAAGTTGGAGACTCCAGTTGCGACGAAAAGGTGGCGAGTGAAGTTGGAGACTCCAGTTGCGACGAAAAGGTGGCGAGTGAAGTTGGAGACTCCAGTTGCGACGAAAAGGTGGCGAGTGAAGTTGGAGACTCCAGTTGCGACGAAAAGGTGGCGAGTGAAGTTGGAGACTCCAGTTGCGACTAAAAGGTGGCGAGTGAAGTTGGAGACTCCAGTTGCGACGAAAAGGTGGCGAGTGAAGTTGGAGACTCCAGTTGCGACGAAAAGGTGGCGAGTGAAGTTGGAGACTCCAGTTGCGACGAAAAGGTGGCGAGTGAAGTTGGAGACTCCAGTTGCGACTAAAAGGTGGCGAGTGAAGTTGGAGACTCCAGTTGCGACTAAAAGGTGGCGAGTGAAGTTGGAGACTCCAGTTGCGACGAAAAGGTGGCGAGTGAAGTTGGAGACTCCAGTTGCGACTAAAAGGTGGCGAGTGAAGTTGGAGACTCCAGTTGCGACGAAAAGGTGGCGAGTGAAGTTGGAGACTCCAGTTGCGACTAAAAGGTGGCGAGTGAAGTTGGAGACTCCAGTAGCTGGTAAGGACGTGTTTGATTTGAGAAAATTTTAGGCGAGATGCATTTAAGAATACAAGATTCAGTCCAAATTCTTTGTTTGATTTCGTGATGTATTGCATTTCAACCACGATATCCATGTATTTCGTATTCCATCCAAAATATTGGTATTTCGCTATACATGGATCCTTCTCTCCCTGTAATTGGTCCTAGCGCCAAAGGAACCATTCAACGCCTCTTTCTTTTATCTTCCCCTGATCTTTGCCTTTAATATTAACTCAGCCACTTGCCAAAAACCTAGCTATAACCTGCTATTAGGGTGAACCGTTATAATCTTTTTTATTGGATCTACACCTTTTTCTGATTTTGGCTATTAGATTGAAAAAAATGCTAATTTTAGATTTGATTGTATTCTGAATGAAATCATTAGTAACGGATTTTGTCTTGCAATTATCTCAATTAGAGTTAAATAATATCAATTAGGATTCAGTTACAATCCCAATTCAAATTAAATTGGTGCTCATTAGGTATAAATCGTGTTATATAGAGTTAATTATTGTTAAATAACGTTAATTAGTAATTTATTACAATACTACTGTTAAGTGGTGTTAATTGGTTTGTTTCTCTTTCTTTAGTTGAGGTTTCTTTCTTTCGCTTAGATTTTAATAACGTAGTTCAGGTGTGTATATTGAGCTTAAAACCACATAGAATTTTGAATTCATAATTTTTGTTGAGCAGTACATTCAAGAAGAAGGCAATTGAGGAGATGCGCACGTTCGCCCAAGAGTCGACATGAATTGAACAAACATATATGTGCAGTGGAATTCGTCGCGTTCCAAGACGCGGGGCAAGAGAAACAATGAAGAGGATGTTAAGGAAGAAATTTACTTGCTTGAAGGGGGTGGGAACCGATGTTATCTAAGAATACATATGATTAGTGTAATTATTATGAATACATATGATTAGTGTAATTATTATGAATACATTTGATTTAGTCCAATTATGTGAATTCTGAAATATTTTTCGGTATTTGTTATCAAATAGTAACTATTTTGTAATTTTGTAATTAATGGTTTTTTGTTCTGATTTTCTTTTTCAAAGTTTAATTTGTATATATGTTATGATTGGAATATTGTATATGTTATTGTATTATAATCAATTGAATAAAGTAACTAATAACTAATATAACTATTCACAATTCACGATATGCACTAAATACAAATCAAACAACAAATTTTCAAAGTTTAATTATCAAATGCAAGTATAATTATGTCCATGTATTCGAAAATGCCTTGTATCAAAATACCCCAAATCAAACTGCTAGGAAGGGAATTAAGAGCGATGCAAGCTAATTATGAATCACGTGGAAAACTGTTGTTTGCGATACTATTTTGTGTAATTTTTTGGTGAAAATTCCAATTTCAAAAATGCTAGTATAATTATATCCATGGATTATCAAATGGAATATTGTGAACGTCTAATCAACATTGATAGAACGTTGTAAATCGATAGTGACAACATTGTAATCCATTCATTTAGGAAAGAAATAGAGTGTCCAAAAGGCGCAAGTTAACCGTACAAAATCTTCGGAGACGTAGATATTTGTGAACGTTGATTCGGTTCACTAACAACTCCCTATGAACCCCGTAATCATATTGCGTGTCAATTTAGTTTATTGGTATTGTTTATGTTTGTTAATTACTTTCCACAATATTTCAATTATTAGTTAATGGGGTGTTTGGATAGTCGCATTAGAAACCACTAGAGTAGTTGTAATTCTCGTGCATCAAATGCTGCAATTGTATTTCAATGTTTGATGTTTGGATTGTAACAAGTATAAATATGAGGTGGATGTGATTCCAATGTTTGGATTGATGTAGTGAAAACATATACATGATATTGTTTAATTATATAATTAAATATTTAATACAAATTCATTTTCCCAAATAAAAGACTTATTCCCAGACTTCGTCAAGGGCTTTCTTGCAACCTTTCTGGAAATTTACGATTATAACCCTGAAAAAGTAATTCAGCATATTTTAGAAGGAACCCTTCACAAAGATTTAATTTCCCTCGATACCACTCTCGAAGAAATCCCACCCTTCACAAAGGAAAAACCATTTTGGTACCGGTACAGGAACAGGTACCGAAACAAGATAAAGTGATGGGTACAAGGGGTATTCACTCGGGTTTTATAAACAATTGCCCCTTATAATTAAAAAAATAACGAAATTGCCCCTGATTCAAAAATAACAAAATTGCCCCTGATTCAAAAACATTAGATTCGATAATCGAAAAATCAGAGATTAGATCAAGCATACTCCCTACAGAAAATAAGATCAAACATGAGAGAAAAAGTAGAGAACAACAATAGAGGGAGAAGATGTAGTCGCATATATCTAATTAATGAAATCTACTCTCTAACATATCTTGATTCTTAATAGGCATTTCATCGAACAAGTAAGGGGAAAACTAAATTGTCTTCGATGCAAGATATGAAATATCATGATTCTTACTATGAGGTCTTTTAAAACAACTAATTGCATAAGAACATACGATTTTCTTGAATATATTCATCTTGTTACTACAAAATTTTATAACTGGCATTTCATCGAACAAGTAAGGGGCAAATTTTTTTTGTCTTCGATGCAAGATACATGATTTTTACTATGAAGCCTTTTAAAACAAACTAAAGGTAAAATTACAAAAAATATCTAGAGTTCTAGACCATCTACTGAAACATGAAATATAGATATATTTTCTAAAATGCTCAAAAATGTCATACCCTTCATCAATCAGGTCATAAATAGGTATTATATGAAATAACGGAAGTTCTATGATAGACCAATTTTCTTATCATGGACCCATTTTAAAAAAAAAAAAATTCGAATATTTGTTTAATAATGATTTTTTTTGTAAGATTGTAATGTATATTTATCATTTAATGTTATCCAAAACATAAATTTTGTATAATTAATTAATAAATGGTTAAAATTCTTAAAATAATTTTTGAAAAATGATTCATGATAAAAAAATGAATCTATCATAGAACTTCCCAAATAAATATTTACGAGAACGATGAAGGGACATGCATTTGATATTCTTAGTCAATCCAGATTTTTGGTCAGTTTAAGAGAAGGAAGAGATCAAGAGAAAAGAAAGGTGAAGGGACATGAATTTATTTGCAATCAAGAAGAGAACGATGAGTTTGAAAAGAACTTAAAAATTGTCGTGAATTGAGACTTGTTTATTGCGAGAAGGTAAAGAGGCGAGTGGCTTCAGTTAGTTAATTAGACCCGCCAACATTTTCTCATTCCAGCTTTTGTGACCCTCGTAATATTCGTAATATTCGTGAGAATCCCAAGTGCTACATTAAGATGGTCTATGAATGTTAGTAATGTTAGTACTGCAGCAATACACTAAATACAACAACCCAAACATTAGTATTAAACTAAATGCAACATTTAGTATTACTAACTATCCTTATTACCATCATCCAAACATGTCCTAATTAACAAAGTACACCCACATTGATATTGTTAAAAGTAAAAAATATGAATTAAACCCCGTCTAAGTCATCGAGAAACATTAAAACTAACATCCAAGAAACACCTTGAATTTATAATGGTAGAAAAATATCTTTAAACTTCTAGTTTTTATTTTCATTCTTTTTTTTATATATTTTTAATAATTTCATATTTTTGTAATATTTATGAAATTTTTTAAACTTAATAAAAAATAACTAACAAATATTTTGTTAATTACAAAATATGAAAATAGAAGGATATTTTGGTTTAAAAAATATATAACACCATCAAAATTAGATTTAACCTTTATAAGAAAATATTTGAAAACAAAAAAATGATTACGATTTTTTTTGGAGTATCCACAAAATGAGATTTTTTTAAATTCCAAAAGTTCAAAAAAAAATTCTGAAAATTTCTCTATTTAAAATCAGCAAAATTGATTCCAACTTTCTTCTCACTCCATTTTAACAGTGCACAAACAATCGTCCATCTTTTTTTTTTTGCTTACGAAACCTACATATTTGATCCAACTGGACGATGCCACCTCGGCAGTTTCCCGAGGCTGTACTTTCTGGGCAACTGAGAAGACCGTGGATCACCATCAATATTTTTTTTTTTTTTGAGAGAAATGCCCTTAGGCTTTAATAAACTATAACTCAAACGTTACAAAGCAAATTACAAGAATAAAATGTTGTTCTAAGGCAAAAAAACAAACATCACTGCTATTCAAAACAAAACATAAGTAACTCTAAATTCCTTAAAAGGTAAAAAACTAACCCTAGTAGTTTAAAAAAACTTCTTCTTTCCCTGCAGAGGATATCGCCTGGTGCCTAATCCAATTTAGGCGGGCCGGTATCCAGGGGCGGATCCAGGATCCATATATAGGGGGGGCCGGATTTTATAGGGGGGGCCGAAATAAAAAATAAATCAAAATATGTGTCTTGAGGGTCTTGAATTCAAGGCCTCCAATCTCCCAAACAACAATTTTACCACTAGACTACACTAATCTTTGTGAAATACTTACAAATTTATCATATTTATCACTTTCCAAAAAAACAAAATCACCTCATTTTATCGCTAATATATCGGCTCCCGATTTCATAGGGGGGGCCGGGCCTCCCCCCCCCAGATCCGCCCCTGCCGGTATCCATATAATTCTATTGGTGGAGCCTTGCTAAATTAGCCAAGGTATGAGCTTCTTCATTATTCTCTCGTGAGACGTGTAAGAAGGTGGGGTCCTTCAGCCTTTGTTTCCAAATGAGGCAATCTCTAGACTCTAGCTCTCGGTATTGCTTGCCACGAGGATATTTCGAACTGGTGAACTTCCGGAGGATTTTGAAGTAGCTCGATGATTTCCTTATTGTCAGCCAGAAACGTGCAACTCTTGCCGTTGGTATAGTTAACCACAAACTGCATCCCTTCGAAGAGAGACTCCAGTTCCCCCTCGACTATAGAGCAGCTTCGTGTTTCATGGTGCATTCTTACCTGCACAAAATTGTCTTTCCTATCCTTGATTACAAACGCTAGGCCCATTTCTCCTCTTGAATCACCCGAGTAATCAGAATAACACACCAGTTCATGCAAATGCCATGTTACTAATATTGCAAATGCCATGTTACTCCAGATCACCATCAATATTTGAAAAATCATGCAAATGCCATGCGTTGACTAATATTGCATGAAGTACTTTAAAGCATTATTACTACAACATATCAGCTGATTTGGTTTTTAAATATTTATGTATTTTTAAATATTTATGAAATTTTTTAAACTTAATAAAAAATAACTAACAAATATTTTATTAATTACTAAATATGAAAATAGAAAGATATTTTGGTTTAAAAAATATATAACACCATCAAAAGTTAGATTTAACCTTTATAAGAAAATATTTGAAAACAAAAAATTGATTACAATTTTTTTTGGAGTATCCACAAAATGAGATTTTTTTAAATTCCAAAAGTTCAAATTTTTTTTTCTGAAAATTTCTCTATTTAAAATCAGCGACTTATACGAGAATTACATCATAATTTATATCAACATAATTGATTCCAACTTTCTTCTCATTCCATTTTAACAGTGCACAAACAATCGTCGATCTTTTTTTTTGCTTACGAAACCTACATATTTGATCCGATTGGACGATGCCACCTCGGCAGTTTCCTGAGGCTGTACTTTCTGGGCAACTGAGAAGACCATGAATCACCATCAATATTTGAAGAATCATGCAAATTCCATGCAGACCCGGCCCAGAGGCAAGCCCAGCAAGCCCCTGGGCTAGGGCAACAATGAACTTAGGGGCAACATATAAATAATATTATGTTATATGTATATATTAAGTAGGTATATTTTTTTTCTCATGTATGCACAATTATACATCATTTAAACCCTCAAATTCAAGTGATAAGAAAAGCCCATAAGCCCATTGTACATCATTTGAGGAAGCCACGCCTCCTCTGTCCTCTCTCTCTCTCTCTCGTCTCTCTCTCTCTCTGAACCCTTCCATTAGACCACGAAACAAAATTGCTTCTGACTTTGCCCCTCTCTCTCAGACTCTCTCGTTCGTTTTTATTTACTCTCTAATATTTCCCTCATTTGCCCTCTATTCTCCCTCATTTGCTCTTTATTTCTTGTTTGGATTGAAAAATCAACAATGGACTAGAGAAAATAATCTTGTTTCGACTTCAATATTTAAACTAGAGAAAAAAATGAAAAGAAGATCAATATTTTTCCTAAAATTAAGGTATGTTAGTTTTTAACAATCTATAATTGTAATTTTTTTAGAAGTTACGAAATTAATGGAACTTTTTTCTCTGTCTATTCTCTGATTATCATATTTTGCGACGTAGACAAGGTGTTCGATGATATTTCCATGAGAGAAAACTTAAAAAACAAGAGATTATTTTTTCTTTCTCTAGTACTAAATAAAAATTGTATTTTATTCAATTATCTACGCATCGAGATATTTAATTTTATTATCATATAACTCTTTTTATTTTATCGTAGAACAAATTGAGATGACGATTGAGAAAACGCAAACAAAATTCCGGAGCTCAAAATATAAAAACAAAGCAACGGAAATGTGAATTGGCAAAATCTCTTGCCGGTTCTGTCTTTAAACTATTTGATGCTTGGAGGCAAAAAGAAAGTAGCTCGAGTCGACCCAATGTTAACTTAGGAAATGAAGAAACTGAGGAGCAAATTGAAGAAATTCGAGAGGAGCATGAAAAAGAAATTTGGGACAAGCACGATGAAGAAGCCAGAGAGGGGATCAATGAAATTAAGGAAGCGAATAATGAAGAAATTTATGTTAATGTTGTGGATGACGGTACGCTAGACCTTGAAAAGGATGTAGAAGTGAATTATGATTCCGAATCATGGGGAAGCATTACCAATGCGAAAAAAAATTGTTAGTTAAACGAGGTTTGTTAAGTTTTTTTTGCGTATTTTACTATAGATTGTTAGGGCATCATTTTATATAATATTAAGGTTCTTTGAATAGTTCGGTCTTGGGCAACGTAAATGTCGGGACCGGCCCTGATTCCATGCATGGAATAATATTGCATGAAGTACTTTAAAGTATTATTGAACAACTCGGTAGCTTAAATAAACGGACCTTGTTTTTGTTGCCGTCTTCTTTACTTCAACCTTCTTTTTGCAATTTGACATGTTACTATCTCGATTAACATGTTCATTGTTGTTATTATTATGATGGTAATTTAGATATTGGAAGAAATTGATCTTTATGTTATGAACGCTTTTGAGACGGTGCAAATTATTAGGACTGAACAGTTACATGTAGATCGATATGCATTGGATGCGTTGATGAGAGCGTGCGAAACCAAATTGTGTGAGTGTATGTCTTTGGATATCGTCGTGACTGTGTTAATTTTGGCTGAGCAACGTTGTTCCGTTCCGCTAAAAAAAAGTGTCATGAACATGCAGTCGTGCACGAGAATTTTGTAAAATTTACTCTAGTTGAGGCATACAGTTGTATGCAACCGGCTCGATCTTGTCCATTGGACGAGCTCATTGTGAAGGTTAACAGAGCCTCCTTCGTCATGGTTGTTTTTTAGAAATATAGGGCGATTGCTCAAGAGCTAGTGAAATTTAGTGAAGAGTGCATGAATTTACATGCTGGCATATCAAAATATTGGGTGATTGTATATTTATGATTATTATTTTTGAATAAATATATTTTTTTTTTCAAATCATATAAAAATTAGAAAGTGCAATTTGAGAGTTTTCAGTTACTTATTCACATAACTGAAAACATCTAATTAATGTTATACTAAAAATATTGATTTAAAAAATCCCCAAGTATACAAGCATCACCAAGTATTTTTTCGCATTACCGAATGTGAAGGAAGAGTATGTGTTTTGGGTCTTTGGTGGTAGCTACTGGCAAGTAGTATTGTTTTTGAGTAAATAATTTTAAAATAATGAGTTACCTAATTTATAACAGGGAAAATATATTTGCCTCCCAAACTCATTCCAAATGGTGACGAAATCGGTTGATTAACATTCTAAATAATGATTAATTGACACGTTTAATTGACAACTCAATTTATTTTAATATGTTAATATTAATATGTTAATGTTAATACATGTTAATTGATATACAAGTTAAATTAAACAATCAATTAACCCACATTAATACATGTTAATTGACATACCAGTTAAATTAAACAATCAATTAAACCATAAATTCATATAATTAGAATATTAATCAATTTAAATAAATATATTTTGTCGTTAATAAATATATATATATATATATATATATATATATATATATATATATATATATATATATATATATATATTGTCACTTCTTGAGTGTTTGAGTGAGTTATGAGGACTTCATATATACGAGAAGAGCAAAGTTCTCCCTAACGAGAAGACCTCACTAAGTGGTGCGGAGAGATTTCTCCCTGACGGAACCCTAGATGCAGTTTTGTTCTGACGAAACCTGAATTTGTGAGAGACGGCACACAAAGCTCTGACGAAACTCCTCGGAAAAGGTATAATTTTTGAAATTTGTATTGAATTGTGCTCAAATTTATGCATTACACAACATTAGAGCTTTAATTAACCTCATGCGTTTTTAATTTCAGCGGATTTATGACTGCAACAACCAATTCAAGAGTGTTAATCAAAGATATCTGCTGGAAATAGTGGTAATTTAATTTGGTTATTCAAAATTTTGATCATTTTTTCTGAAATTATTAATATAATTTAAAATCAAAATTTTGCGCTGTTAATTTCAGGTGTAAGGCTGCCGACAACCACTACAAGAATGCTGAAAATAGTGGTAATTTAATTTCGTTATTCAAATTTTCAATCAATTTTTTCACATTTTATGAAATTATAAATATAATTTAAAATCAAAATTTTGCACTGTTAATTTCAGGGGTAGCGCAAGCAACCACTACAAGAGTGCTGAAAATATTAATAATTTTATTTCGTTATTCAAATTTTCGGTAATTTTTCACTTTTTCAAAAATCATGAATATAATTTATTTAATTTAGATCCAAATTTTTGGTTAATTGCAAGCGATATCTTCGACATCCAGCTTGACATGCAGCGATTGTGTGATGTTCTTTTGCAATCCAAGTCTTTTGTATGTGAAGTTTATGTGTGTAATGATTATATATGCGATATTTATTTGTTTGCAATGTCTATTGTATGCGATGTTTAATTTCAAGGGATATCTTCGGCACCCCACTACAAGAGTGTATGTAACGTTTATTGTATGTGATTTTTGAGTGTATGTGATGTTTATGTACGTAATGTTTTTTTTATGTGATTTTTTAGTGTATGTAATGTTTTTGTGTGTTTTTTTGTACATCATGTTGAATTATATGTGATGTATGTGTGATGTTTTTTTATGCGATGTTGAATTGTATAAAATTAGTATTCTTTAATTGTACTAAACAAAAATACATCCATGTTCCAAATTATTTAATGGATAAAAAACATTACAAACACACAATACATACAATTAACCGCTTACAAATAAACATCACATCAATAAACATCATATGCAATTAATAATCAATAAAATCCTCTAAAAACATCACATATACAAATAAACTATCGCACAACAGAACATTACACACATACACATTACATACAATTAATCATATACAAATAAACATCATAAATAAACATCACATTACATACAATTAATCATATACAAATAAACATCATGAATAAACATCACATTACATACAATTAAAATCGTATACATGAACATTACACACATATATCCTCAAAAATTAAAATTTTCAAAAAATTTGCGATAAATTTGATTAAAAATTAATAATTTCCGAAAAATTTACAGAAATTTTATTGAAAATTAATAATTTAGAAAATTTTACAGAAATCATTAAATGCCCTGAAATTAAACATCACATATATATTAGTAATTTCAGAAAAGATGAAAAATTGATCGAAAATGTGAATAACAAAATAAAATTACCACTAATTCAGTAGAGATCCTCTAGTAACTTTCTTTTAGGGGTTGTGCGCAGCCATAAATCACCTGAAATTAGCAATCTTGAAATTAATTAAAGTACTAATGCATAAATATGACGAATCAACCTCATTTCATCTAAATTTGACATAATTCACTATAATTTCAGAAATTTTACTTTTTCGGAGGAGTTTCGTGAGAGCTTTGTGTGCAGCCTCGCACAGATTCGCATCAAGGAAGAAATGAATATTTTCATCAAGGTGAAACTGCATCTAGGGTTTCTAGGGTTTTGTCAAGAAGAAATCGCCCCGCTCCATTTCATGAGATTTTTTTGTCGGGGAGAAATGAATATTTTCATCAAGGAGAAATCGCCCTGCTCCGTGCATTTCGTGAGTCTTCTCGTCGGGGAGAAATGGTGAGGAAAAGAAAGAGGGCAGGAGAAAGTGATTTGGGTCTTTCTTGCTTCTGAGGAGAGAGAAATAAGGAAAAAAAAGTAGCGGTTTTGGGTATATTTTTTTAATGGGTTTTGGATCCGACGAACATTATAAAATTAAAAATATGATATGTGTCTTGGGTGGGGTTCAAATGTAAGGTGGGAGGGGTTTTGGGAAGGAAAGAGGGTGTGGTTCTAGTTTTATTATAAATGAAATCATTAGTATGTCGGTAGTTATTTTGAACGACATCAAATAAGTCAACATACATAAAAATATAAATTTTATTAAAAAATAGTTAATTTAAAATTATCAAGTTTCTTATTCGGTTTAATCAAATAAAATTTGATTTATTAGATTTGGTTTTAAATCGATTCAAATTGTGTTCGATTCGGTTCAAAACGATTTGAATTAATTCGATTGGATTTGAACCGAATAGATCAAATGCCCATCTCCAAACTCAAAATACCTGTATTCAACAAAATAATCGAACCTTATATTTTTGTAGTTGTATTGGATCTAATTTATGTAAAATATTTGCAGGAAAGTGCAATAAAATGTCCTAATTACTGTGTAATTTTGTAAGCATTCACATAACATAATTTAGAATGGATTTTTGTTGCTCGATTCGATTTTTCATTTTAAAGAATATAAATAAACAAAATTATTCATGTTTTCGGACGACGTCATTACTTACCCTGCATAATTGACGTCATACCTGATCACTCCTCCAATCCAACGAAAAGGCACGTTGACTCATGGAGTCAGGTTTTATATTTGTGATCGTGAGATCAGTGATCCGGACCGTGGTCCTAATTTGACTTGTATTTTCATTTTCACATTATAAAAAAAATGCCATATATCATGCCCCTCAAATTCCTTCACAATTTCCCCACAATATTAATCCATGGTTAATTTCATAATTAGTGTTTTGAATTAACGATTAATTTATAATTATTTATTTTTAATTTCTTAGAATTAATCATCAATTAATATGGACCTTAATTACATATTAAAATTTTAATAATCATGAATTACTCGTTAATTCACCACACTAATTATGGGATTAATTAGTGTGGGGGAATCTCAAGAGAAATGGAGGGACAAAGTATAATTTCCTTAAAAAAAATATTCGTCGTAAAAATAAAAATAAAAAATAATATCAACAAAATAATTTAACATAATATTATTTTCTGAAAAAGTTCAAAATAACATCTAATTAAAACGGTTTTCTTTCGAAAACTATCAAACATATAATGAACAATAAAAAGAAATTGATCATAAATAAAAAAAACTCTAATAATGATTGGACAATAACATTTAGATTTTTTATATGAAAATATTTTATATTTCAAGGTTTACAAAATATTTTTATATTTATTTATAATTATTATAACTATTGTTATTTAATTAAATAAGATTGAAAGTACAAATAAATTATAAAAAAATATTTAAAACTACAAATTACCACACAAAAAAAAATTGAGAAAAGTCTGATATTGGTCCCTGAGAAATACCAAAATGTTCAATTTGCCCCCTGACATTTTTTTTGAGTCAATTTGCCCCCCAATCTTTCAATTTTGTTCATTGTGCCCCCCAACTTTTTTAATTTCGTTCAATGTGCCCCTTCCGTCTATTTTTACCGTCAAATGGCTGTCAATGATGTTATTTTATTCATTTTTTTCAAACCCGACCCGCTTATTCTAACCCGACCCGTTTATTTAAACCCGACCCACATTTAAAACCCCTCTCTCTCAATTTACTCTCTCCATCTCTCCGATCTCTCCTCTCCAGGTCGTGAAGAAAAAAGAAACAAAAAAAAAGCTCTCGGCGATCTCTCTCTCTCAGCGATCTCTCTCTCTCTCGACGATCTCACTCTCTCGGCGATCTCTCTCGGCCACTCTCTAGGTCAGTAAGTCCTCTCTCTCTCTCTCTCGCCGGAAATCGCCACTCTCTCTCGTCGGAAATCGCCACTCTCTCTCGCCGGAAATCGCCACTCTCTCTCTCTCTCTCTCGTCCGGAAAAGAAGAAGCTTCACTACGAAGAGTTGAAGAATATCGATAATCTTGTCAAACGCCGGTGATGAATCCTGCACACGACCTGTAGCATTCTCGGGATCCCTCATCCACAGATTATTTTCTGTACTAGGTGCGATTGGTGAGAAGAAGCAAGGCCAGACAAAAGAAATGGATGTTGAGGAGAAGCGAGGTACCGCGGCACGAGCTAGTTCAAGCCCAATGCCGCTCCTGTCCCACTCTCGCTAGACGGCACGACCCACCTCGATCGCCTGGTACGACGGCAAGTTCTCCTCTGTTCAATCAATCTTGTTGCTTGCAACCCATAATTGATAATACAACCCAAATTTCCTCAAGTAATAGCTCAATTGTTCTATTAATCCTTAAAACAAACTAATTCATCCTCAATTTACTATTAGTAATGTAATTAATTATTCTCCCTCTTTACAAGCACGTAATCATGAAAGGTGAGGTTTTAACTAAAGTTGTTATATGTAGATGGAATTTCTAGCGGAATCCTGCGAACTCATCGGACCATTCTCGATACAGAACGGGAGCAAAGGCTGCAATTTGCACATCACCAAAAATTCACCTTCGCAAGACTTGATCTTCTCTTCCCTCTTGCAAAATTGTTCATTTTCGAAATTTGCTTGCTTATTTTATTCAGTTTAGGACTTGTATGAATGGCTAGAATTCTTTAATGAATTCAGCGACCAGTATTGACCGGTACCAGAACTGGTATAACTGGTACCTGCATTAACTGGTGCCAGTATGGTTTGAGGCCTGTGAGGGATACAATATGTTTTTTTGAATTGTAATTAGTTGAGAGAAATTGGGTGATAATATGTGTTATGGTGATGGTTAGGGTATAGTTTATTGAATGTAATATATTGCAATATGTAGGTCTTATGATTGTAATGGAGAGTATTTTTTGAGTGGTTAGAGGTGGTTAATTGAGGTGTATGTATTGCGATATGTATAATCAAATAAGAGAATATTTATTATAGGTATGAATTTGCCAGTTTGACAAAATCGCAAAAAGAATACATCAAATTGCTAACTTCACAATAAATTTTATAACAAACTATCTTATAACTTGTCTCTTACAAACTATTTTTACATCTCAATATCAAATCCTAGAATTACACCTCGAAATCAAACAAGTAGTGAATGTACAAGAATAATTACACATATACCCCTAAAAAACCTAACAAACATAATAACATAAATAACCTGAAAATCCATGAACCCCAATACAGTCCCAATTAATGGAAGGCCTTCTATCGAAGATCGTCGAGATGGACAGGTCCTAAACCGTCCAAACATCTACGACTCCCTCAATGCCCATGTCATCCAGTGCTGCTCTAAGCTCGTCAAAACGTTTACGACTCTTTCGATGTCCAGAAGTTAATGGGCCAGTTCCAATAGCTCGATCGATGATCCTCCATTTAGAAAAATTACCATCAACAAATTATAAGAAGATGAATACTTTTTACTCAAAATAATATAAAGATGAATACTTACTGATTTAAGTGTAGCTTTCCTCGACGCCCAATTGTCCCTATTCGAGTACCTCATCCAAGCATCCTCGGCTTCTTTCCTCGACGAATATTTTTTGAATGTCGAGCGCGAATATCCACAAACTTGATAGTTGCATGATGCCCAATCCTCGTAAATACCGGGCCTTTTGCCCACAAAAACGACGTAGAAATATTCTTTTGCCATAATCTAAAATCTGAAAAAATAATTAAAATATTACAAATTAATAAACCCTAAATTGAAATAAATAAACCCTAAATTGGCCTAATTGGATTAAATAAACCCTAAATTGGCACTAAATTGAAATAAATAAACCCTACATTGGCTTAATTGGATCAAATATACCCTAAATTGACACTAAATTGAAATAAGTAAACCCTAAATTGGATCAAATATACCCTAAAATTTACTAAATTGAAAAAGCAAAAATTCTGGAGAGATATCTGACCTAGATAAACCCTAAAATTTACCCTAAATAAACCCTACGGAGAGAGAGAGAGACCCTAAATTGGATTAAATAAACCCTACTTTGAAAGTTTACTAGATCACGCAATTTACGGAGAGATATCTGACCTAGATATCTGACGAGAGAGAGAGTGAAACAAATTTAAGAACAACGAGAGAGAGAGAGAGAGAGAGAGAGAGAGAGAGAGAGAGAGAGAGAGAGAGTGGATTTACTGACCTAGAGAGTGGACGAGAGAGATCGTCGAGAGAGAGAGAGAGATCGCCGAGAGAGAGAGATCGTCGAGAGAGAGAGAGATCGCCGAGAGAGAGAGATCGTCGAGAGAGAGAGAGATCGCCGAGAGAGAGCTTTTTTTTTTCCTTTTTCTTCACGACCTGGAGAGAGATTGGAGAGATGGAGAGAGAGAGATCGGAGAGATGGAGAGAGAGAGAGGGGTTTTAAATGTGGGTCGGGTTTAAATAAACGGGTCGGGTTAGAATAAGCGGGTCGGGTTTGAAAAAAATGAATAAGATAACATCATTGACAGCCATTTGACGGTAAAAATAGACGGAAGGGGCACATTGAACGAAATTAAAAAAGTTGGGGGGCACAATGAACAAAATTGAAAGATTGGGGGGCAAATTGATCCAAAAAAAATGTCAGGGGGCAAATTGAACATTTTGGTATTTCTTAGGGACCAATATCAGACTTTTCTCAAAAAAATTTGGATCTAGAACTCAGGTTTGCGTAGTTATAATTCCATTTTCTATCAATTATATTACATCGTATTTTCATATAAATGAAAAATTTGGAAGAGGGGTGTACAATTCAAACCCTCTCCAATTTCCTCAAAAAAATATTACATCGTATTTGTGATTCAAATAAAAAATACAATATATGTACTAAATAACAAATTGGTGCCTAATCCAATCAATCCAATCCAATCAATCAACAAATTGGTGCCTAATCCAATCGTATTTGTGACTCAGAGTCCAAATTTTTGTTGATTGGAAATTGTATATATAGGATAAATCCAAATTGTACCCAATAATACACACAATTAATATTTTTTTAATAAAATTAATTATATATTTAAATATTTTTTAATGAATAATAAAAAAATCAAGATATATTTTAATAAATTGTTATTACGTTTTCGAGTCGTTGGATTGTCCTTTCGGTTTTCGTATCGTTCAGTTGATTTTATCTCATTTGATTCGTTCGGTTTTCGTATCGTTCAGTTGATTTTAATCAAGATATATTTAACATAATTTTAATATTTTTTGACGGGTTTTGAACTCGGGTGGTTTCTACCACACACAAGTGTCAAACCAATTGTACAAGCGATCGCTTGTAACATAATTTTAATATTATTCATTAAAAATTATTTATTGTCATGATGAATAATTTTTTTAATAAATAATTTTTTAAAATATATAGTTAATTTTATTAAAAACAAATATTAATTATGTGTATTATTGTTTACAATTTGGACGTACCCAATATATACAATTTGAAAAACAAAAATTTGGGACTCTGAAAGTCCGAATTTTTGCTTAACCAATTATACATCCATTGATCACCGTTGGGGCGGGGAGTCATTAATCAAATTTCGGACTGTCGAGTTCGATAGTTCGATAGTGTTACCTTTCGTATTTTGTTCAAAACTCGTTTTTTTCCTGAATAAACTTTCGAACGTGTGTACTGTTCATTTTTCCGTATAATTATCCAAACTGAAAAGGCAAAATTGGACGCGCTCATCTCTCTTCAGATCCTTATATACATCCCCCAAATTTCTCTCTAGATTGCATCGATTTTCAGCTGAATC
Source organism: Luzula sylvatica (assembly GCA_946800325.1). Lineage (NCBI taxonomy): Eukaryota > Viridiplantae > Streptophyta > Magnoliopsida > Poales > Juncaceae > Luzula > Luzula sylvatica. Next base: position 34,185,911 of record OX326959.1, on the reverse strand, counting down.
AGTCTACGGGATCTAATTGACTTGAAAAGAGCGGTTCTTTAAGCGTCAAACTGAGAGATAGTGAGAAATGGAGAGTGGTTCTAGCAAAAGAGTTTTGCTCACAGCTAGTGATGATGAGGTTTCAACGGGGATCGTGTATAACCTCGCCAAATTCGGTTGCAGGTATGGAAATTTGTACACTTCAATTGGAGCTTGTTTTGGGTTTTGTTCTTCTAGTTTAATTGTTCTGTTTACCCACGTCAATTTTCAGCAGAAACTAAAAAATCCCACTTTTATGTCATTTGTATTATAATCCTTAAACTACTCTAATTTTGATCCCTATGATGGTTGAACTTGTAGTATTGGAAAAGGATTCAAAGTTTCTAACATTTTGTTATATTTTCTTTTTGTAAATTTCAAGGTTGGTATTGATGGGAGATGAGAGTTCTCTAAACAAAATGGTTAGTGAGATCACGAGTTCATTGAACGGTATCAAACAAATTCAAGTGGTTAATTTGGATTTCGAAGCAGAAAAAGAATCAACTTTTGATTCCGCCGTAGATAAAGCTTGGAATTTCTTTGGTGGATTGGATGCATTTGTTAATTGCTACTCTTTTGAGGGTAAGAACATAAAAAAATGTGCCTTCTTTCTGATTCACAATGAAATCACACAAAAAATAAATCAAATTTTATTTTTTAACAGGGCCAATGCACGATATTTTGGACATAACTGAAGAAGAGTACAAAAAGACAGTGAGAATAAACATAATGGCACCATGGTTTCTCCTCAAGGCCGTCACAAAGTGGATGAGAGAAAATTCAGATTCAGATCCAAATTCAAGTTCAGGATGGTATTCAATTGTATTTTTAACTCAAATTCTTGGTGCTGAAAGAGGGCTCTATCCTGGTTCAGCGGCTTATGGGTCCAGCCTGGCTTCTATTCAACAATTAGCCCGTGTAAGTTCAGCAATTTGCAATAAAGCCCCTCAATCATGTTAAATTGCAAAAATAACCACAATTCTTGCCTTTTTGGTTCTAATTCTACTTTGTTAGAGATCATCAGGGCTTAATACCTTTCTTAGTTAATTACAGTTTTTCTTCATAGATTGACAAACTTTCAAAAGGTCCCTCGGTCGTGCCTAAATTGTAAAAAGAACCTTGCGTAATTTTAAAATACAAAATTTCAGCTTGCAGCAATGGAGATAGGGAAGCACAAGATAAGAGTGAACTCAATAGCAAGAGGTCTCCATTTAGGGGATAATTATCCCGTAAATATTGGAAGAGAAAAAGCCGAAAAAGCCACTGGAAACGTGATGCCTTTGAAAAGATGGCTCGATCCCAAGAACGATTTGGCTTCTACCGTTCTGTACCTGATTGGAGACGACTCCAGGTACATGACTGGTACCACTATTTTCGTTGACGGTGCTCAATCTATTGTTAGGCCTCGCATGCGTTCATTTATGTAGTTTTTTATTTATTTTTTATTGGATGTTTTACTTTGTTATGCATTGTGTAATAAATAGTTTGAACTAATAAATCAAGATTTAATGAATAAATAAACACCATATTAGAAGAAACAATTACAATATATACAATTTAATTGGATGAAGATGGAAAGAAAATTAGAGATGCATGTAGGGATAGAAAGTGAAGAAAGATTGAACTGTGGTGAGAATCAACAAGAAGAACGCGGCCAAAACCGAGATCATTGTCCATGGACTATTGAAATAATCATGAACGAGTTTCGCACCCATATCTATTTGAAATCAATTATTTATTTATTCATTTTCTATTTGAATGAAAAAGAACAAATGATAATTTAAACAAAACCGGAAAAATGATAACGTATGTTATTACTATTTTACTATTATTTTTTGTAATGCATTTTTTTTGTTATGATATTTTTGCTTTTGAATGGATACATTCATGTTGTATAAAAAAATGATAACTTATAGTAGTCCTATAAATTTTCTGAGGAGTAATCAATTCTCTGAAGATTTTTTATGTTTGTTTTTATTTGAGAAAAAAAGGTAATGGATCATAGTAAAGCTGTGGGCATATTCAAAGTATGACTCGCCATAGAGAAATTACACAGATTTGTCTAGATGTTTTTTGTTTGCAATGCATTTAATTCTTTGTTTAAAAAATGCACCTTTTTGTGGAAGTGGCTGATGTGAACCAAGACTTATTATGAGTTATGAGTTGAACATGATTCCCATGAATCAAGTTTATCTAAAATTATACTCAAGTGAAGTCACGGTGATGTCATTGGCTGGTTTGTTTTTTCTTGACGAGATCTTTCGCGTGCGTGACATCTATGTATGTTCACAATTTCATAACTTGTATCGAAAATAAATTACATAAAATCTATTAAAACAGCACGTGTTTTCAAATAAAGATGTGCATGAGATATGTGAAAAACATTACAAACACGCGTTACATACAAATTAATAATCAATATCAATAAAATTCTCTAAAAACATCACATATACCAATAAACTATCGCACAAAAAAACATTACACACGTACACATTACATACAATTAATCGTATACAAATAAACATCATAAATAAATATCACATTACATACAATTAATCATATACAAATAAACATCATGAATAAACATCACATTACATACAACTAAAATCGCATACATGAACATTACACACATAAATCCCCAAAAATTAAAATTTTCATAAAATTTACAGAAATTTTATTGAAAATTAATAATTTAGAAAATTTTACAGAAATCATTAAATGCCCCGAAATTAAACATCACATATATATTAGTAATTTCAGAAAAGATGAAAAATTGATCGAAAATTTGAATAACAAAATAAAATTACCACTAATTCCGTAGAGATCCTCTAGTAACTTTCTTTTAGGGGTTGTGCGCAGCCATAAATCACCTGAAATTAGCAATCTTGAAATTAATTAAAGTACTAATGCATAAATATGACGAATCAACCTCATTTCATCTAAATTTGACATAATTCACTATAATTTCAGAAATTTTACTTTTTCGGAGGAGTTTCGTGAGAGCTTTGTGTGCAGCCTCTCACAGATTCGTGTTTCGCCAAAGTGAAACTGCATCTAGGGTTTCTAGGGTTTCGTCAAGGAGAAATCGCCCCGCTCCATTTCATGAAATTTTCTTGTCGGGGAGGAATGAATCTTTTCGTCAAGGAGAAATCATCCTGCTCTGTGCATTTCATGAGTCTTCTCGTCAGGGAGAAATGGTGAGGGAAAGAAAGAGGGCGGGAGAAAGTGATTTGGGTCTTTCTTGCTTCTGAGGAGAGAGAAATGAGGAAAAAAAGTAGCGGTTTTGGATATATTTTTTTAATGGGTTTTGGACCCGATGAACATTATAAAATTAAAAATATGATATGTGTCTTGGGTGGGGTCCAAATGTAAGGTGGGAGGGGTTTTGGGAAGGAAAGAGGGTGTGGTCCTAGTTTTATTGTAAATGAAATCATTAGTATGTCGGTAGTTATTTTGAACGACATCAAATAAGTCAACATACATAAAAAAATATAAATTTTATTAAAAAATAGTTCATTTAAAATTATCAAGTTTCTTATTCGGTTTAATCAAATAAAATTTGATTTATTCGATTTGGTTTTAAATCGATTCAAATTGTGTTCGATTCGGTTCAAAACGATTTGAATTAATTCGATTGGATTTGAACCGAATAGATCAAATGCCCATCTCCAAACTCAAAATACCTGTATTCAACAAAATAATCGAACCTTATATTTTTGTAGTTGTATTGGATCTGATTTATGTAAAATATTTGCAGGGAAGTGCAATAAAATGTCCTAATTACATTGTAATTTTGTAAGCATTCACATAACATAATTTAGAATGGATTCTTGTTGCTCGATTCGATTTTTCATTTAAAAAAATATAAATAAACAAAATTATTCATGTTTTCGGACGACGTCATTACTTACCCTGCATAATTGACGTCATACCTGATCACACCTCCAATCCAACGAAAAGGCACGTTGACTCATGGAGTCTGGTTTTATATTTGTGATCGTGAGATCAGTGATCCGGACCGTGGTCCTAATTTGACTTGTATTTTTATTTTCACATTATAAAAAAAGGCCATATATCATGCCCCTCAAATTCCTCCACAATTTTCCCACAATAGTAATCCATGATTAATTTCGTAATCAGTGTTTTGAATTAACGATTAATTTTTAATTACTTAGAATTAATCATTAATTAATATGAACCTTAATTACATATTAAAATTTTAATAATTATGAATTAATCATTAATCCACCACACTAATTATGAGATTAATTAGTGTGGGGGAATCTCAGGGAAAATGGGGGGGGGGGGGGGGGGGGGGGGGGGGGGGGGGGCAAAGTATAATTTCCTTAAAAAAAATATTCGTCGTAAAAATAAAAATAAAAAATAATATCAACAAAATAATTTAACATAATATTATTTTCTGAAAAAGTTCAAAATAACATCTAATTAAAACGGTTTTCTTTCGAAAACTATCAAACATATAATGAACAATAAAAAGAAATTGATCATAAATATAAAAAACTCTAATAATGATCGGACAATAACATTTAGATTTTTTTATGAAAATATTTTATATTTCAAGGTTTACAAAATATTTTTATATTTATTTATAATTATTAGAACTATTGTTATTTAATTAAATAAGATTGAAAGTACAAATAAATTATAAAAAATATTTAAAACTACAAATTACCACAAAAAAAAAAAATATTTGGATCTAGAACTCAGGTCTGCGTAGTTATAATTCCATTTTCTATCAATTATATTACATCGTATTTTCATATAAATGAAAAATTTGGAAGAGGGGTGTACAATTCAAACCCTCTCCAATTTCCTCAAAAAAATATTACATCGTATTTGTGATTCAAATAAAAAATACAATATATGTACTAAATAACAAATTGGTGCCTAATCCATATTTTTGCTTTTAAAATCTAATTTAACAAAAAGTACACTATATGAGTATAACAAAAATAATTTATAATTATATATGAATATATGATGTGTATACAAAAGATCCACCGGTGAAAAAAAAAATACAAGATCAGTGATTGATAGAGAAAAAAATACAACTTATCTTTTTGAATTACAAAGTTTTCATCCTCGATATACCACTTTCCCTCCTCCTTTCTCAACAAAAAAGGAAAATCTTGCATTGGCTATCGGGGGCAGCCATGAGCGCAAGGGAACTAGCTCTGATATCCATCTCTGCAGCAACAATGGGTGCGCTGGCCTCCATTTGTGTGCTTCGGTTCATGTCTTCATCCAATAAGAAGAAGGATTCTCTCCGAAATGAAAATGGAAATGGCTGTGTTGATTCTTCTCCTTCTCGTTGTGACCCGTTTGATCCTTCAAAGCGCAAAGGGTTGGTATTGTCGTTATTTCGCACTTGCGCTCGTGATTTTTGCACATTTGCCTAAGAAACTTGGGAATTTTGTCAGGTATATATCATGGGATGATTATTTCATGGCGATTGCTTTTCTCTCAGCCAAACGCTCCAAAGATCCCAATCGGCAGGTTTGTTATCATTGATTCTATCTCAATTATATTTTGATTAAACCATAATCTGAAGGTGTTCGATGAAATGCTTCAAAGAAAATATATCAATTATATCTTTCTGTTTGTGTCAACATGATACAATGATGATGTCTTGTGTTTCAAACTTTCAAGTAGAAACCTAGAACTTGTAAAGGAAATCAATACATATATATTTCACTTTACAAGTAAAATATCCTAAATTATGTTTTTTTTTTACGATGTTGTTAATTTTATTGTTTGAAAACACTTACTTTTAGGTTGGCGCGTGCCTGGTTAGCCAGAATGGTGTAATTCTCGGTGAGAACAAATTAGATTTTTTTTTTCTATTTTAAACCTTATGCGAAATATTTGTACTTCTCATTTACTTTATGTTCCCAAATCTCTTCGACCATTTTAATCATTAATATGGATTAGTTTCAATGATTATTAATTAAATTAGTTTAGGGATTGGATACAATGGGTTTCCAAGAGGTTGTTCTGATGACAAGCTTCCTTGGGCCAAGGTTCATTTCAAATCTTTACAATCTTAATTTTTTCGGGAAATTTGCAAAAAAAAAATACCAAACCTTGTGCCAAAATTGCAAAAAGGCCCTTTGTAATTGATAATTGCACAAAATGCCATTATTCTAACGAAATTTGGAAATAAATAAATAAATAAAATCCTACCGATAAAGTTCCCTCTAAACTCGGAGGCCTTTTTTTTTAATTTAGGCATAATGCAGGGTTTCATTTTGTGCAAATTTCTTGTTTTTATTCAAAATGACAAGTACTTTTTTTGTAATTATTCATGTAGAAATCCACAAAGGAAGATCCACTGGAGACAAAATACCCGTGAGTTCCTGAATTTTTCCCCAAATTTTGTTAAATATTATTCTATTTTGGTTGAATTTGATTCATGTTTTAATTTAGTTATGTAGTTCATGCTGAAGTGAATGCTATTCTTAACACAAACCATGCTTCTGCTGCTGGCCAGGTCTTTTACCATTTTACCCGAGTTCTTGACAAATGCCAATTTGGCCCTAACTTGTCTAAAATACAACTATTTGTGTTGCTATGCAGAAATTATATGTTACAATGTTCCCATGTAACGAGTGTGCTAAGATTATCATTCAGGTACTTGTTATTTTCTTCTTTGCGCAATTATCACATATACCTCTACAAAATAAGAATAATCATCATCGACACCCCAACAAAATAAGAATCGTCACGGATACCCCTACAAAAAATGATATGTCTCATATTTTCTAGGTGGTATTTATTATATTTCAAAATTTTGAGGTTTTGCAGTCGTTCTTCCTTTCATGATTTGCGAGTACTTTTTGTGGTATATTTGTAAAAATGTCCTTTTTGTTTTGCCTTTTATAGTCAGGTGTATCAGAAGTAATATATTTTGTAGAGAAAAAATTGGAGAGTTGTGATCATATTTATTTTGCCTCTCACAAGTTACTCTCCATAGCCGGTATTAAGGTACGCTATAATTTTTGTGTGATACTTTATTTCTTTTTTAATGTTTAATTAAATGTTAAAAGATAATCTATATTTTCTTATTATTTATCATTTTCAGGTTAGAAGGCATCAACCACAAATGGATCGAGTACTGATCGAGTTTCAAGAACCCTAAAGAAAAAAAAATACTCATGTTTAGTGCAATTTTAAGTCCATAAGACCTAAATAATTAAAAAGGCTATTTATTGTTGCTTTTAGTAGGAAAATGCTATTTATTGTTGGATATGAATAATTTATCCTAAATCATTACAACCAAATAAATTTGTGAACATCACTATGTTCATCCCTACTTCTCAATATTGTAGTTTGCGGGATCGAACCTTGGTGAAACTCTTTTTTTACTTCTCAATATTGTAGTCGTGTCTTCCTTCTCTCTTATGTGTATGATATTATCATTTCTTATAGTTTGCAAGATGTTATGTGTCAAATATATAATATTATATTATAATTTATAATGTATGTTATTTACATTTTCTCTTAATTATGTTCAAGTTATTTGCATAACTTTGGCAGAGCAACGTTTCAGTTCTCACCACCCCATGCCCCTTGGTGATTCATTCCAGAAGATTGGGTCAAGGAACTAAAGATACAAAGCAAATTAAACCGGCTTCAGCTCTCTCTCTCTCTCTCTCTCTCTCTCTCTCTCTCTCTCTCTTTTGAAAACCAGGGCCGATTGAAGAAAAAATAGAGTAACTTGATTACCTTCTTTCTATAAATCGAAACTGAATCATTTCATAAAGCCCAATAGCCTTTCAATAGGGGTTATATATTGCGTCCCCCAAATTCAAAATAACACCCTTGATGAGATGGCAAATGAGAGGTAAATAAATTGATTAGTACTATTAATTGACTCAATTAGCGATTTAATTAAATTGACACGTCAATTAATATGTACTAATATTAACATATTATAATTTCTAAATGATTTACGTGTCAATTAATATTTAATTGAGTTAATTAGAAAGACTAATCAATCTATTTAAATATTTTTGTCACTTCATCAAGGATGTTGGAATGAGTTTGGAGGGCCAACTATATTTTCCCTTTCAATACTTACGTAAATTATTTTGAAAATAAAATATACACAAAAATATCACAAGTAGTTTTGCCCAATACAAACTCTCAACCAAAAGCGTTGAAAATAACATTTTATTCTCTACGAATTGAGGCCAAGAAGATAACGATTTCTTGATCTTATTTTAGGTAAATTCAATCATTTGACGTAAATTATAGTAACAATTAAAATCAAGAAAACATGTAGAATTACAATGAGGATTTTCTTATTTAGGACTATTTGACATATTGTAACTAAGACAGTTAGTAGTATGATTTACCATAAGTGAGATAATTCTCTTGTTTGGTATGATGTATTTAATATAACTCATGAAATTATTGTTATCGTGGGACCTCTTATTACTGTAACTTAACTTTCGCTCAAAACTACAAGATAACGGAGTCACACTAGGTGAATAATTTGGCAGGAGATAATGAAATGTGTCTCCATCTTCTTCTTGGCGCTTCCGCTAGTCTCTCTGCCGTCCGGTATACAAAAATTCTCAAGTTTTAGCATGATTAATTTATGAATAATTGCTGCTGAAATTAATTAGGTTTTACAATGATTAATTCTCAAGTTTTAAGTGCTTTTGTGGGAGGTTATATCGTTATGATGCTTCTCGAAAAACTTCAAAGAGGAGAAGCAAGCATTATTTTTAGGGATATAATAGACAAAAGACATTCAGTCAAAAACTCTTTCATAATAAGAGTGATTTATGAGTCCGATGTTGGATGTGTTGTTATTACCTGATTGAGAAGAAGTGCTTTTTCGAATTATGTGATCATGAAAAGTAGGAAAATAATGTGGGATACATTGTATTTAACACTTGAGGAATAAATGACCATATTTTTGCATGTTATAGCTTATAGTGTGAGAAATCGAGTTATTGCAAGAAATTTCATACAATCTACGGAGATCGTGAATCGGCATTTTCGTCATGTTCTCCATGCAATTAGGGAACTAAAATTATATTATATAAAGCCACCTGCCGCAATCATGCATATGGTAATTAGTTCAAATCCTAGGTTCACAATTTTCTTTGATGATTGTATCGAGGCTTTAGATGGAACACGTATATGTGTTAGTGTTGTTGACTTATTTGATGATGCCCAAAACAATACACAAGATACTAATGTTTCATCTAAGTGTGATTAATAAGGACATAACATATACACATATTAAGAAGCATAACATTATACATTGGAAATCACACAATGAGCTACATGAAATCGGGACCTTTCTCGGTTTAAGACGTTGAAGAAACCATTAGATGAAGACCGCAAGAGCGAAAAACCAAACTCGCAGAAGACTCGCCGAGAAGCACCGCGAAGAGTACGACACGAAACTCATCCGGGAGTGATCACAAAAACATGAAGCCTAACTCCGAAACACACCGAAAAAGACACGAATAATACCAACGAAGACTTGAAGACCCACACTATCCCAAAACAGTTCTAGGGACCCCCTAAACATACCATAGAAGTATTTGATAAAATTTCAAAGAAATTCAAAAAATCAAATTTGGGAAAAATTTATGAAAACTTCAAAATAACACATTCCATCCGGACGATCAAATTAGCCGTCTAGACGTCTCATGGTGGAAATACACATAACGTCCGGATGGGACATGGAAGTGTCCGGACTTTTAATACATTTTTAGCTCAAGCGTCTGGACGGCCCAGGAAAGTGTCCGGACGCTTGGTTTATTTTTCTCATCCCACATCCCAACACGCATGGAAGATAAACTTTCATGTAATTTCTAATACGGTTATCCAAAGATGTCCTTTAACGTAAATTCACTCACAAGGATATATTTGCATTTTCTTATTCTTTACCTATTTTCCTATTTAATTAAATATATAATTCTAAACAATAATAAATTTCTCTCTTCCATTATATTCATTATATTTCCTTCAATTATCTTCCTCATCGGCAGCACATCATGAAATTTGAATTGCTCTTATATATTAGATGATTTTATTGCAAACAGTAATTTTATAAAATGTGTGTGTTTTTAGCTTAGTTTGTAAAAATAAAACAATTATTTTGTTTGCAAATACAGTATTCCCACCAAGTATTTGGTAATCCGCGTGAGTTGTTTGATTTGTTGTATTTTGTAATCTATTTATATAAAATTCTTTGTTTGATTCTTGGTACAAAATTCATGATTTTAATATTTTAATATATAATCATTTATTTTATTACTATACTATTGTATATTATATTATATTGTTTTGTATTATATTATTTTATTTTATATCGTATTATATTATATTATATTATATTACTTGATATTATATAATATAATATAATATAATATTATATTATAAAATATGATATTATATTATTTTATAACATTATATTGGTTTATATTATATATTATATTGATTTATATTATATTATACTATATTATTATTTTATATTATGTTGTTTTGTATTATATTATATTATATTTTGTTTTAAATTATATCATATTATATTATATTGTATAATATAATATAATATAATATAATATAATATAATATTATTATTATTATTATTATTATTATTATTATTATATTATGTTGTATTATATTATATTCTACTTTAATATATATATATATTATAATATTATATTCATATAATATATATAATTATATTGTTTTATTATTTTATAATATAATTATGTCATTACTAATACATATAATATGAATAAAATATTATTATCATGAAATACATGAATTAGCTCTCTTCTTGTATTTTGGAATACCATTTTTTTTGTATTCCATTATTCATGAACTTGAAGGTGAAATACAATACACCTAAAAATCAAACAATGAACTTTACATTATCCATGTATTTGAAAATACGTATCCATCAAAATTCCTCAAATCAAACATGTCCTAAATTGGAAAAAAAAATGTTTTACAAAATTTCACTTATTTTGACAAATAGGTTTCACAATTTGAACTGGTGTTTTTAATGAATTATATTGTCTGACAAAATATTTTTTGAAAATCCTGTTGGTTGAATAAATATTTATTGTTTGGGATCACACAGCAAATCTTGTGAGAAGGACAGAAGGGCTTATGTGTCCATGTTCTCTTGCCCATCTTCCAACGGCATCACCCTCTCAATCATCCACCTTCCTGCTCAAGGCCTGCATGCACCGTAAATATTTTATAGCACTAGCTGGTATTTGTATTTTTTTTTTTTTTTTTTTTTAATTTTTTTGAATGATCATCAATTATGGTTAAAAATAATTATAGTTTTTGTTTGTTAATAACTAAGATTTTCAATAAGATGAGAGAAGGTTGAGTATATGATATTTATATAATTATTATTTTTAGCTTGGTAATTAATGTTATTATTTGTAATCACGCATTCTTTATTGTTTTATATAATGTTAAATATTTTAGTGATTTTAATAATAGTTATGTATTTATATAATATTTTTTCTTAGTTTTAGATATTTAATATATATATAATTTTGTATAATAATGTTAGCAAATGACGATGGTCTACGTAGAACGAGTGTTGGGGGAAAGATGACAGAAGCAACAGAGCCCCAATTGATTGGCCTGCCAGATCTGGATGCACATGGCACTACCAGCCAGCCTAACAATTGTACGGACCAACAGACACTAAAATTATATTATAAAATTAAAAAGTAATATATTCTAAATAATATCGATTCTCGTCGATTTACCATTTTTTTGTTTTTTAAAATAATAGAAAAGTTTATAAAAAGTAGGAACAAACAATCTAAAAATTAGTTAACTTTGCTAATAATTTTGTCGTACAACACCCACGTTGCTCTGCACACCCTGACACACTGCCTCAAGTTCAGCCTCCCGATCCCCAATGCTGTGTGATGTAAATTTCAACCCCCCTTTTCTTGTTTCGGCAAACAGTGATAATTATTAATTAGTTCGGCCGAGAATTTGTACATGTAACTTTTTTTAGAAACATAATTCAAAAAATATATATATTTTTTGAAAATATTCCTGTTTTAAATTCTAGTAACACGGAATTTTAAAATTCCGGCTTTCTAATTTTTTTTTGACAAAAAACAGACCGTGATTTTAAAATCAATTCGAATTTTAATTCAAAATATAATATATTTTTTCAAATTTTACCGTAACATCATCTGTGTTTTAATTATTATATTTAATTAAAATAATAACTAGTACGTGTTAGATTTTAACTTAATACATAATGAACATTTATTCGAATTCATAAATTTGAATTAATATTAATAAATATTTAACGATGTGTTGTAATTATTACGTTAATTAAACGTAATAGTTTAATAAAGAAGAATCTGGTGAATAAATTTCGAAGGAGAATAATTTTTTTTTTCAATATCAAATTTTACTTTCCTCCAAAATTTACTGCCAAACAATAATAATTAATTAGCTAATTATTTAATAAAATGTCCAATCGATATGTATTTACTGCCAATTTACTAATTTGATTTACAAGTACACCATTTATTTTGCTATTTTTTTTGCATAAATTAATGATTCGCTGTTTGCTTATGGTACCACCGTACCGAGATCACATTTGTACCAAGCATTAAAGATGCTGGTAAGGTAATTTCCTTGAATGGTCACTACTAAGAACTTGCACTTTGCCCTAATTGAGGAATCTATAAAGAATGAAATTATTGTGAGTGGATGTGCATGTACCTTGTATAAAGAAAGATAGAGACACATAAACCACATAATTATATGACTTTATATGAAATTAATTAATCAAATATGTATCATAAGTCAGACACGAATTTATGATTGAGATTTATGTGTTCTTATCGTTACTTTGGAGGTCATTTTGGAGTATACGTAAACTTGTTTGTTGCCTTACCGTGATAAATAACCTATCGATATGCTAGAAAAATGATACAAATATTTTGCATAATTTTTATAACTTCTAATTTATCAACTTTATAGACACCACCGTGACGAACAAACTATAAATTTGATTTAAATATTTCATGTTATATAAATATAATAATACTAATAATTTAGAATAATCCAATTTTTCTATTACATAAAATATAAAATGTGATTACTACTATCAATAGCTCATACAAAAAGAAGATGAAATTTAATGGTATCAAATACATTGAATTTAGGGGTGGCAATTTACCGAGCCGAGCCGAACACAGCCCAGCTCGAGCTCGGCTCGAGTCTGGTTCGAGCTAGCTCGGCTCGACTCGACGGAGGGGTTCGAGCTCGGAAGTCCAGCTCGAGCTCGGCTTGGAAAAAACTCGAGCCAGCTCGAAAACACTCGAGCCAGCTCGTAGCGACTCAGGCGAGAGGCGAATCATCGAGACTCAGGCGAGACTCAGGCGCGACGAGACTCGTAGCGAGTCAGACTCAGGCGAGAGGAGAATCGGCGAGAATCGTAGCGAGAGTACTCGTAGCGAGACTCAGGCGTCGAGAGGCGAGAGAGGCGTTGAGAGGCGAGAGAGATCTGAGAGGCGAGAGGAGCGAGAGAGAATTGAGAGGCGAGAGAGATCTGAGAGGTGAGAGAGAGAGATCTGAGAGGCGAGCGAGAGAGATCTGAGACGCGAGAGAGGAGCAGAGGCGAGAGAGAGAGATCTGAGAGGCGAGCGAGAGAGATCTGACTTATGAGAGGCGAGAGCGGAGCGAGAGGCGAGAGAGGATTAGGGTTAGGTTACGCGTATGAGAGTAGCGCGCGCAAGAGAGAGATTGGCGACGCGAATAGGTATTATATACGGTGTTCAAGCTCGAGCTGCTCGCGAGCCGAACTTCACCCGACTCGAGCTGGTTCGAGCCAGCTCGGCTCGGCTCGAATTTTTCGAGCCAATTTTCGAACGAGTTATTTTCGAACGATCTTCGAGTCAAACGCGAACGAACGTTCGAACCGAGTTTTTTTTGCCAGCCCTAATTGAATTAATCGATTCATTGTGAATGTTATATTGTTCTTGAAAAAATACAAGATATATAAAGACATAATTGAAAATTTTAAATATTAATTTATATGTACAGAACAAACTAAGTATTGCTTATCCAAATATATAACTCTATAAATTATTTAATATCACGTATTAACTGGGGAACATTTTCAATTAAGAAAAACCTAGACTACGAGCTCGTAGTCATATGAGAGCTCGTAGTCATATGGGATGTTATTTCAAATTTTATTGACATTAATTGACGAGGTACGTATAATTATTTTTCATTTATTATAAAATAAAAATAAAAAAAATAAAGCTGTCCCATTTAAGAGAGAGAAATGTCACTTTGACATGCTGACATACAAAAATATAGTACAATGCATGTGTTAGAGCATAACATGTCGGTGTCCCTTCCAATTCCAAGCAATTATTTATGATATCGAGATGTACCAAATGGACCCTCCACATTTCATCAATTAAAATTTTAAAAGTGTATTTTTCCATCAATTACTACACAAGTTCTTAATAACCCATCATTATGCCTAAAATGCAAAAAAGTTCAAGCAATTTCGAGAATAATACATGGTTTTTCATTTTTATGGATGTTCTTAGATTCAACAAATCATACAAGTGAATAATAACATACATACAATTTTTGAAACTACTGATTATATTTTATAATCACAAACTAAAATGCTAATAATGAAGATTGAAGAAAAACAGTTGAATTTAGAAAAAAATAACAAACATATCCACATATATATTTACATCAATACACCTTCTTAGAGAAGATGGCCTTAATGCTAAACATCCCACCATTGTTACTGCTACCACCTCCACTTTTACTACAACCTGATTTATTCCTATAACCAATACATGTATTAACGTTCAAATTTATTATCCCCTTAATCTCATTACCGGTACCACTTTGATCCTCCTCTTTCGCTTCGGTGGATTGCTGCTCCTCCTTCTGTTGCTGCATCTGTTGCTTGTACCGTTTCAACTGCCAGATGGGGCCGGAACGACCGGTACGACCAACCCGGATCCCAACGGTCGGGCCCAGTTTACCGGTCTGGACCCATCGTTGAATCATCGAGGAGGTTTGCTCCACTGCAGACCCATCTTGCCCCAAAGATTCTTCATTCCGCGAGTTGCTTCTCGAACACGGAGCGCTACTTGTGTTGCGCGATGCGGCGAGTCTAGCTCTACTGGCATTGCCGGCAGAACGGCTCCGAGAGAAAGGCCAGATGTTAATGTTTAGTTCTGCATTGTTACCTACACCGAGTCGAGTCTTTTGGTCCTTCTTTCTCTCTCGTTCGCTTGCTTTCGCGAAAATGTCCTTCCATCTCTTGGAAGCTGGTCCAGGAGAGGCGGAGGAAGATGAGAAGGAATTACAAGGGTCTAGGAGAGAGTTTGGTGAATTAGGGTTTACTTTGTTGGAGGAATTAGAAGAAAGGTTGAGGTTCTGGAGGGGGAGGAGAATACCGTCGGAAAAGAGTTCGTCCGCTGAAGGAAGATCTATGGACGGGAAATTGGAGATGTTATTAGTGTCTGAAATACCCCAAAACTCGAACTCCGGCGAACATGTAGAGTTGTCATGGCTATGTTTTGGAGAAGATGGCATAGACAACGCCATAAGCTTGAGAGAGAGAGAGAGAGAGAGAGAGGAGATTATTCCATGGAGAACAGAGAGGAAGGTGGCTTAATCCACTGGACAAATAAATAGGCGAGAGGAAATATGAGGAACCAATGGTCTGAAGCTAAATGGATGAGTTGAGAAGATATTCAAGGTGGACCAAGAAGACGATTAAATGTATAGACCAATCATTTAACTTAAATTCAAAATAGATTTTCCCGTTTAGAATCTAGAAGAAACAAAATATGCAAGGAATTGTACAAAGAGACCGACTAGTGCACTACGTCTAGAGCTGGTAAAATCAGACCCGATCCGAAAAAATGATCCGACCTGTCCGAATCCGAACCCGACCCGAACCGAAAATGTTGGAAACTCAATGATCCGAATCCGAAATCGAATGATCCGAATCCGAAATTAACCCGAAACCGAAACCGAATGACCCGAATCGGAAACCGACCCGAAACCGAATGATTCGAACCCGAAATCGACCCGAAACCGAATGACCGGAAATCCGAACGACCCGAAACCCGAATGGCCTGGAACTCATGACCCGAATGACCCGAAACTCACGATTCGAATGATCCGAAAATTAAAATATTATTGCTAAAATCAATATAATATTGCTAAAATATTTTGGAATCAATAAAATAAATCCCGAATTACATGAAAACTAAATTTTTGGAAAATCGAATGATTCGAAATCAAATTTTGAGAAATCCGAATGACCCGAAAAATCAATATAGCCAAGATCCGAATGACCCGAAAATCGAAACGACCCGGAACCGAATGACCCAAAAACCAAAACGATCCGAATCCGGATGACCCAAAACCGAAACGACCCGAAACCGAATAATTCGAAAACCGAAACGACCCGAAACCGAATGACCCAAATATCGAAACGACCCGAACCCGAATGGCCCGAGTGAATCAGAGAGTGCCACGTGTCTAAGAAAAATATTTCCCTTCTTAGTGCGGAGTGCGTCAATTTTAGGTGCGGAGGTTTTTAATATACGGTGAGCGAACGGCCGCAAATATCCGGGCAGGTAAAAATTCAAGTAAGCACTTAGCGTGAGTATTGAGCGCATCCCAATTTAGACGCTTCATTTAAAATTTTTTATTATATCTTTCATTATGCTTACACCCATTTATCATAATTAAATGATTATATACACCATATTTAATACTTTTTTTTACTATATTTAATACCTTCTTAGTATAACAAAGTAGACCTTATGACGGCTCACGCTCGACTGGCCACGTGTCCTAAGGACACCTGGCCAACCTCGTG
The DNA here is from genome assembly GCA_946800325.1 of Luzula sylvatica. NCBI lineage: Eukaryota > Viridiplantae > Streptophyta > Magnoliopsida > Poales > Juncaceae > Luzula > Luzula sylvatica. The sequence continues at coordinate 34,168,966 of OX326959.1, read as the reverse complement.
CGGGAATTCGTTCTCCGTACGATCTCACAAAAGAAGGGTACGACCTTGTGACAGTCCGAGATCGACTATCATAAGGGTACGACCTTATAACGGCCAGCCTCGCACGGTTTTGCCAAAAAAAAGGGAATGGCCAAGGGTACGACCTTATGACAGCCAGCCTCGCGCGGGGATTCGTGCTCCGCACGATTTTGCCAAAAAATTGGATATACGACATGAAAAAAATTGAATATAACATATCACATGACATCTTTTACCTTGTTGCATGGATCAGTAAGCATGTTGTTTAACAAATATGCACGATCCAGCCAGACATTTTCCTAAAAATAAGTATAATGATTTTAATAAAAAAACATAAAAAACATACAAATGAATAAAAATGATTGAAAGTATGAGTGTCGTACCTAGAGATGTCAATGGGTCGGGTAAAACCCGAACCCGCGGGTACCCGACCCGAACGGGGCGGGTAATATCCGAAAAAAATACCCGCGGGTTGGATATTACCCGAAAAAAAATACCCGCTCCGGGTTCGGGGATAAAATTTTACCCGCGGGTATACCCGAACCCGGAAATACCCGAAAAATACACGAAAATACTCAATGATATGAAAATTTGTGGTGTTTTATGGATTAGTTATTTGTAATATTTGTATTTATAATGTATCTTGTGCAAGTTGTTTATTTTATGTATACAAAATTGTTGGTGATTTTACGTATTAGTATAATAATTTATAATTTTTTTATTTTGTATTGATTATTTTCGGGTAACGGGTTATGGTTCGGATATACCCGTTACCCGCGGGTTCGGGTATGGATTTTTACCCGTGGGTATTTTGGATTCGTGTTCGGGTAATACCCGAAAATTCATGTTCGGATATGGGAGAGGTTTACCCGAACCCGACCCGCCCCGTTGACATCCCTAGTCGTACCTGATCAAATTGAAACGAGATTTGAGACGATGCCAAGAAAGACCGAAAATGGTACAGAGTATCGGATGCCAAGAAAGACCTAATTTTAATAAAAAAAGTTGTTTCTTATATAAGAAAAATTTACAATGCAGCCAGAATTCTTAACATAGAATACATAATTACATCAATATGTATGGGATGTAAAAAAATCGTATGTTGTGAAATGTTGTGAGTTCGATTCTCATTATCATCAATAAATGGAGAACTTATGCGTCTCTTCATTTATTATCAAAAAAATTTGTTAATTCGTGTGGGCATTAATTATATATTAATTAACTGTTATCATGTGTTAATTAAAATATAGAGAATATGACGGGAAATTTAAGGGGCATAGCAATAGGCTCTTTCGTATAATGCCCAACAAGTTGTCGTCATCACATAATCACATTCTTCAACTCCAACCCCAACCCCAACTTTCTTCTGTATCGTCGTCAATCTCTTAATACATGACTTCTTCCAAAACTCGCACATTAATTATCCATGGTAATTATTATATAGAAGATGCATGGGTGAAGCCTAGGGGAACCATGATTGGCCTCATTTCGAAATATAACTTTTTTATGATAATTACCCATCCATTTCTTGATTATATTTTTTCCCGTAACTTTTGGTCTTTTATCGATTATTAGTTTGTCAATATCATTTCTTTAATTTTTCTGTTCTTTGTCTAAAAGAAAATTAAACAATGCATTTTATTTTATTTCCTGTTCCGTTTCCAACCCCACCAAATAATAATCGACCCACATTTTTTTTTCCTTTTTGTAGAGAATCTGACTTCACTGGAAAAGGTTAGGCAAACTGTCGGAACAATATGAGAAAATATACTTCTTCCTCTGAACTCATCACAACACAATTGATGAGGTGACAAAACAATTAAATTGGATTGATTCATTTGTTAATAGACGTGTCGATATAATTAAATAGTTAATTAAATTTTTTTTTTTTTGCTTCAATGCCCGTAGGCTATGTACAATATCAACATTACAAGTCGAGTTTGTATTAGAAACAGTGATCTAAAATACGTCGAACGAAAAACGCTTTTTTGTATCATGATACACAGTAGGTAATTGAAAATCCAAGTACGTTATTTGGATTCTCAGATTTGAAAAGATCCTAAAATCGTTTCCTGGGTTTTGAGAAGAAGAAAGAATTAAATTCTGGGAAAATAAATCCTAAATTGGGAGAAGGAACCCTTCGTCGCAGCCCTTATTTGCAACTCTTCTTCACAACCTTTCTTCGCAATTCTTCTTCACAACCCATTCTTTGCAACTCTTCGTCACAACCCTTCTTCGTGACTCTTCATCGTATGTTCACAAATTCACAATCATTAATCTCTGCACAGTCCTTCGCAACTCTTCGTCGAATTAGAGGTCGGAAATTTAATAAGGTTTAAGTCAATTTTTTGGTAGAGTTTGAGTTGATTTTCAATCAAATTTCAATCGAATATCAGTTGAATGATCAGTTGAAATTGATGCAACGAGGAAGGGCCAGCAATTTAAGAATTTAATGGCCAGCGATTTAGTCGATTTAAGCGATTTAATTGAAGAATTGAAGCATTGATTTAATCGATTTAAGGATTGAAGGTTGTCGATTTAAGCGATTTAAGGCCAGCGATTGTCAGTCAAATTTCAGCGATTTAATGTTTTGACAAAGATTGAAAGATGAACGATGTGAGAGAAGAAGTTTTGTGGTTTGTAATGAAAGAAGTGGAGATGTTTTGACAAAGAAATCGATTGAAGAGGGGAGAAGATCAAAGAAAAAGAAGAAGAAGAAGAAGAACGCAATAAATTGCACTGTCAAAATCTACCGTCACTGTCGACTGTCCAGACGAACGCCATGGATAGCGAAGAAGAAGGAAAGAAGAAGAAGCGCCATTATCTCGCTATGACTGTCGCCACTAGCGAAGAAGAAGAAGAAAATGAGCCATTATCTTATTATTAGAAGTTAATTAAATTTGTTAATTGAATTAAATAATAATACTAATGAATTCACTTAATTTTTTTTCCGCCTCATCAAGAATGATGGAGTGTGTTTAGAATGATGGAGTGAGTATTGAGACTGAATATATAACCCCAAACAATATTTATCCTTCTATATATATTTCTATATATAATCTATCGGTGTATATGAATAATTGCAATACTACTTAACACAGTAGTAAAATATATAAGAGACAGCTCAATGTGTGGCAAGCCAAATCATACAAATGATCACATTGGATTCCTAATCCATTTGGCTCGATCTTAACTTTGATCAGACAATAACAGTTTTCTTTTTGACATTTATCTGTTCAACTCACCTAACTTACATAGATAATTATATCCGACATCATTCATTTACTTTAGTTATATGTTAGTTGGAGATATACCGTGTAGGGTTCTTTTCTTCTTTTATTTGGAGCAATATTTATGAATAGGAATGTCAATGAGTCGGATAAAATTCGAATTCGTGGGTATCCGATCCGAATGGGACGGGTAATATCCGAAAAAAATACCGCGGGTCGGGTATTATCCGAAAAAATACTCGCTCCGGATTTGGGTTTGGGTACGGGAGTAAATTTTTACCTGCAAGTATACCTGAACTCGAAAAAATACGCGAACTCGAATCCGAACCCGAAAATACCCGAGAAATATCCGAAAAATATCCGAAAAATATCCGAAAATACTCAAATGATATGAAAATTCGTGGTGTTCTATGAATTAATAATAATTGTTTGTAATATTTGCATTTATAAAGTATATTTTGTACAAATTGTTTGTTTATGTATATAAAATTGTTGGTGATTTTTAATTTTTTTTTTATAGATTGTGTATTGGTGATTTTGGAGTAACGGGTTCGGATTCGGATATATCCGTTACCCGCGGGTTCGAATACGGATATGATTTTTTATCCGAGGGTATTTTGGATTCGGGTTCGGATAATATCCGAAAATTCGGATTCGTGTATGAAAAAGATTTACCCGAACCCGACCCGTCCCGTTGACATCCCTAAATTTATGGTAATATATATATATATATATATATATATATATATATATATATATATATATATATATATATATATATATATATATATATAGGGGAATTCTATCATACACCCTTTTACAAGAGTATTTTGGGTATTTTAACAATTAATTATATTTGTAAAAGGGTGTATCATAAAATTTATCTTTTATGGATATTTTTGGTTAAATGAACAACAAAAAAATTCCAATTTAGTTAAATATTAATTGATAAATATATTTAATATCTTACCTTAAATATTCATAAATGAATAATTACTCCAAATACCCTTGAAAATAGATGTATGATAAAAAAAAAATGTACGATAGAAGCCCCCATATATATATATCAGACATGATTCCACATGATGTACATGTACCCGACAAAACTAATAAACCCATGGAAAAGTGAAACTATCGTGAATACCCCTAAAAAACTTGTCAATTTTATGTTATTGGAGAGAGAGAGAGTCATCAGCCTATAGATGTGACCTGGCTCGCCCCCTATATTTTCATACACTCCGAATATTTTTACTAGTGCAAGTAATTTATACAGAGCCATCCTATATTTTCAAAGAATAATTATAGCATAGCCCATCATTTTTCCACCACATCTTCTATAAGGAGGCCGGACCTCCGGCTCGCCCCCTAAATCCGCCATTGAGTATATGACCTCATTTTCAAAGGCTCGAAGCAGAAATTTACAAGCGACATTTATACATAAAAATAAGGGAAATTCTTCAGAACCCTCCTAACTTTTTTGGAAGTTATGAAAACTCCCTATCCTTTGGATTCTCACAAAAACCCTTTAGATTTTTGGAAATCCCCTAACATTTTTAGATTTCCTTAAAATTTTCCTACTTTTTTGTTATGATTTTGAAGATGACCATGATACTCCTTCCCATAATTTTATTTTATAAATATTCATAATTCAATAAATAATAAATAGATATTAAAATATTATATTAAAATACAAAAAATAAATAATACGATATTAAAATATTATAATAAATAATACATATATATTAAAATATTATTAAAAATAATACATAAGTATTAAATATTATTAAAAATAATACATAGATATTAAAATATTATAATAAATAATACATAGATATTGAATTATTAATAATTGTTGAAAATGATATTTTAATATCAATATTTTATTTATTATAATATTTAATATCTATGTATTATTTATTATAATATTTTAATATCTATGTATTATTTATTTTTTAAAATTTTTATTTTTTTGTAATAGCTTAATATATGTTTATTATTTATTAAATTATAGAGATTTATAAAATAAAATTATGGGGTATAATGGTCATTTTTAAAAACATAACAAAAAATAGGGATTTTTTGAGGGAATCTAAAAATGTTGTGGGGTTTTGGAAAAACAAAAAATATAAAGAGTTTTTGAGAGAATCTAAAAAAGATAAAGGATTTTCTAAAAAGACGGATTTTTTCATAATTTGCAGAAAAGTTAGGAAGTTTTTGAAAAATTCACCTAAAAATAATATTATACTAAATTCATTGAAAAATATTAAAAGGAATGAATAGCTAGTACTTTAATACGAGTTCACATAAGTTACATGACAGTACAAATAATTAATAATTAATTAAAGATCATTTTTTTGTTTCTTTATTTTTTTTTATGATTGCAATACAAAATGGCAAATACTAATTGCAATTAATTAATTTTATCATAGAAAAATAAAATTGAAAAAATAAAATAATTTCTTGATGTCAATTAATTAGCAAATTTTAATAAATTGACAATAGCATTACTTCAAAAAAAAAAAAATTAACCTTTGAGAAGGAGATAAAAATCTGGGGATGGAAGTTTGTGACAAAATCAATTTATTATTTACTGGTACTATTCTACCTCTTGTTCTTTTCTTAATTGCTTGACATGCAGTCACTATTGTTCCTTTTTTTTAATGGGAATTTTTCAAAAAAATCACTAATTTTTTCTATATCGTAAAAAACACCTTATCTTTTTAGAAATTCCAAAAAAAAATTCTATACCAAAGTTTTATTTTCAAATACCCACTATAGGGGTTAAAACTATCCAAAATATTGTTATGATTCAGAGGTGCTTATATAAATGGTGATATAAATAATTAGAGGGGTTCTCTGCAAAAGTGCCTTTCAGTTGTTTGATTTCATTTTACAGACTTGGTCTATGGACCAGAGAAAGAGATTTAGTTATGGTCCAGAGTGTCGTAATGGGCCGGGCTTTTCCTTGTTAGTTATCGTTAAGGAATGTTTTGTTGGTTAAGAGTTTTGGCAGTCAGTGGTCTGAAGAAGGGGAGGAGTATAAGTAAAGAGAGGAGGGTGATTTTTAGAGCGTTATTTTTTTTGCGTGTGTTTTGTAATCGAATACTCTTTCTATTCAATAAATCTTCTTGATCTGTTCTTAGCTTGAGATTTATTTCGAGAGAGTGAATTTTATATTTTTATCGAGAATTAAATTTGTTTTGTGCAATTGAATCATCAAGTGTGACAAAACTCTTTTTTTAACACCATCCATGGTTAGATTAATCAGATAACCAAGAGAGCTGGCAATAGGTGGATCGAGATGAGAAAGAAGATTATACCCTCTTAAGACTGGAATAACATTTGATTTCCAAATCAGATAATTTGTTTTATCAAGCTTTAATGGAACTGGATGTGGAAAAGATATAATCTTGAAAGAAGTATTGACGGATATTTCAGAAGTTATAGGTAACCGATACTGATCAGCCATTTAATTTTTGAAGAAATTAAATTGCTACTTTTGTGGGTATATATGCGAAACAATCAATACAAGCTCGAAAAAGGAGAGGAATTGCAAGTTTTGCAAACATGTAGGGTTATAGATGAAAAAATGTAATAAGAGAACTTCTTGGGGTATAGAACCAAAATAGTCACAACTGAACAATTTAGAAGTTTTTTCGAAGAAGATAATTTGTAGAAAGAAAGAGGGTATTAGTGAAAAAATAACCTTCAAGAAGAGGTCTTGGTTTGTAATTTTGAAAAAACACTGGGTATAGATGCTTAAAAGCAATACCTTAGTGTTAATATTGAGATCTGGCGAGAATGGTACCAATTGGTACCAGAAATTTTTAGTCGAGAATGTTGGTGCTGTAGTACCGGTTGGTACCGAAGAAGAGAATAGGTTGACTCAGTTGAGAGATTTGCTGTAGTACCGGTTGGTAGTTGGTACCGGTTGGAAGCGAAAAAGTAGTTTTTGGCGTTACTATGATGACTCATACCATATTAACAAGAATGTAAAAGCATAAAAGTAGTTTTTGTATTAATTTTCAGCAACTCTTTACAATGATTAAGAGTTCTATTGTCATGCCTAATCTCTACCTAACTCTTACATAACTCCTGTACTGCCCAACGGCTAGCTTTAAAATGAATCGTTACACAAAAATCTACACTACTCATAATCTCACATGAGACTGTTACGGATGATCTATAAAATTTTAAATTTACAGATGGGGTCTCCTTGTCAGTGAATATAAATAAAAAACACAGCCATTCCCCCCATTCTCTAATTCAAAGCTTCATGGTCTTCTCCGGTTCCGTGTATACTGCACATCTTCAGTTTTTCTCGATTTCGTCTTTCTGACCTATCGTACTATAATTTTTGAGAATACAAAGATTATGTATTGAATAAAATTAAATAAATTTATATAATTTTAAGACGTACCGTGTTTGCTTGATTTGTACGTTGAAAATTTGATAAATAGTCGAGAATATCTGAGGAACAAGAAATACGTTAGTATGACCAAGATGAAGAACGGAAGTTACGTATTTATAGAGCTCGAGGCAGTGCAAGGACTATAATTTTGTAAAGTTTTCGACCTTTCAAAAAGTCGTAACAAAGATCCAACGGTAGTACTGAGTAAACGGTCGGAAATTGCAATGTCTCGACTTTTCAGAAGACGTGACAAATAATTCAACCTTTCAAGGGTCAAAAGCTATCTATCCGCTTTTCAAAAATTGAAACTTTGGAAATCACCTGTTTATCTCAACAAAGATCATCGAACTTTGAAAGGGATATACAACGTTTCGGTTTTTTGAAAGTTGAGTGTTATATCCCCTATTTCCATGCTATTTTGGAATATACCAAACATATTTGGTTTATGCTGATTTTTTTTCCTAAAAGAATATGGATTATTTGTGTTTTTAATGCACGAGACATAGCACAGCCGCATAATATACCAAACATGTTTCTGATGACAATTGGCGGGTAGGGTTTGCTCTTCCGAAGGCGATTCCACTAAAAATCTTTTCTCGAGGGTAGATTTCTATCGACGACTCACACAAGAGATCAATGCTCAAACAAAATCAAATGTCATCATTGTAAAAATTCAGTACACATCAAAACCAATTGCAAACAACAAACACAGGGCCGGACAAACCAAAGTGATCAATATACAACAAGGCCTCCTTAATGAGAAAAACTCTAGAAAATTAAACACACTTAGCACACACAAAGAGAAATTAATTCAGAAAATGATCTTCCGCAATGTCCCACAGTCAATGAACAACATCCAATTTCTCAACATGGCCATCTGAGGTGCTAGAAAAATAAAAAAAACTAGCATTACCCCCGCGCAATTGCGCGGGGCTGTTCGGATTTATAAGTAATGTAGTTGAAAAAAATATTTTGATAATTTTATTTTCGTGGGCATTAAAAGATTTTGGACGTGTATTTATATTTATGTAAATACTTCTTTGGTAATTAATAACAAAAATATTTGGAAGGGGGCAAGGGAACCATCTCCAAATTTCCTCAACAAAAAAACAATCAAGGTTTCTAGGAAAATTAATGTAATTATCCTGTAATAAAAGTATAGCAATGAATTTATAAATTTGAATATGAAATATATATGATAGTAGAGTAGTTGAAATATTACTTATTTTGTATGGTGTAAATTGGAAAATATGATATGATGTCAATAATTTCTAATTATTTTTGTTACTTACTTTTTGATTAGTAATATTTCTTGTTAAAATGAACCATAGTCTTGTGAGATGAATGTATTTTTTAGGACTGGAATATCATTGAGATGCTGTTATCATTTGATATGGTATATAAGATGTTATTGTCATTCTCATAAGAAAGAATAATATTGTGTTCAAATAAAAACCATAGTTAGAACTTAGAATTCTCGCAATGCATACCGAGTATTATCCTAATTTAGTAATTTAGTAAATTCCATATAATATAAGGTAATGAATTAAGATGAACATAAAAGAAGTAACAATCTCAATGGACCTAGTGGGATGAATGCATTGTTCACGAATCAAATACTATGCGTTTAAATTACACTTTTATTTAATAAAATATGCATCAATTAAAAAGAAAATTGAGTATTAACGATTTTCATGTAAAAATGTAAAATGGATCAAAAATCCGTAAGCTCGGCCCAGCCCAAAATACGAATTGGATCGAAATGAAAAAAATTTACAGTTGTTACTTGTTATTTTTTTTATTTGGATTTGGATCCTCTCGACCTCATTTTATATGCCGAAATATGCCTCGTGTATATTTAGGCCGAAATATGACATGTGATGTTAATAAAAAATGAGAAAGATGGCGATGGCGATGGCGATGACATAGTTACGGCTAAACGGAGCGGATACGCTCGGATTTGGTCAAACCATATCCTTTATCCATGTAATTTTGTCGGATAATTAGGGACCTTAATGGGACGGATAAACCTCCTCCATATACCAACCAAATCTTCGGATATTATTCGAATTCAAACTAAAAATACCCATGGATCACATATATATTTCCGAACTTGTTACTCCAAAATTACCAATAAAAAATTAAAAAAAATATATAAAAAATTATTATACAAATACTAAAATCAACACTACTTTTAAATACATAAAACAATCAACATCCACGAATACATTGAAAATTCAAATATTACAAATAATTGAGCCATTGACATCTCTACATATAATGGATGGCAATATAGCTAGGGGGTGTAAACGGAACAAATAGGATTATGGTCCAATCGTATCCTTATCCTTTTAATTTTGTCGGATGATTACAAATAGTAATCAGATACATATACAGTTCATATTTTATACAAATAGGAATACGATTTCGATATTATACGAATACGAATACGGTTCGGATTAATTTTAGGATACTTAAATGGTTATTATATGATAATTATTTATTCATTGAAATATTTTTCATCTAAAAAAAATAAAAATATAATTACAAATACTAAATTTTATCATGAATTTAAAAATATTAACATGTGAACCATCAGATATACCAATATTTTTATTATTTAAGATATCCAAGTGTTATTAATAAAAAAAGCGTAAAAAACTACAAAAATAAAATAATAAAAAAAGCAAAATACAATTGTACAAATATAAATAGTAGTACCCGAATCTGTTAATATTCGAATATGATATCAGTTTCCGTATCCGGATATCCGAATCAGTATCCATATCCAAATCGAAATCGTTTACCGTAATCGTTTTCGAAAAAAAATATCCGTATCCTTATTCGTATCCGTTCGGATACATATATATTTCATTCGAATACATATATTTTCCGGATAGGGTTACGGTTCGGTCGAATAATATCCGACTTGTTTAGACCCTTAAGTACATGGATAGGGACGGATCCAGGATCAATATAAAGGGGGGGCCGGATTTTATAGGGGGCCCGAAATAAAAATAAAAATAAAAATATTAGCTTGAGGGTCTTAAACTCAAGACCTTCAATCTCCCAAACATCAAGTTTACCACTAGATTACATTAATCTTTCTTTCTGAAATTTGAACAAATTTATAATATTTATTACTTTCCAAAAGAACAAAATCATTTTATTTTTTCGCTAACACATCGGTTCTTGATTTTATGGGGAGGGGGGAGGGAGGTCCCGCTCACCCCCCTCTCCCCTAGATCCGCCACTGTACATGGAAACAAAATATAAAAAAATATTTTATATCCATCAAATCGCGAGAGTATATGAACATCTCTAGAAGAGATATAAATGAGCATTTTTACCTATGACCCATTTCTTCTCTTAAATTCGAAAAATAATTTATTTTTTAAAAATATTTCAAAACTAACACGAACCAGATTTTTAAAATGGACGTCCTCAGCATCGTTTTGGCCAATCTTGGACTGTGCAGAATGCCAATCATAGAAATCGAAGAACCTTAACTCCTCTTGGAATTCCAACTCGTTCTATGACAATCTAGTCGAGCGAAAAGGTTAACAAATTCATCTATATCGCTTCTATCTTCATTCCATGATTTTAGTGATGACATCTTTTATTATGTTTAGTAGAAACTATTCCCTCTTCTACAGTTAAGAGTTCATATAGTTTTGTTTTGATGTTTGTATTCAACTATGTATATTTTAACATTGGTCAAAAGTTAAGGCCAGTAATCCTAGACGTCTAGTGGCAGTAGGAGTGCCGATTTTAGTGTCTACTAGCGTGGTACCCGCGCAATTGCGCGGGTTCGTTGTTCAAAATTGTTTTTTTCTTGTTTTGATTTTATTTTTTATGTTTTGGTTCAACGTTTGTTCGACGAATTATAATACTTTTTAATCATACATTTCACAAAAAATACGGACAATTTTGGCATAAAACATTTACATTATTAGATATTACATTTTTCATGTCTTTTCATATCATTTGGGGTTATTATGTATTGGAAGTTTTTTTTACAGCAAGTTTATCGGTTAAATCCCACATCTGATATAATATATCATGTAATTAATCTCATCTTATATAATCTCCTTTTATTTTACACTACAAAGTTTTTTTAATATAGTCACAGTTATCGCGTTGCGCTTGTTGCTGAAACCAACATAAATTCTGTTAAAACCTAAAAATAAACAAATAAAAACACATAATTGGATTCGATTGCGCAATTAAGTTTAACTCGAGGGGTACTGATGTAAGTTTACCATGAAAAAAACTAAAGACCCGCCAATAAGCATTGACAACCAGATTCGAGAAAGATGTCAAGTCGCGGCTTCTTTTACTACTCTAGCTATAGTCACAGTTATCGCGCTTGTCGTTGAACCAACACAAATTCCATTCAAACCTAAAAATAAACAAATAAAAACACAAAATTGGATTCGATTGCGCAATTAATTTTAATTCGAGGGGTATCGATGTATGTTTACCATGAAAAAAACAAAAGAGCTGCCAATAAGCATTAACAACCAGATTCGAAAAAGGTGCCAAGGACTATCGAAGTAAGCATTTCCCCGAAATTCGATGAGAATAAAAAATTATCAAATTAACCCCAAAATAATAAAAAATAGTGGCAAAATACTTAAAATCAGTGCAAGAAACCAGAAAAAAATGAGAAATATCGATGAGAAATGAATAAAAATCAGAGAAAAAGGCACTTTGTCGCCCTTTTCCAGAACGGCGCGTGTCTTCCTCTCGCGAGGTCGTGGTTGAAAGGCACTTTGTCGCCCTCAGACCGCCCTTGTTCGTAACCCTGTGACCTAAGCTCGCGCCACAGCAAAGAAGTGAGGAAGGCCACTTTCGTCGCCCTCTTCATTCACGCGACAGGGGCATAAACCCTAAACCCTAATCTCGCTGCAAAGAAGTGATGAAGGCCGATGGCACGGCATCTAACGGCCGAGAAACAACGAAGATCGTTAATTATTAATCATTAAACAATAAATTAATATACCTTTTCATTACCGGTCCTAAGAGCGAGTTTATTGATCAAATACGTAGCCACAACAATTTGTCGCCTTTTCAACTTGATGCCACTCATAAGAATTTTCTTCAATTCATTCCAGAAATTCTCGATAAATTGGGGCTTCTTCGCATAATCCTTGTCCAACATCACCGCAAACATCGTCTCCACCTTCAAAACCAGCCAAAAAAAGATAAATATAAAAAATAACCCTCCAAAACATGATATTGTTACCTTTTCTTCATCGGGAGCGAGATCAACTGGTGCACCGTTGTAAATCATTTTGACACCGTGAGACTTAAAAGGGGGTGGAAATATCATGCCGCAATGTTCGAAAGCGGTCCAGTTGATGAGCGGGTTTTTGGCGTGTAAAATTATCGTTGTATTCGAAAACCCGATTCAATCAATAAGTGTGAAAATATATGTGTATAATGAAAAATATGAAAGTTCGTTCCACGGGGAGCAATTGCGTCAAAATTTGGATCAAAATGGATGAGAAATAACGAAGAAAATTCACAGAAGATAGTCCGTTACAACGGAAGTAAGTTCCGTTACAACGGACTTGAGTGAAAATTCTGGCGCTAAGTGTGAGATGAACGTCCGTTACAACGGATGAAACTCCGTTATAACGCACTAAACTGGTCCGTTATAACGAACAGGGGTTGCGTTACAACGGATTGGTTGATCCGTTACAACGGACCCGTATGTCCGTTACAACGCACTAGTATGAGTGATATTGAATGCTTTTCCTTGCTGGTCCGTTACAACGGAAGTAAGTTGCGTTACAACGGAGTACCAACAAACTGAAAGTCAGGTACAAACCGAATGGTCCGTTATAACGCAAGTTAGGTTCCGTTACAACGGAGTTTGTTCTGGATTTCGAATTTGTAATTTGAATTGAGGATTGAATTGAAGGTTTGTTTTGGGATTGATTTAATGGAAATTTGAACTAAATTTAAGGCAGTAATTGAGGGCAAAAGATCAAGTAAAAGAACAAGTTTAGAACAAAGATTCGATTCAAGTAAACAAGAAACTAAAGATTCATTAAACCGAGAATTCTTTACACAACAAAATCCAATCAAACAACAATTAATCAAGTAATTTGAAAAGGAGTACACCTAGTTGAGAAAGCCTCGAAGTGAAGCTCCTTGTCTCCTTGCCTCGTACCGAAAGATCCTTGCTCCTTGTCTCGAGAGTGATGGATTGTACCGAAGGGATGAAGCTCCCTTGTCTCGGATCGCAATCACTTCGAAGAAACTTGAATCGAGTCACGGCACTTCTTCTCAAATCCACCGTAGGGAATAGCTCCTTGTCACGGCCCGATCTTTGAAGGATGAGAAAGTTTCGTCGAAGGGATGAGCTCCCTTGTCTCGACTAATCCTTGAGAGATTTTTCTTGATTGATCTTGAAGTATCTTGAAGGATCTTGATTGTGCTTGAAAAAAGAGAGAGGGAGAGAGAGAGTAAAAAGGGTAAAAAGAGCGTCCCAAACTCGTGGCCCTTGTGGTCATATTTATAGCACTCACGGAGTCTTCTTATTGGCCACGAGTTGGTGAAGAGGATTGAGGGTAATGAGGTAATTTCCATCAAAGGTAGGTGGGCTGGATAAGGGCTAAGGATTGAGTGGTTTTCGTATAAACTTGTGTGTAAGTTTTCATCATGATGATTGTTTGCCTCCCGTCTCATTTATGTACCGAATATATCGGTGTAATATATCATTTTCACTCCTCTTGACGTATTGGAGACAACTACACTCTCCAAATTCCCAGAAATTCCTTCTAATTCCTGTAATTAAGCAGTAAAACACACTTAGTGAAGAAATATTCATGTTATCTCAAATATGATTAATAAAGTATATAGAATTGTTCTTCACAAGGGCTAAAATCCCCAAATTAAGCATTAATTTTGTGCCTTATTTGCCTCACATCACCAGTTTTGCCCCCCACAAGAGCCAAGTGTCTTCGAGAATTTATTCTTCGCGTTCTTCTTTTCCCCCTTTATTTTCGTCTTCATCTTTTTCGTCATCGTTTTCAACCAAATAACTTGTAATTTGTATGAAATTAGCCCCAATTAACTTGTAATTAATCCAAATAAGACCTCAACCAAACTGAAATTGACAACACATATAAAAAAATCATACAATTAAGTCTAGGTTTTGCTTTAACGAAGAAGACAATTTAATTATGCGAGAAAAAAGACCGAAAAAGAGGCCAAGAGAGAAATATTAATCAAACGGCAAAAAATGCGAGGAAAAAAAGACTCAACTGCGTTTCGCTTTCATAGCCAGAAGAAGATCACGAAGAATCGCTAGTTGTTCCCGCCTGAAGAAGACCCAACCAGTCGCCGGCATGTTTTCTCGCTCTTTCTCGTCGTGCAGAGTTTATCAGGTGGAGCTCCAAGCTAGCATCTAACCCTGTTAACGAATGCACATCTTCACTATACATCTTCCGCTGAAGGCAACTAAAGCGCTGAACTTAACTGAATTAAAGATTCTTGGGTTGCTTCTTTTACTTGAGTTATTATTACTCTACTGGGCCTTTATTCATTTGGGCTTTTTCTTATTTCTAAATATTTCAGAATTGTAATTAAAAGATCATTATCATTAATCACACACTAAGTGTGATATGTTTAACTGATTTCTGTTTTAGATTAGTGGCTGAGATTAACTTGTAATTAGTATAAATAGAAGTGCTTAACATTGTAATCAGTTTGACAAAAAGAAAATTAATGAAATCATTTGTTTAAACTGTCTTCTTCTCTTAATCCTTTGTTCAGTAATTAAAGCTTAATCTCTTGTTAGTTAGTAGCAATATAGTTTCAATTCTCTGGTTCCTATTCACAATGATCACTCGCAAAGCTAACTCTCTTAAACCTATTCACAATCAGGACTTTGTATCCTTCTCATCTTCTCTGGTTCCTCTTGAACCAACATGTTATTCTCAAGCTTTAAAAGATGAAAACTGGCGATCTGCCATGTCTCAAGAAATCAATGCCTTGATCTCCAATGGTACATGGGTTCTTGTCCCTCGTCCTCTCAGCAAAAACCCGGTACAATGCAAATGGATTTATCGGATTAAACGCAAAGCAGATGGCTCTCTTGATCGTTTTAAAGCTCGTTTAGTGGCCAAGGGCTACATTCAGGAATACGGGTTAGATTATGAAGAAACTTTCAGTCCGGTTATCAAACGAACCACGATCAGATTAGTTCTTTCTCTGGCTATCTCAAATCACTGGACTCTCAAGCAACTGGACATTAACAACGCATTTTTGAATGGTGATCTTCAAGAGACAGTTTACATGGAGCAACCTCAAGGCTTCAAAGATATCAAATTTCCTGATCATGTATGCCTTCTCAAGAAGGCCTTATACGGTCTCAAACAAGCCCCTCGAGCCTGGTTTCACAAGCTCAGTATCACTCTTCACTCTCTTGGTTTTATCTCCTCTCGTGCTGATACTTCTTTGTTTATCAGAAAAACAACCTCTTCTCTTACTCTCATGCTTGTATATGTTGATGATATCATCATTACTGGCTCCAACTCTTCTGAGATTCAGTCCATCATTACTCTTCTTAACAACCAATTCTCTCTCAAAGATCTTGGTTCTCTTAATTACTTTCTGGGTATTCACTGTCAGGATCACTCTAAAGGACTTCTTCTCACTCAATCTCAGTATATTACTCAGTTACTGAAACGAGCAAATATGAGCAATGCTCATCCAGTTAACACTCCTATCTCTCCCTCTGACAGCTTCTCCAAGCACAATGGCGATTTACTCTCTGATCCAACCCTTTATCGCAGCATCGTAGGTGGTCTTCAATATGCAACTTTAAGCCGACTAGATATTGCTTATGCTGTCAATAAAGCCAGCCAATTCATGCACTCTCCACGAACAACTCACTGGGCGCTTGTTAAACGAATTCTTCGCTATCTCAAAGGAACTCTATCTCATGGACTTCTCATCTCTCGATGTTCTGATCAAACCCTAACTGTCTACTCTGACGCTGACTGGACGGGCTGTGTGGATGATCGACGATCCACAACTGGCTACTGTGTGTTTCTAGGTCCCAACCTTATCTCTTGGTCATCAAAAAAACAACCTACCGTCTCCAGATCCTCAACTGAAGCTGAGTACAAGGCGTTAGCATTAGCGACCTCTGAAGCTATTTGGCTCCAGTATGTTCTCCATGAACTCCACATCTCTTCTTCCTCGATTCCGGTCTTATATTGTGATAACATCGGTGCAACTTACTTAGCTTCTAATCCAATCTTTCATGCCCGTACCAAGCACATAGAAATCGACTACCATTTTGTGAGGGAACAGGTTGCCAGTAAGAAACTCTTGGTTCGTTTTCTTTGTTCATCAGATCAACTGGCTGATGCTCTCACCAAAGCTCTCTCCAGTAATTGTTTTACTCTCTTAAGATCCAAGCTGAACGTTGAGAAATCCCTCGTTCCGCTTGCGGGGGGCTGTTAACGAATGCACATCTTCACTATACATCTTCCGCTGAAGGCAACTAAAGCGCTGAACTTAACTGAATTAAAGATTCTTGGGCTGCTTCTTTTACTTGAGTTATTATTACTCTACTGGGCCTTTATTCATTTGGGCTTTTTCTTATTTCTAAATATTTCAGAATTGTAATTAAAAGATCATTATCATTAATCACACACTAAGTGAGATATGTTTAACTGATTTCTGTTTTAGATTAGTGGCTGAGATTAACTTGTAATTAGTATAAATAGAAGTGCTTAACATTGTAATCAGTTTGACAAAAAAAAAATTAATGAAATCATTTGTTTAAACTGTCTTCTTCTCTTAATCCTTTGTTCAGTAATTAAAGCTTAATCTCTTGTTAATTAGCAGCAATATAGTTTCAATTCTAACAAACCCGCCTGCAAAATCTGTCACAAATCGCACAAAATCGCGTAAGGTTTCTCCATATCTCCGCGTTGTCTGTACCGCCATGAAAGTAGGCATCCTCCGCGTCGTCTGTGCCGCCATGGAAGCAGACATCCTTCTCGCTGGTTCCGTTTCCGCGCACAAGTAGGTTTTGGAATGCTCTTCTTTTCCTGGATCGTGAGACTGAGAGTGAGAGTGGGAGTGAGAAGAAAGAGGGGGGTGAGGTATTATTTCGAGAAATAAACAGTAATGTGATGACATGGCTGCACGAGGGAAAAGGGAATGTTTAGCATTATAGGTATTTTAAGATATTTTAAGATTTAAGATTCCTTGACCACTACCTTAAGATTGTTAGGTAATACCTTCAAAAATACCAATTTATCAAATTTTCTATAAAATAAATGTCTAAAATTAAAAAAATACTTAATTTCTCATCTACCTCAAAAGAATTTTTAACCGAAGACCGACATGCAAAATTTCTCCTTTTTAAAAATTACTCAAAACTGCAAAAAGTGAAGTTAGATTTCACTTTTCGTATTTTTACGCAATTGTTTAAAAGAATAGAAATTGTGTTTTGATAGTCATGAATTACAAAGTTCTTTGAGAAAATCTTAAAATGAGTACTTTTCATGTTCTAGACATATATTTAGGCATTTTTTAGAAAATTAGGATAGCGGCCCCTTTATTAAGGTGTGAAACATCACTTTATGCACTTATGCAATATTTTTTAAGAAAATAAAAATATGCTTATTTTCTCGTGTTTGAGTTCGATTTTGGTGTTTTTCAGAAAAACAGGATCATTCATTTTTCAAATTTTAGACTTCAATTTTCTCATTTTTGCGAAATTTTAGAAACAAAATAAAAAAATTCTTGTCTTGGTCTTCCATTACGTAGTTTTTTTAGCAAAACATGAAAATTAAGTATTTTGCTCGTTTTTGACATCAATTTGATATTTTTTTACAAAAATATGATAATTGGTTTTTTGACGGATGTTAGACTTCGCTTTTTACATTTTTATAATTTTTTTGAAAGAACAAAAATATAAATTTGCTTGTTCTTACAATTACAGAGTTTTTGAGAGGAAAAATACAAGATTCTATATGTATTTGTATTTAAATATTATAATTTAACATATTGTAATCTTTATAAATATTTGAATATACTTATTTAATATATTTTTGCTTCTACGATATGATCATGAACGATACAAATGAACTTCAATTCATAAATCATGATTAGGTTATAATAGACCAACGTCAAGAATACCTAGGTTAAAAAATATGATTGTGATCATAAACCTTATTACAAGTAATAGGTAATTGGTTCCTTTTCTCTAGGAATCACTACTCATAGATCATGTTATCTGATTGTTATGGGGGCAGAAAATGTGGTCCTATAAATCTTAAGCTTATCGGTGCAAGTATATTCTTTATCATTCCATGATTAAACAAGAGGCTTCAAATCTAACTAGTGATTAGTAATAAGTAAATAAGTTTTCTCAATCCTTGAGCAATCAGAACAATATTCACAACAATATAACTAGGAGAGGGGACCCCCGACATGCTTCATAGCAGCAATATGTGCTTTTCCGGGACCACTAATGGGCTTGCTTGGATGTACAAAGAATTGATAGCATAGGAAACGTAAATTTTAATAATTACGATTTCAGTTTTGCAAATTCCACAAAAATATAAAGTACAGTTAACACATAGTAAAATGTTTAGATGCAAATAAGTAAATACTAAATTGTAAGAATAACATAATATAACATTAGATAAGATAATAAATAATACATAATATAAAATAATATAGGGGAGTTCTATGATAAACCCATTTTCTTATTATTGACCCATTTAAAAAAAAAAAATATTTCGAATATTTGTTAAATAATAATTTTTTTTACAAGATTCTAGTGTATATTTATCATTTAATGTTATCCAAAATATATTCTGAGTTCACTTGGGGAAGTTTAAGACAATTCCAGCTCAAATGAAGCAAACATATTCTGAGTTCGAATCACGGTGATGACAATTTTTTCCAATTTCGACATTTTAACACGTCGCGCTCAGTGATATATAGATTAAAAATAGTAAAAAAGCACAAAGACTTTGTAGTTCAAGTGGTGTTGAACAATTTGGGGGGAAATAGAGGTCATGGGTTGATTTCGTACCTTCATTTTTTGAGTATTTATTCATGTACGGTTGATATTCTATGAAAAATATTATACTATTCATTGTATAAAACAAGTTGAAGTATTAGTGCATTTTGACTCTTACTTTTATTGAGCTTCATTGTGTATATTTACGTATGTATTTCGTGGTAGTGAATTATGATGAACTTCATATATACTATAAAACTCATCGCACAGACTACGTATAAAATATAATATTGATCATCATGGTTATATGAAAAAACAAAGAACATGAATACATTTGAACTAATTAGAACCATATTATTTTCGTTATAGGTCATCATGATTATATAAAAGATAACAAAAATCATATATATTTGAATAAATTAGAATTATATTATTTTTAGTAATATTCATTTCCGGTTATTCTTTTAGGGCCATATATATATATTTTTTTAATATGTACCATATTATAGTTCACGTAAATACAATATAAATGTTTAAAGTTCATTACTATAATATTTTTTGTAAACATAAATCAAAATAGTCATGTTATTATGATTACATCATTTTAGAACATACAGTCATGAACGTGATTTTGTTACTTTGTATCTTAATAGACAAAATGATAAATATCTAAGAATTTCCACCGAAGTCAAGCTTCAACTTATTATAATTTTCTTAAATGCAAGAATTTCCATCTAGTTAAATTTAAAATATAAAATTGAGGAAGTTAAAGACAATGTCAGCTGAAATGAAGCAGAAATTAGTAACTCCAATATTTAAGAGTGTGGACCCCTATCGCCACTTTTTTCTCTTACCCTCCAACCACTTCTAACTTTTTCAGAATATTATATTCAAATCCTTTTTCTTTAATTAAAGTCCAGCTCCTCTTATTAATAACCAAAATGTGATTTATTAGTAACAAATTAATTTTATTTAATTTATTGTCTCAAATTAAAATGAGCAATAATAGGAAAAAAACAATATACAAATTTTTTTTTGCCGAATAAAATTATTCAATAGTAAAGAAAGTTTTTGATAAACCTGTTGATATCTCCTTGAAAAAAACATGTTGATATTTACAAGAATAGTATTGTTATAAATTTTACTTAAATTGTCACTGTACTTCACTCTATTTTAATCATAACTTTTTTTTTTTGCTTCTGTATCAATGATTACAAAACAGTAAAACAGGAAGTATGAAAATGTGCATCATTCAAAGTTTAGTTTTGCACAACTAAAATAGGGGATTTACATATTTACCCTTTCTTAAATTTGAAATTACATATTTACCCTTCTTAAAATTAAAATATCATATTTATCCTTTCATAAATCTAAAATATCATATTTACCCAAAAATTAAAAACCATCCAATTTCTCCGTTAAAATTAACGGTCAACTATTTTATCCTTTACATATTTACCCTTCTAAAAATCCAAAATATCATATTTACCTTTTAAAAATAAAAATATCATATTTATCCAAATAATATAATAATGTAATCTCATAGATAACAATATAAACACAAAAAATACATCAATAACATTCTAAAAGATAATCATTCTACCAATCTCAAATGACAAAAATAAAAATGTAAAAATATAGATTCATTACAAAAATATAATCATAACTAAAAATATTATTAAATTGTAGGGTATGATTTCTTCTTGTCGAGTGAGTAAGGATACGTATGTCATTTTATTGTTGAGAGGATAAATATGATATTTTTATTTTTAAAGATGTAAATACAATATTTTGGATTTTTAGAAGGGTAAATATACAAAAGGTAAAATAGTAATTTTAAATGTTGACCGTTAAATTTAACGGAGAAATTTGATGATTTTTAATTTTTGGCCAAATATGATATTTTAGATTTATGAAGGGATAAATATGATATTTTAATTTTAAGAAGAATAAATATGTTATTTTAAGTTTAACAAAGAGTAAATACGTTGATCCCCCACTGAAATATGTACGAGATTGATCTTTCCATTATGGGAAATATTCTAAATTACACAGCTGATGCGAACAGCATCAAGTATTCAAGTTCATCGACATATGTTTAAACTATCAATATTTTGAACTTTGGGAATGGCAAGTTTGTGGGTACAAAGGAGACTTTGAGATACTGACTGAGAGGGTACTCGCACTGAGAGTTCTGTGATATATTTTTTTTTATAATAATTTTTTTTTTCAAAAAAATATTTTGGATATTTGTTAACTAATAATTTTAAAAGAATATTTTGAATATTTTTTAATTAATAAATATTTTTTATAAGATTGAAATGTATATTTCTCAATTTAATGTTGGGCAAAATAAAAAATTGTATAGATAAATACCAGATCTTCCATTAACTTTTGCTTCTCTTTCCCTAATTAATCATGGCATTAGTCATCATATTGTCCCTAAGCCACTAGAATAGGGGAGAAAGCGAATTGTGTACGGCGGATTATGTAGACAAGGTTCAAACTAAATTACGTGGTCCAAAAATTTATTTTTTTTTTATTTTTTTTTAATTTTTAGTGGTAGCAATGAAAAATTGTACTTGGGGATTCATTTTTATCATTAACAATTTCCCTTCTTTTTCATTGTCTAAATACGTTATTGAAAAGTACAAAGATAAAATATCGTTTATCTAATCTTCAATCATACAACACTTACAATTAACAATAATATACTTAGTTTTTACCAGTGTTTAAAATTGCGGCGATATTACGGCGATATTGCAGAAATTACGGTATGATATTTAAAATCGCAATTTCGCAATGAACTAATGCGGCTTATAGCGTTTTTGTGTTATTGTGGAAATTGCGGCCGAAATATCGGCGAGATATCGCTTAAATTGCGGATATATCGGATTATTGCGGATCCATTAACATCCAAATCCGGTAACAAGAAAAATATTAATTTGCAAATACATTATCTAATATATCCAAACTCATTCAGCCCCCACTACATAACCGATCCATTATACTCATTTAATCCATTAAACGCTTCATTGCAAACCCAATAACTTATTAGACCCATTCACCCAGTATATTGTTTTCATCACAGAGAAGGGAAAGAACAAAGAAAGAAACCATCGTGAGTCGAGGAGGAGCCTTTTGCTGCTCTTTGCTTCTCCCTGCCGCCGGTTTGTGGCTCAAACCAGTGAACTCTCGCCACCAGGTGGAAGAGAAGAAGCCAAGGAAGCTTCTCCAAGTTGTGATTTCTTCAATTTTGCCCTATTTCTCTCAATTTCGGGTTGAATTAGGTATTGATTTTTTTTAGTTTTTTTGGAAAAATTGTTTAGCAAATGATTGTGTGATGCATATATAACCTTTAAATTGTTTCAATTTCATCTATAAAAGTATCAATTTCATAATTTTGAATTAGGTATTGAATTAGATATATGGCTTGTGCATATTTGTAGGATGTCAACGAAAAATTCTACAAACAAACCCAAATCCAAAGATCCCGGATGGGAGTATGCTTTTCGCGCGGACCCTAGTAACTCGTTAAGGGTCGGTTGTGAATTTTGCAAGAACGTATATGGAGGAGGTATAACCCGGTTAAAAAATTACCTTGCGGGGATTCAAGGAGATGTCGTTCCTTGTGTTAGTGTCACCGAAGAAGTACGGAAGAGAATGACGATTCATGCGACGAAGAAGATGATGATCACGAAAATGATATTTCATCCGCCGAAGAGTAAGAAATTAGTCGTAGTTGCGTGTTTGTTTTTGAGAACTAACTATGTATTTTGTGTTGTTATTGTTATTTTGAAGTTTCATGTTTTAATTAGGATTGTGTTTTATTAATTATGAACATTTATGTGTCTAATTCTGTGGCAAATAGTTCCTGCCAAATGCCCCCTCTAATTATTTTTCTATGATTGAAATATATAATTTTGAGAGTTAATTTAGTGATATAATTTTGAGATTTTTTTTGTGAATATATATAAAATATACCATAATTATTACATAAATTAATATCGCGACAGAAATCCGCAATAAGGATATTGCGGCGCAATTGCACCCGCAAACGCAATCCGCAACAAAAAATACCCGGCCACAATGGACCGCAATATCGCAGTTTAAAACATTGGTTTTTACAGAATTACAGAAAAATATTTCATGTGATATTATAATTCTTATTCTTATATATTAAATAACAAGATATTTTGTATGAAAATAATTATTATTACTAATAACATTAATCATATAAACTAATTTACCATGTAAATAATAAACTATTTAGTGTGTAGGATTTTTTTTTAATTATATACGCTTGTTCGCCGAAAAATGAAATAATGGAATGGTGGGAGGATGTTTATTCCATTTCATAATTCAATGTTGCAAATAGCGTGTATCGGTCCGTAGCGTGGTGATCATTTTTCGTAGGGATAGCGAGTAGCGTGCGCAATTGCGAGAGTTATTGCGGATGATATGATTTGTAGTGCACAAAATAATTCATGAAATATATGAAAATGAGCATGTTCAATAAGTCAAAACATTTCTACCTAAATAATAGACGGAGGTTTTTTGATTTATTTGTCAACCAAAACACTTTTTAATTATTAAAAATTTCATGAAATAATTTTTCTTAATTAAATTCATTTGATTTTTTATAAATTAATCTAAAAATATTTTATTTGGCCGTAGCGAGCTACAAAACCGCAACACGTAGCGTTTTGCCTCTAAACTAAACTATATCGGTGTTGCGTAGCGTTGAGCGAAGCTATTTTGAACCATGATTTTATTTCACAAGTATTCGGTAAGGTAATATATAAAAATTAATTTACAAAATGAAAATAATTATTAGTGCCGAAAAATGAGTTGAGATAGAATGATGAAATATTTTTACTCCATTCCATGATTTGATTTACATTTACTTTGTTCCGTGATTTAAGAAAATTTCACTAATCCACCACTTAAATCATTTAATTCCATGCTTGATCGGTTGGCATAAAC
The DNA here is from genome assembly GCA_946800325.1 of Luzula sylvatica. Taxonomy (NCBI): domain Eukaryota; kingdom Viridiplantae; phylum Streptophyta; class Magnoliopsida; order Poales; family Juncaceae; genus Luzula; species Luzula sylvatica. The sequence goes on along the minus strand of OX326959.1, from coordinate 34,144,314 downwards.
TAGTTAATTCACTATTCAATTTTTCTATCACGGTACCGACAAAGTTTTTTTAAAAACAAAAATTTGTATTCATTACAAATTATAATAAATAAAAATTCATCCAAATGTATCAAGTTCTATATAGTAATAATTAAATTAAATTTTATAATTCAAAAACATATTGGAGCAATATACTTAATTAAAGGTAGTAACTATTCATCACGAAATGTAGATTCACATGTCCGGCAAAGTAACTGGAAGTATATCATATATCTACAAAATATAAAATAAATAAATTTAAAAAGTAAAGACCACACATTTCGAAAAAAGTCCGATGAATTAAAAAACGCATATCATATATGTATAAACATATTTTATATCTAAAATGATATATCTCAAAAGAACCAACCATGCATAATACTTCGAAATATATTACATTTAAAAACAAATTCACACAACCAATAAAGCGTATATCATACATCTAAATACATATATTTCCTATTATAATCAAGATATATATTATATTTGAAAAAATATATATTAAAAAAATTATATTGATAAATAACCGGTATTATTTGAAAATTTGGCGGAATTACTCTTGAAATATCAATATGAATTAGAATTAGGGTCCATACCTTTACGAGTGGACCAAGTCTGGTCTCTGAATTCTCACCTCGCAGTCTCGAGTCTTTCTTTCTCTCACGCCGTTCACATTTTACTGTTGAGCTGGAAATCTGTGTCAGGTCTGAATAAATGGTTAGAGAGAAAGAAACGTGGCCCAAAGTGATAGGGCAATGCCCCTGTATACCAACAGTACACTGCACACTGTCTCCCTCTGTTTTTCTCTGAGTTCCCAGCCTTTTGGGCTCATCCATGCCTCATTTATTCCAACCACCATTTTTATCCCTTTCTTCTCTTGGATTTTAGTGCTACTTTTTCTCGAATTCCAATTTCCTTTTCGTTTCTACTTTCCACTATTCCAATTCGGGGTTTTTTCATTTCTTTATTTCTGTAGAGTTCTTCACACACTTTTAGCTTTATCCATTTATATCGCTTTTACACAAACTACCATTTCTATTCCTTCTTCTTCTTGTTCCTCTACAGGGCGAAGATTCTTCGCTTGTTTTCGTTTTATCTAAATAAATAAATACCCATTTCGTATCTTCTTTGTTTAATTCCATTTGTGGGTTCTGTTTGCTTCTATTAAAATTCTTTTTGGTGCTATTTTCGCCTTCTTTCCTCTATTTTTTTAATGTTTTGTTTAATTGGTTTCTACTTTTCTTGGAAAAGAGAAAAGTTTTGTTATTCGTTGGTCAAGAGAGCTCATGTACTTTGAATATATTCTCCATCATTTTTCTACATCTTTTTTCTCTTCTCCTGTTCCCCATTTCCTTTTATAGCTTTTCTGTCCCTTCTTATTTGGTTCAATTAGTCCTTTGTTACAGAGAGAGAGAGAGAGAGAGAAAGAGAAATACACTCGTTTTCCTAAAAAATGGATTGGACCAATGATACCAAAATGGGAACGCACTGCAATTGGGGTTATGATGCAGCTCTAGTGCCTCAAAACAGTTCTTCTACAATGGATTGCTCTGTTGATCTCAGATTAGGCCATTTATCCAGTTTTGGGTCTAATCCACTTTCAATGGGATCCATGGTGATCCCCACGAGTCAGTCCCTCGCCACGGCATTACCATTATCGAACCCAATACAAAGAAGGCAAAGGGAAAGAGAGGTTTACTGTTTGGCTGAGGGGTGTAATGCAGATTTGTCCAAGTGTAGGGACTATCATAGAAAACATAAAGTTTGCGAGACTCATTCGAAAACTGCTGTGGTTATTGTTGGTGGCAAGGAACAGAGGTTCTGTCAGCAGTGTAGCAGGTAAATCATTTTCAATAAATATTTTGGCTTCTTCATAAACTTTGTTTAGTTTTGGTGTTCCTTTTAAAGTTTTAGCTTAAGTTCATGCAATAGCAAACCCTGAAATTCTTGTTTGTGCTCTGTATCATGTTATTATTGAAAGTTTTGGACCAAATTTTTAAGATTTTTGTATATGGGCCTTTCTCATTTGCTTTTTTTGGATCAATTTGGTAGAATTATTTTTTTGATTGAATTAATTTGTTGAATGAAATTATTTTGTTTGTTTAAAATTAGATTTTATACCATTTTCAAAATTCATTCCTAAATCCTAAATCCTAAACCCTAATACCCAATTGCACCTTGAACATTTACAATTTGTATGAATGTATATTGTATAGTGGTGGTGTCGAATCCAAACTTTTTAGTAATTAAACTTTTTCTTCTTAATTGTAAAATGTGACGAAGGTTTCATTCAGTGGCGGAGTTTGATGCGCAGAAAAGAAGCTGCAGGAAGCGTCTCCTCTTTCATAACCGTCGTCGCAGAAAGCCCCTCCATGATGATTCTCTATCTTCCAGGGGCCTTTTCCCAAATCACCATGGTATGTGAACTTTTTCTTTTACAATCACACGAAGCATATCATATATCAACATTTTCCTCTGAATGTAAATATATTGTTATATCACATATTGTTTTGTTTTGTTTTTCAGGGGCAAGAACGTCATCATATCAACAAATATATTCCTCCGTAGACGCAATAACAGAGCCGATCAGAATGGCCTACCCGCAACGAAATGACCATTCTGCCCTCCATGCCAGCTCAGCCCTAAACAACAATGTTTTCAACATGCCAAGCACCTATCTCGGATCAATGGGCTCGACACGTCAAGAACTTCCACCCGTATCCGATTGTGCTCTCTCTCTTCTGTCAGCGCCGTACCAGCCAAGCCAGAATCAATTACAAATTTGCCACTCTCTCCAAATGCAAGAAAATCAATTCCATGCTGGTTTGAATGTTAGTGTGATGCATGTTTCAGAAGGGGTTTCTCTTACTGGGTTTCATTATAACGGGTTGTACCAAGTTAGTGAAGAAGGACCCTCAAATGGTTCTATTGGCCTTTCTCTTCCCTTTTCGTGGCAGTAATTTAACTTTGGTCCTTGTTTTTTCGTTTTGTTTGAACTTTTCAATTAGGAAGTCCAATAGCTTTATGTTTTTTTGTATTGTATGAAACTCTTTAGAATTCAAAGGATAATTATTCTTGTTTAATGATATGCAGTAGCTTTTTTTACTGTTTAGTTCTCAGTTTTATTTAGCCCGAGAAATTCATGAATTAGATATGTATAAAAAGAGTGCTAAAAGATAATTAACAATTACAAGAGTGCTAAAAGTTAATTCAAAGTAGAGTTTGGTTAAGCCATTTCCATGATAAATCAAATATAATTTGATCCAAACAGAACATTAGGTCCGTTCGGCAACTATATAATACAGTGGGATAGAGGATTAAATGAGCAATTTGGTGAAAATTTACGTAGTAAAATATTCGATCCAAACAATCTCAAAACACGTTATTTGAACTTCCCAGAGTGTTAAAACAATTTTATGAATCGAAAATTAAAATTTCTCAGTGTTAGTAAAATTTGGTGAAAAATTATGTAGTAAAAAATACGATACAAATGATCTAAAAACACGTTATTTGAATTCCTCAAATCGTAAAAAGATTGCTATGAATCAAATGGAAAACTTTCTTAGTGTTTGTACAATTTTGTGAAAAGTTACGTAGTAAAAAAATCGATCCAAACCATCTCAAAAACACATTATTTGGGCTCCTCGGAGCGATAAAAGATTGTTATGAATCGAAAAATAAACTTTCTTAGTGTTTATAAAATTTGGTGAAAAGTTATGTAGTAAGAAATACGATACAAATGATCTAAAAACACGTTATTTGAACTCCTCAAAGCGTAAAAAGATTTCTATGAATCGAAAAGAAAATTTTCTTAGTGTTTCGTACAATTTGGTGCAAATTTACGTAGTAAAATATACGATGCAAATGATCTAAAAACACGTTATTTGAACTCATCAAATCGTAAAAAGAATGCTATGAGTTCAAAAGAAAAGTTTCTCAGTGTTTGTACAATTTGGTGAAAAGTTACGTAGTAAAAAATTCGATCCAAACAATCTAAAAACACGTTATTTGGACTCCTCAGAGTGTTAAAAGAGTGTTTTGAATCGAAAAACAAATTTTCATAGTGTTTTGTAAAATTTGGTGAAAAGTTATGTAGTAAGAAATACGATACAAATGATATAAAAACACGTTATTTGAACTCCTCAAAGCGTAAAAAGATTTCTATAAATCGAAAAGAAAATTTTCTTAGTGTTTGTACAATTTGGTGAAAAGTTATGTCTTAAAAGATTCGATCTCAACCATCTTAAAAATACGTTATTTGGACTCCTCGGAGGGTTGAAAGATTGTTATGAATCGAAAAACAAACTTTCTTAGTGTTTAAAAAATTTGGTGAAAAGTTATGTAGTAAAAAATACGATACAAATGATCTAAAAACATGTTATTTGAAATCCTCAAAGCGTAAAATGTTGCTATGAATCGAAAAGAAAACTTTCTTAGTGTTTGTACAATTTGGTGAAAAATTACGTAGTAAAAGATTCGATCCAAATCATCTCAAAACACGTCATTTGAGCTCCTTAAAGCGTAAAAAGATTGCTATGACTCGAAAAGAAACTTTCTTAGTGTTTGTACAATTTGGTGAAAATTTACGTAGTAAAAGATTCGATCCAAATCATCGCAAAACGCGTTATTTGGGCTCCTCGGAGCGTTAAAAGATTGTTATGAATCGAAAAACAAACTTTCTTAGTGTTTATATAATTTGGTAAAAAGTTATGTAGTAAAATATACGATACAAATGATCTAAAAACACGTTATTTGAACTCCTCAAAGCATAAAAAAATTGCTATGAGTTGAAAAGAAAACTTTCTTAGTGTTTGTACAATTTGGTGAAAAGTTACGTAGAAAAAGATTCGATCCAAACCATCTCAAAACACGTTATTTTGACTCCTGAGAGTGTTAAAAGAATGTTATGAATCGAAAAACAAACTTTCTTAGTGTTTATAAAGTTTGATGAAAAGTTATGTAGTAAGAAATACGGTACAAATAATCTAAAAACACGTTATTTGAACTCCAAAAAGGGTAAAAAGATTGCTATGAATTGAAAATGAAACTTTCTTAGTGTTTGTACAATTTGGTGAAATGTTACGTAGTAAAAGATTCGATCCAAACCATCTCAAAAACACATTATTTGGGCTCCTCGGAGCGTTAAAAGATTGTTATGAATCGAAAAATAAACCTTCTTAGTGTTTATAAAATTTGGTCAAAACTTATGTAGTAAAAGATACGATACAAATGATATACAAACACGTTATTTGTACTCCTCAAATCGTAAAAAGATTGTTATGAATAAAAAAAAAAACTTCTTAGTGTTTGTACAATTTGGTGCAAAGTTACGTAGTAAAAGATTCGATCCAACCATCTTAAAAACACATTATTTGAACTCCTCGGAGCGTTGAAAGATTGTTATGAATCGAAAAACAAACTTTCTTTGTGTTTATGAAATTTGGTGAAAAGTTATGTAGTAAAAGATACGATACAAATGATCTAAAACATGTTATATGAATTCCTCAAAGTGTAAATAGATTGCTATATGAATCGAAAAGAAAACTTTCTTAGTGTTTGTGCAATTTGGTGAAAAGTTACATAGTAAAAGATTTGATCAAAATCATCTCAAAAACACATTATCTGAGCTCCTCAGAGCGTAAAAAGATTGATTTGAATAAAAAAGAAAACTTTCTTAGTGTGTGTACAATTTGGTGAAAAGTTACGTAGTAAAAGATTCGATCCAAATCATCTCAAAAACACGTTATTTGGGCTCCTCAGATAGTTAAAAGATTGTTATGAATCGAAAAGCAAACTTTCTTAGTGTTTATGAAATTTGGTGAAAAGTTATGTTGTAAAAGATACGATACAAATGATCTAAAAACGTTTTATTTGAACTCCTCAAACCGTAAAAAGATTGCTATCGATCGAAAAGAAAAGTTTGTAAGTGTTTGTACAATTTGGTGAAAAGTTACGTAGTAAAAAATTTGATCCAAATCATCTAAAAAACACGCTATTTGAGCTCCTCAAAACATAAAAAGATTGCTATGAATCGAAAAAAAAACTTTCTTAGTGTTTGTGCAATTTTGTGAAAAGTTACATAGTAAAAGATTTGATCAAAATCATCCCAAAAACACGTTATCTGACATCCTCAAAGCGTGAAAAGAATGCTACGAATCGAAAGGAAAACTTTCTTAGTGTTTGTACAATTTGGTGGAAAGTTACGTAGTAAAAGATTCCATCCAAATCATCTCAAAAACACGTTATTTGTTCTCCTCAGATAGTTAAAAGATTTTAACGCTTTGAGGAGTTCAAATAATGTGTTTCTATAACTTTTCACCAAATTTCACAAACACTAAGAAAGTTTGTGTTTCTATTTCAAAACCAGATTTTAACGCTTTGAGGAGTTCAAATAACGTGTTTTTAGATCATTTGTATCGTATCTTTTAGTACATAACTTTTCACCAAATTTCACAAACATTAAGAAAGTTTGTTTTTAGATTCAAAACAAGATTTTAACGCTTTGAGGAGTTCAAATAACATGGTTTTAGATCATTTGTATCGTATCTTTTAGTACATAACTTTTCACCAAATTTCAAAAACACTAAGAAAGTTTGTTTTTCGATTCAAAACTAGATTTTAACGCTTTGAGGACTTCAAATAACGTGTTTCTAGATCATTTGTATCGTATCTTTTACTACATAACTTTTCACCAAATTTCACAAACACTAAGAAAGTTTGTTTTTCGATTCAAAACAAACTTTCAACGCTTTTAGAAGTTCAAATAACGTGTTTTTAGATCATTTGTATGGTATCTTTTACTACATACGTTTTCACCAAATTGTACAAACACTAAGAAAGTTTTCTTTTCAATTAATAGCAATCTTTTTAGGCTTTGAGGAGTTCAAATAACGTGTTTTTAGATCATTTCCATCGTATCTTTTACTACATAATTTTTCACAAAATTTTACAAACACTAAGAAAGATTGATTTTCGATTCATAACAATCTTTTAACGCTCTCAGGAGTCCAAATAACGTCTTTTTGAGATGGTTTGGAACGAATCTTTTACTACGTAACTTTTCACGAAATTGTACAAACACTAAACAAAATTCTTTTCGATCTCATAGCAATCTTGTAACGCTTTGAGTAATTCAAATAACGTGTTTTTAGATCACTTGTATCGTATCTTTTACTACATAACTTTTCACCGAATTTCACAAACACTAAGAAAGATTGTTTTTCGATTCAAAACAAGATATTAAAGCTTTCAGGAGTTCAAATAACGTGTTTTTAGATCATTTCTATCGTATCTTTTACTACATAACTTTTCACCAAATTTCACAAACACTAAGAAAGTTTGTTTTTCGATTCAAAACAATATTTTAACGCTTTGAGGAGTTCAAATAACGTGTTTTTAGATCATTTGTATCGTATCTTTTACTACATAACTTTTCACCAAATTTCACAAACACTAAGAAAGTTTGTGTTTCTATTTCAAAACCAGATTTTAACGCTTTGAGGAGTTCAAATAACGTGTTTTTAGATCATTTGTATCGTATCTTTTAGTACATAACTTTTCACCAAATTTCGCAAACACTAAGAAAGTTTGTTTTTCGATTCAAAACAAGATTTTAACACTTTTAGGAGTTCAAATAACATGTTTTTAGATCATTTGTATCGTATCTTTTAGTACATAACTTTTCACCAAATTTCACAAACACTAAGAAAGTTTGTTTTTCGATTCAAAACAAGATTTTAACGCTTTGAGGAGTTCAAATAACATGTTTTTAGATCATTTGTATCGTATCTTTTAGTACATAACTTTTCACCAACTTTCACAAACACTAAGAAAGTTTGTTTTTCGATTCAAAACAAGATTTTACCGCTTTGAGGAGTTCAAATAACGTGTTTTTAGATCATTTGTATTGTATCTTTTACTACATAACTTTTCACCAAATTTCACAAACTCTAGGAAAGTTTCTTTTTCGATTCAAAACAAGATTTTAACGCTTTGAGGAGTTCAAATAACGTGTTTTTAGATCATTTCTATCGTATCTTTTACTACATAACTTTTCACCAAATTTCACAAACACTAAGAAAGTTTGTTTTTCGATTCAAAACAAGATTTTAACGCTTTGAGGAGTTCAAATAACATGGTTTTAGATCATTTGTATCGTATCTTTTAGTACATAACTTTTTACCAAATTTCAAAAACACTAAGAAAGTTTGTGTTTCTATTTCAAAACCAGATTTTAACGCTTTGAGGAGTTCAAATAACGTGTTTTTAGATCATTTGTATCGTATCTTTTAGTATATAACTTTTCACCAAATTTCACAAACACTAAGAAAGTTTGTTTTTCGATTCAAAACAAGATTTTAACGCTTTGAGGAATTCAAAACAAGATTTTAACGCTTTGATGAGTTCAAATAACATGTTTTTAGATCATTTGTATCGTATCTAGTACATAACTTTTCACCAAATTTCACAAACATTAAGAAAGTTTGTTTTTCGATTCGAAACAAGATTTTAACGCTTTGAGGAGTTCAAATAACATGGTTTTAGATCATTTGTATCGTATCTTTTACTACGTACTTTTCACCAAATTTCACAAACACTAAGAAAGTTTGTTTTTCGATTTCAAAACCAGATTTTAACGCTTTGAGGAGTTCAAATAACGTGTTTTTAGATCATTTGTATCGTATCTTTTAGTACATAACTTTTCACCAAATTTCACAAACACTAAGAAAGTTTGTTTTTCGATTCAAAACAAGATTTTAACGCTTTGAGGAGTTCAAATAACGTGTTTTTAGATCATTTGTATTGTATCTTTTACTACATAACTTTTCACCAAATTTCACAAACTCTAAGAAAGTTTCTTTTTCGATTCAAAACAAGATTTTAACGCTTTGAGGAGTTCAAATAACGTGTTTTTAGATCATTTCTATCGTATCTTTTACTACATAACTTTTCACCAAATTTCACAAACACTAAGAAAGTTTGTTTTTCGATTCAAAACAAGATTTTAACGCTTTGAGGAGTTCAAATAACATGGTTTTAGATCATTTGTATCGTATCTTTTAGTACATAACTTTTTACCAAATTTCAAAAACACTAAGAAAGTTTGTGTTTCTATTTCAAAACCAGATTTTAACGCTTTGAGGAGTTCAAATAACGTGTTTTTAGATCATTTGTATCGTATCTTTTAGTACATAACTTTTCACCAAATTTCACAAACACTAAGAAAGTTTGTTTTTCGATTCAAAACAAGATTTTAACGCTTTGAGGAGTTCAAAACAAGATTTTAACGCTTTGAGGAGTTCAAATAACATGGTTTTAGATCATTTGTATCGTATCTTTTAGTACATAACTTTTCACCAAATTTCAAAAACACTAAGAAAGTTTGTTTTTCGATTCAAAACAAGATTTTAACACTTTGAGGAGTTCAAATAACATGTATTTAGATCATTTGTATCGTATCTTTTAGTACATAACTTTTCACCAAATTTCAGAAACACTAAGAAAGTTTGTTTTTCGAATCAAAACAAGATTTTAACTCTTTGAGGAGTTCAAATAACATGTTTTTAGATCATTTGTATCGTATCTTTTAGTACATAACTTTTCACCAAATTTCACAAACACTAAGAAAGTTTGTTTTTCGATTCAAAACAAGATTTTAACGCTTTGAGGAGTTCAAATAACGTGTTTTTAGATCATTTGTATTGTATCTTTTACTACATAACTTTTCACCAAATTTCACAAACTCTGGGAAAGTTTCTTTTTCGATTCAAAACAAGATTTTAACGCTTTGAGGAGTTCAAATAACGTGTTTTTAGATCATTTCTATCGTATCTTTTACTACATAACTTTTCACCAAATTTCACAAACACTAAGAAAGTTTGTTTTTCGATTCAAAACAAGATTTTAACGCTTTGAGGAGTTCAAATAACATGGTTTTAGATCATTTGTATCGTATCTTTTAGTACATAACTTTCTACCAAATTTCAAAAACACTAAGAAAGTTTGTGTTTCTATTTCAAAACCAGATTTTAACGCTTTGAGGAGTTCAAATAACGTGTTTTTAGATCATTTGTATCGTATCTTTTAGTATATAACTTTACACCAAATTTCACAAACACTAAGAAAGTTTGTTTTTCGATTCAAAACAAGATTTTAACGCTTTGAGGAATTCAAAACAAGATTTTAACGCTTTGATGAGTTCAAATAACATGTTTTTAGATCATTTGTATCGTATCTAGTACATAACTTTTCACCAAATTTCACAAACATTAAGAAAGTTTGTTTTTCGATTCGAAACAAGATTTTAACGCTTTGAGGAGTTCAAATAACATGGTTTTAGATCATTTGTATCGTATCTTTTACTACGTACTTTTCACCAAATTTCACAAACACTAAGAAAGTTTGTTTTTCGATTTCAAAACCAGATTTTAACGCTTTGAGGAGTTCAAATAACGTGTTTTTAGATCATTTGTATCGTATCTTTTAGTACATAACTTTTCACCAAATTTCACAAACACTAAGAAAGTTTGTTTTTCGATTCAAAACAAGATTTTAACGCTTTGAGGAGTTCAAATAACGTGTTTTTAGATCATTTGTATTGTATCTTTTAATACATAACTTTTCACCAAATTTCACAAACTCTAAGAAAGTTTCTTTTTCGATTCAAAACAAGATTTTAACGCTTTGAGGAGTTCAAATAACGTGTTTTTAGATCATTTCTATCGTATCTTTTACTACATAACTTTTCACCAAATTTCACAAACACTAAGAAAGTTTGTTTTTCGATTCAAAACAAGATTTTAACGCTTTGAGGAGTTCAAATAACATGGTTTTAGATCATTTGTATCGTATCTTTTAGTACATAACTTTTTACCAAATTTCAAAAACACTAAGAAAGTTTGTGTTTCTATTTCAAAACCAGATTTTAACGCTTTGAGGAGTTCAAATAACGTGTTTTTAGATCATTTGTATCGTATCTTTTAGTACATAACTTTTCACCAAATTTCACAAACACTAAGAAAGTTTGTTTTTCGATTCAAAACAAGATTTTAACGCTTTGAGGAGTTCAAAACAAGATTTTAACGCTTTGAGGAGTTCAAATAACATGGTTTTAGATCATTTGTATCGTATCTTTTAGTACATAACTTTTCACCAAATTTCAAAAACACTAAGAAAGTTTGTTTTTCGATTCAAAACAAGATTTTAACACTTTGAGGAGTTCAAATAACATGTATTTAGATCATTTGTATCGTACCTTTTAGTACATAACTTTTCACCAAATTTCAGAAACACTAAGAAAGTTTGTTTTTCGAATCAAAACAAGATTTTAACGCTTTGAGGAGTTCAAATAACATGTTTTTAGATCATTTGTATCGTATCTTTTAGTACATAACTTTTCACCAAATTTCACAAACACTAAGAAAGTTTGTGTCTCTATTTCAAAACCAGATTTTAACCCTTTGAGGAGTTCAAATAACGTGGTTTTAGAATATTTGTATCGTATCTTTTAGTACATAACTTTTCACCAAATTTCGCAAACACCAAGAAATTTTGTTTTTCGATTCAAAACAAGATTTTAACACTTTGAGGAGTTCAAATAACATGTTTTTAGATCATTTGTATCGTATCTTTTAGTACATAACTTTTCACCAAATTTCGCAAACACTAAGAAAGTTTGTTTTTCGATTCAAAACAAGATTTTAACACTTTGAGGAGTTCAAATAATATGTTTTTAGATCATTTGTATCGTATCTTTTAGTACATAACTTTTCACCAAATTTCAAAAACACTTAGAAAGTTTGTTTTTCGATTCAAAACAAGATTTTAACGTTTTGAGGATTTCAAATAACGTGTTTCTAGATCATTTGTATCGTATCTTTTACTACATAACTTTTCACCAAATTTCGAAAACACAAAGAAAGTTTATTTTTCGATTCAAAACAAACTTTCAACGCTTTGAGGAGTTCAAATAACGTGTTTTTAGATCACTTGTATCATATGTTTTACTACATAACTTTTCACCGAATTTCACAAACACTAAGAAAGATTTTTTTCGATTCAAAACAAGATATTAACGCTTTGAGGAGTTCAAATAACGTGTTTTTAGATCATTTGTATCGTATCTTTTACTACATAACTTTTCACCAAATTTCACAAACACTAAGAAAGTTTGTGTTTCTATTTCAAAACCAGATTTTAACGCTTTGAGGAGTTCAAATAACGTGTTTTTAGATCATTTGTATCGTATCTTTTAGTACATAACTTTTCTCCAAATTTCGCAAACACTAAGAAAGTTTGTTTTTCGATACAAAACAAGATTTTAACACTTTGAGGAGTTCAAATAACATGGTTTTAGATCATTTGTATCGTATCTTTTAGTACATAACTTTTCACCAAATTTAAAAAACAATAAGAAAGTTTGTTTTTCGATTCAAAACAAGATTTTAACGCTTTGAGGAGTTCAAATAACGTGTTTCTAGATCATTTGTATCGTATCTTTTACTACATAACTTTTCACCAAATTTCACAAACACTAAGAAAGTTTATTTTTCGATTCAAAACAAACTTTCAACGCTTTGAGGAGTTCAAATAACGTGTTTTTAGATCATTTGTATCATATCTTTTACTACATAACTTTTCACCGAATTTCACAAACACTAAGAAAGATTGTTTTTCGATTCAAAACAAGATATTAACGCTTTGAGGAGTTCAAATAACGTGTTTTTAGATCATTTGTATCGTATGTTTTACTACAAAACTTTTCACCAAATTTCACAAACACTAAGGAAGTTTGTGTTTCCATTTCAAAACCAGATTTTTAACGCATTGAGGAGTTCAAATAACGTGTTTTTAGATCATTTGTATCGTATCTTTTAGTACATAACTTTTCACCAAATTTCGCAAACACTAAGAAAGTTTGTTTTTCGATTCAAAACAAGATTTTAACGCTTTGAGGAGTTCAAATAACATGTTTTTAGATCATTTGTATCGTATCTTATAGTACATAACTTTTCACCAAATTTCACAAACATTAAGAAAGATTGTTTTTCGAATCAAAACAAACTTTCAACGCTTTTAGGAGTTCAAATAACCTGTTTTTAGATCATTTGTATGGTATCTTTTACTACATAACTTTTCACCAAATTGTACAAACACTAAGAAAGTTTTCTTTTCAATTAATAGCAATCTTTTTACGCTTTGAGGAGTTCAAATAACGTGTTTTTAGATCATTTGCATCGTATCTTTTACTACATAATTTTTCACAAAATTTTACAAACACTAAGAAAGATTGATTTTCGATTCATAACAATCTTTTAACGCTCTGAGGAGTCCAAATAACGTCTTTTTGAGATGGTTTGGAACGAATCTTTTACTACGTAACTTTTCACGAAATTGTACAAACACTAAAAAAAATTCTTTTCGAACTCATAGCAATCTTGTAACGCTTTGAGTAATTCAAATAACGTGTTTTTAGATCACTTGTATCGTATCTTTTACTACATAACTTTTCACCAAATTTCGCAAGCACTAAGAAAGTTTGTTTTTCGATTCAAAACAAGATTTTAAGATTTTGAGGAGTTCAAATAACATTTTTTTCGATCATTTGTATCGTATATTTTAGTACATAACTTTTCACCAAATTTCACAAACACAAAGATAGTTTGTTTTTCGATTCAAAACAAGATTTTAACGCTTTGAGGAGTTCAAATAACATGGTTTTAGATCATTTGTATCGTATCTTTTAGTACATAACTTTTCACCAAATTTCAAAAACACTAAGAAAGTTTGTTTTTCGATTCAAAACAAGATTTTAACGGTTTGAGGAGTTCAAATAACGTGTTTCTAGATCATTTGTATCGTATCTTTTACTACATAACTTTTCAACAAATTTCACAAACTCTAAGAAAGTTTCTTTTTCGATTCAAAACAAGATTTCAACGCTTTGAGTAGTTCAAATAACGTGTTTTTAGATCACTTGTATCATATCTTTTACTACATAACTTTTCACGGAATTTCACAAACACTAAGAAAGTTTGTTTTTCGATTCAAAACAAGATTTTAACGCTTTGAGGAGTTCAAATAACATGGTTTTAGATCATTTGTATCGTATCTTTTAGTACATAACTTTTTACCAAATTTCAAAAACACTAAGAAAGTTTGTGTTTCTATTTCAAAACCAGATTTTAACGCTTTGAGGAGTTCAAATAACGTGTTTTTAGATCATTTGTATCGTATCTTTTAGTACATAACTTTTCACCAAATTTCACAAACACTAAGAAAGTTTGTTTTTCGATTCAAAACAAGATTTTAACGCTTTGAGGAGTTCAAAACAAGATTTTAACGCTTTGAGGAGTTCAAAAAACATGGTTTTAGATCATTTGTATCGTATCTTTTAGTACATAACTTTTCACCAAATTTCAAAAACACTAAGAAAGTTTGTTTTTCGATTCAAAACAAGATTTTAAAACTTTGAGGAGTTCAAATAACATGTTTTTAGATCATTTGTATCGTATCTTTTAGTACATAACTTTTCACCAAATTTCAGAAACACTAAGAAAGTTTGTTTTTCGAATCAAAACAAGATTTTAACGCTTTGAGGAGTTCAAATAACATGTTTTTAGATCATTTGTATCGTATCTTTTAGTACATAACTTTTCACCAAATTTCACAAACACTAAGAAAGTTTGTGTCTCTATTTCAAAACCAGATTTTAACGCTTTGAGGAGTTCAAATAACGTGGTTTTAGAACATTTGTATCGTATCTTTTAGTACATAACTTTTCACCAAATTTCGCAAACACTAAGAAATTTTGTTTTTCGATTCAAAACAAGATTTTAACACTTTGAGGAGTTCAAATAACATGTTTTTAGATCATTTGTATCGTATCTTTTAGTACATAACTTTTTACCAAATTTCGCAAAAACTAAGAAAGTTTGTTTTTCGATTCAAAACAAGATTTTAACACTTTGAGGAGTTCAAATAATATGTTTTTAGATCATTTGTATCGTATCTTTTAGTACATAACTTTTCACCAAATTTCAAAAACACTAAGAAAGTTTGTTTTTCGATTCAAAACAAGATTTTAACACTTTGAGGAGTTCAAATAACGTGTTTCTAGATCATTTGTATCGTATCTTTTACTACATAACTTTTCACCAAATTTCACGAACACAAAGAAAGTTTATTTTTCGATTCAAAACAAACTTTCAACGCTTTGAGGAGTTCAAATAACGTGTTTTTAGATCACTTGTATCATATCTTTTACTACATAACTTTTCACCGAATTTCACAAACACTAAGAAAGATTTTATTTCGATTCAAAACAAGATATTAACGCTTTGAGGAGTTCAAATAACGTGTTTTTAGATCATTTGTATCGTATCTTTTACTACATAACTTTTCACCAAATTTCACAAACACTAAGAAAGTTTGTGTTTCTATTTCAAAACCAGATTTTAACGCTTTGAGGAGTTCAAATAACGTGTTTTTAGATCATTTGTATCGTATCTTTTAGTACATAACTTTTCTCCAAATTTCGCAAACACTAAGAAAGTTTGTTTTTCGATACAAAACAAGATTTTAACACTTTGAGGAGTTCAAATAACATGGTTTTAGATCATTTGTATCGTATCTTTTAGTACATAACTTTTCACCAAATTTCAAAAACAATAAGAAAGTTTGTTTTTCGATTCAAAACAAGATTTTAACGCTTTGAGGAGTTCAAATAACGTGTTTCTAGATCATTTGTATCGTATCTTTTACTACATAACTTTTCACCAAATTTCACAAACACTAAGAAAGTTTATTTTTCGATTCAAAACAAACTTTCAACGCTTTGAGGAGTTCAAATAACGTGTTTTTAGATCACTTGTATCATATCTTTTACTACATAACTTTTCACCGAATTTCACAAACACTAAGAAAGATTGTTTTTCGATTCAAAACAAGATATTAACGCTTTGAGGAGTTCAAATAACATGTTTTTAGATCATTTGTATCATATCTTTTACTACATAACTTTTCACCAAATTTCACAAACACTAAGAAAGTTTGTTTCTATTTCAAAACCAGATTTTTAAAGCTTTGAGGAGTTCAAATAACGTGTTTTTAGATCATTTGTATCGTATCTTTTAGTACATAACTTTTCACCAAATTTCACAAACACTAAGAAAGTTTGTTTTTCGATTCAAAACAAGATTTTAACGCTTTGAGGAGTTCAAATAAAATGTTTTTAGATCATTTGTATCGTATCTTATAGTACATAACTTTTCACCAAATTTCACAAACATTAAGAAAGTTTGTTTTTCGAATCAAAACAAGATTTTAACACTTCGAGGAGTTCAAATAACATGTTTTTAGATCATTTGTATCATATCTTTTAGTACATAACTTTTCACCAAATTTCACAAACACTAAGAAAGTTTGTTTTTCGATTCAAAACAAGATTTTAACGCTTTGAGGAGTTGAAATAACATGTTTTTAGATCATTTGTATCGTATCTTATAGTACATAAGTTTTCACAAAATTTCACAAACATTAAGAAAGTTTGTTTTTCGATTCGAAACAAGATTTTAACGCTTTGAGGAGTTCAAATAACATGGTTTTAGATCATTTGTATCGTATATTTTAGTTCATAACTTTTCACCAAATTTCGCAAACACTAAGAAAGTTTGTTTTTCGATTCTAAACAAGATTTTAACACTTTGAGGAGTTCAAATAACATGTTTTTAGATCATTTGTATCGTATCTTTTAGTACATAACTTTTCACCAAATTTCAGAAACACTAAGAAAGTTTGTTTTTCGAATCAAAACAAGATTTTAACGCTTTGAGGAGTTCAAATAACATGTTTTTAGATCATTTGTATCGTATCTTTTAGTACATAACTTTTCACCAAATTTCACAAACACTAAGAAAGTTTGTGTCTCTATTTCAAAACCAGATTTTAACGCTTTGAGGAGTTCAAATAACGTGTTTCTAGATCATTTGTATCGTATCTTTTACTACATAACTTTTCACCAAATTTCGCAAACAATAAGAAATTTTGTTTTTTGATTCAAAACAAGATTTTAACACTTTGAGGAGTTCAAATAACATGTTTTTAGATCATTTGTATCGTTTCTTTTAGTACATAACTTTTCACCAAATTTCACAAACACTAAGAAAGTTTGTTTTTCGATTCAAAACAAGATTTTAACGCTTTGAGGAGTTCAAATAACGTGTTTCTAGATCATTTGTATCGTATCTTTTACTACATAACTTTTCACCAAATTTCACAAACACTAAGAAAGTTTATTTTTCGATTCAAAACAAACTTTCAACGCTTTGAGGAGTTCAAATAACGTGTTTTTAGATAACTTGTATCATATCTTTTACTACATAACTTTTCACCGAATTTCACAAACACTAAGAAAGATTGTTTTTCGATTCAAAACAAGATATTAACGCTTTGAGGAGTTCAAATAACATGTTTTTAGATCATTTGTATCATATCTTTTACTACATAACTTTTCACCAAATTTCACAAACACTAAGAAAGTTTGTGTTTCTATTTCAAAACCAGATTTTTAAAGCTTTGAGGAGTTCAAATAACGTGTTTTTAGATCATTTGTATCGTATCTTTTAGTACATAACTTTTCACCAAATTTCACAAACACTAAGAAAGTTTGTTTTTCGATTCAAAACAAGATTTTAACGCTTTGAGGAGTTCAAATAAAATGTTTTTAGATCATTTGTATCGTATCTTATAGTACATAACTTTTCACCAAATTTCACAAACATTAAGAAAGTTTGTTTTTCGAATCAAAACAAGATTTTAACACTTCGAGGAGTTCAAATAACATGTTTTTAGATCATTTGTATCATATCTTTTAGTACATAACTTTTCACCAAATTTCACAAACACTAAGAAAGTTTGTTTTTCGATTCAAAACAAGATTTTAACGCTTTGAGGAGTTGAAATAACATGTTTTTAGATCATTTGTATCGTATCTTATAGTACATAAGTTTTCACAAAATTTCACAAACATTAAGAAAGTTTGTTTTTCGATTCGAAACAAGATTTTAACGCTTTGAGGAGTTCAAATAACATGGTTTTAGATCATTTGTATCGTATATTTTAGTTCATAACTTTTCACCAAATTTCGCAAACACTAAGAAAGTTTGTTTTTCGATTCTAAACAAGATTTTAACACTTTGAGGAGTTCAAATAACATGTTTTTATATCATTTGTATCGTATCTTTTAGTACATAACTTTTCACCAAATTTCAGAAACACTAAGAAAGTTTGTTTTTCGAATCAAAACAAGATTTTAACGCTTTGAGGAGTTCAAATAACATGTTTTTAGATCATTTGTATCGTATCTTTTAGTACATAACTTTTCACCAAATTTCACAAACACTAAGAAAGTTTGTGTCTCTATTTCAAAACCAGATTTTAACGCTTTGAGGAGTTCAAATAACGTGTTTCTAGATCATTTGTATCGTATCTTTTACTACATAACTTTTCACCAAATTTCGCAAACACTAAGAAATTTTGTTTTTTGATTCAAAACAAGATTTTAACACTTTGAGGAGTTCAAATAACATGTTTTTAGATCATTTGTATCGTTTCTTTTAGTACATAACTTTTCACCAAATTTCACAAACACTAAGAAAGTTTGTTTTTCGATTCAAAACAAGATTTTAACGCTTTGAGGAGTTCAAAACAAGATTTTAACGCTTTGAGGAGTTCAAAAAACATGGTTTTAGATCATTTGTATCGTATCTTTTAGTACATAACTTTTCACCAAATTTCAAAAACACTAAGAAAGTTTGTTTTTCGATTCAAAACAAGATTTTAAAACTTTGAGGAGTTCAAATAACGTGTTTCTAGATCATTTGTATCGTATCTTTTACTACATAACTTTTCACCAAATTTCACAAACACTAAGAAAGTTTATTTTTCGATTCAAAACAAACTTTCAACGCTTTGAGGAGTTCAAATAACGTGTTTTTAGATCACTTGTATCATATCTTTTACTACATAACTTTTCACCGAATTTCACAAACACTAAGAAAGATTGTTTTTCGATTCAAAACAAGATATTAATGCTTTGAGGAGTTCAAATAACGTGTTTTTAGATCATTTGTATCGTATCTTTTACTACATAACTTTTCACCAAATTTCACAACCACTAAGAAAGTTTGTGTTTCTATTTCAAAACCAGATTTTAACGCTTTGAGGAGTTCAAATAACGTGTTTTTAGATCATTTGTATCGTATCTTTTAGTACATAACTTTTCACCAAATTTCACAAACACTAAGAAAGTTTGTTTTTCGATTCAAAACAAGATTTTAACGCTTTGAGGAGTTCAAATAACGTGTTTCTAGATCATTTGTATCGTATCTTTTACTACATAACCTTTCACCAAATTTCACAAACACTAAGAAAGTTTATTTTTCGATTCAAAACAAACTTTCAATGCTTTGAGGAGTTCAAATAACGTGTTTTTAGATCACTTGTATCATATCTTTTACTACATAACGTTTCACCGAATTTCACAAACACTAAGAAAGATTGTTTTTCGATTCAAAACAAGATATTAACGCTTTGAGGAGTTCAAATAACGTGTTTTTAGATCATTTGTATCGTATCTTTTACTACATAACTTTTCACCAAATTTCACAAACACTAAGAAAGTTTGTTTTTCGATTCAAAACAAGATTTTAACGCTTTGAGGAGTTCAAATAAAATGTTTTTAGATCATTTGTATCGTATCTTATAGTACATAACTTTTCACCAAATTTCACAAACATTAAGAAAGTTTGTTTTTCGAATCAAAACAAGATTTTAACACTTCGAGGAGTTCAAATAACATGTTTTTAGATCATTTGTATCATATCTTTTAGTACATAACTTTTCACCAAATTTCACAAACACTAAGAAAGTTTGTTTTTCGATTCAAAACAAGATTTTAACGCTTTGAGGAGTTGAAATAACATGTTTTTAGATCATTTGTATCGTATCTTTTACTACATAACTTTTCACCAAATTTCACAAACACTAAGAAAGTTTGTTTTTCGATTCAAAACAAGATTTTAACGCTTTGAGGAGTTCAAATAACGTGTTTCTAGATCATTTGTATCGTATCTTTTACTACATAACCTTTCACCAAATTTCACAAACACTAAGAAAGTTTATTTTTCGATTCAAAACAAACTTTCAATGCTTTGAGGAGTTCAAATAACGTGTTTTTAGATCACTTGTATCATATCTTTTACTACATAACGTTTCACCGAATTTCACAAACACTAAGAAAGATTGTTTTTCGATTCAAAACAAGATATTAACGCTTTGAGGAGTTCAAATAACGTGTTTTTAGATCATTTGTATCGTATCTTTTACTACATAACTTTTCACCAAATTTCACAACCACTAAGAAAGTTTGTGTTCTATTTCAAAACCAGATTTTAACGCTTTGAGGAGTTCAAATAACGTGTTTTTAGATCATTTGTATCGTATCTTTTAGTACATAACTTTTCACCAAATTTCGCAAACACAAAGAAAGTTTGTTTTTCGATTCAAAACAAGATTTTAACACTTCGAGGAGTTCAAATAACATGTTTTTAGATCATTTGTATCGTATCTTTTAGTACATAACTTTTCACCAAATTTCAGAAACACTAAGAAAGTTTGTTTTTCGATTCAAAACAAGATTTCAACGCTTTGAGGAGTTCAAATAACATGTTTTTAGATCATTTGTATCGTATCTTATAGTACATGACTTTTCACCAAATTTCACAAACACTAAGAAAGTTTGTTTTTTCGATTCAAAACAAGATTTTAACGCTTTGAGGAGTTCAAATAACATGGTTTTAGATCATTTGTATCGTATCTTTTAGTACATAACTTTTCACCAAATTTCAAAAACACTAAGAAAGTTTGTTTTTCGATTCAAAACAAGATTTTAACGCTTTGAAGAGTTCAAATAACGTGTTTCTAGATCATTTGTATCGTATCTTTTACTACATAACTTTTCACCAAATTTCACAAACACTAAGAAAGTTTGTTTTTCGATTCAAAACAAACTTTCAACGCTTTTAGGAGTTCAAATAACGTGTTTTTAGATCATTTGTATGGTATCTTTTACTACATAACTTTTCACCAAATTGTTCAAACACTAAGAAAGTTTTCTTTTCAATTAATAGCAATCTTTTTACGCTTTGAGGATTTCAAATAACGTGTTTTTAGATCATTTGCATCGTATCTTTTACTACATAATTTTTCACAAAATTTTACAAACACTAGGAAAGATTGATTTTCGATTCATAACAATCTTTTAACGCTCTGAGGAGTCCAAATAACGTCTTTTTGAGATGGGTTGGACCGAATCTTTTACTACGTATCTTTTCACGAAATTGTACAAACACTAAAAAAAATTCTTTTCGATCTCATAGCAATCTTGTAACGCTTTGAGTAATTCAAATAACGTGTTTTTAGATCACTTGTATCGTATCTTTTACTACATAACTTTTCACCGAATTTCACAAACACTAAGAAAGATTGTTTTTCGATTCAAAACAAGATATTAAAGCTTTCAGGAGTTCAAATAACGTGTTTTTAGATCATTTCTATCGTATCTTTTACTACATGACTTGTCACCAAATTTCACAAACACAAAGAAAGTTTATTTTTCGATTCAAAACAAACTTTCAACCCTTTGAGGAGTTCAAATAACGTGTTTTTAGATCACTTGTATCATATCTTTTACTACATAACTTTTCACCGAATTTCACAAACACTAAGAAAGATTGTTTTTCGATTCAAAACAAGATATTAACGCTTTGAGGAGTTCAAATAATGTGTTTTTAGATCATTTGTATCGTATCTTTTACTACATAACTTTTCACCAAATTTCACAAACACTAAGAAAGTTTGTGTTTCTATTTCAAAACCAGATTTTAACGCTTTGAGGAGTTCAAATAACGTGTTTTTAGATCATTTGTATCGTATCTTTTAGTACATAACTTTTCACCAAATTTCACAAACACTAAGAAAGTTTGTTTTTCGATTCAAAACAAGATTTTAACGCTTTGAGGAGTTCAAAACAAGATTTTAACGCTTTGAGGAGTTCAAATAACATGGTTTTAGATCATTTGTATCGTATCTTTTAGTACATAACTTTTCACCAAATTTCAAAAACACTAAGAAAGTTTGTTTTTCGATTCAAAACAAGATTTTAACACTTTGAGGAGTTCAAATAACATGTTTTTAGATCATTTGTATCGTATCTTTTAGTACATAACTTTTCACCAAATTTCACAAACACTAAGAAAGTTTGTTTTTCGATTCAAAACAAGATTTTAACGCTTTGAGGAGTTCAAAACAAGATTTTAACGCTTTGAGGAGTTCAAATAACATGGTTTTAGATCATTTGTATCGTATCTTTTAGTACATAACTTTTCACCAAATTTCACAAACATTAAGAAAGTTTGTTTTTCGATTCGAAACAAGATTTTAACGCTTTGAGGAGTTCAAATAACATGGTTTTAGATCATTTGTATCGTATCTTTTACTACGTACTTTTCACCAAATTTCACAAACACTAAGAAAGTTTGTTTTTCGATTTCAAAACCAGATTTTAACGCTTTGAGGAGTTCAAATAACGTGTTTTTAGATCATTTGTATCGTATCTTTTAGTACATAACTTTTCACCAAATTTCACAAACACTAAGAAAGTTTGTTTTTCGATTCAAAACAAGATTTTAACGCTTTGAGGAGTTCAAATAACGTGTTTTTAGATCATTTGTATTGTATCTTTTACTACATAACTTTTCACCAAATTTCACAAACTCTAAGAAAGTTTCTTTTTCGATTCAAAACAAGATTTTAACGCTTTGAGGAGTTCAAATAACGTGTTTTTAGATCATTTGTATCGTATCTTTTACTACATAACTTTTCACCAAATTTCACAAACACTAAGAAAGTTTGTGTTTCTATTTCAAAACCAGATTTTAACGCTTTGAGGAGTTCAAATAACGTGTTTTTAGATCATTTGTATCGTATCTTTTAGTACATAACTTTTCACCAAATTTCACAAACACTAAGAAAGTTTGTTTTTCGATTCAAAACAAGATTTTAACGCTTTGAGGAGTTCAAAAAACATGGTTTTAGATCATTTGTATCGTATCTTTTAGTACATAACTTTTCACCAAATTTCAAAAACACTAAGAAATTTTGTTTTTCGATTCAAAACAAGATTTTAACACTTTGAGGAGTTCAAATAACATGTTTTTAGATCATTTGTATCGTATCTTTTAGTACATAACTTTTCACCAAATTTCAGAAACACTAAGAAAGTTTGTTTTTCGAATCAAAACAAGATTTTAACGCTTTGAGGAGTTCAAATAACATGTTTTTAGATCATTTGTATCGTATCTTTTAGTACATAACTTTTCACCAAATTTCACAAACACTAAGAAAGTTTGTGTCTCTATTTCAAAACCAGATTTTAACGCTTTGAGGAGTTCAAATAACGTGGTTTTAGAACATTTGTATCGTATCTTTTAGTACATAACTTTTCACCAAATTTCGCAAACACTAAGAAATTTTGTTTTTCGATTCAAAACAAGATTTTAACACTTTGAGGAGTTCAAATAACATGTTTTTAGATCATTTCTATCGTATCTTTTAGTACATAACTTTTCACCAAATTTCGCAAACACTAAGAAAGTTTGTTTTTCGATTCAAAACAAGATTTTAACACTTTGAGGAGTTCAAATAATATGTTTTTAGATCATTTGTATCGTATCTTTTAGTACATAACTTTTCACCAAATTTCAAAAACACTAAGAAAGTTTGTTTTTCGATTCAAAACAAGATTTTAACGCTTTGAGGAGTTCAAATAACGTGTTTCTAGATCATTTGTATCGTATCTTTTACTACATAACTTTTCACCAAATTTCACGAACACAAAGAAAGTTTATTTTTCGATTCAAAACAAACTTTCAACGCTTTGAGGAGTTCAAATAACGTGTTTTTAGATCACTTGTATCATATCTTTTACTACATAACTTTTCACCAAATTTCACAAACACTAAGAAAGTTTGTGTCTCTATTTCAAAACCAGATTTTAACGCTTTGAGGAGTTCAAATAACGTGTTTCTAGATCATTTGTATCGTATCTTTTACTACATAACTTTTCACCAAATTTCGCAAACACTAAGAAATTTTGTTTTTCGATTCAAAACAAGATTTTAACACTTTGAGGAGTTCAAATAACATGTTTTTAGATCATTTGTATCGTATCTTTTAGTACATAACTTTTCACCAAATTTCACAAACACTAAGAAAGTTTGTTTTTCGATTCAAAACAAGATTTTAACGCTTTGAGGAGTTCAAATAACGTGTTTCTAGATCATTTGTATCGTATCTTTTACTACATAACTTTTCACCAAATTTCACAAACACTAAGAAAGTTTATTTTTCGATTCAAAACACACTTTCAACGCTTTGAGGAGTTCAAATAACGTGTTTTTAGATCACTTGTATCATATCTTTTACTACATAACTTTCCACCGAATTTCACAAACACTAAGAAAGATTGTTTTTCGATTCAAAACAAGATTACGCTTTGAGGAGTTCAAATAACGTGTTTCTAGATCATTTGTATCGTATCTTTTACTACATAACTTTTCACCAAATTTCACAAACACTAAGAAAGTTTGTGTTTCTATTTCAAAACCAGATTTTTAACGCTTTGAGGAGTTCAAATAACGTGTTTTTAGATCATTTGTATCGTATCTTTTAGTACATAACTTTTCACCAAATTTCACAAACACTAAGAAAGTTTGTTTTTCGATTCAAAACAAGATTTTAACGCTTTGAGGAGTTCAAATAACATGTTTTTAGATAATTTGTATCGTATCTTATAGTACATAACTTTTCACCAAATTTCACAAACATTAAGAAAGTTTGTTTTTCGAATCAAAACAAGATTTTAACACTTCGAGGAGTTCAAATAACATGTTTTTAGATCATTTGTATCATATCTTTTAGTACATAACTTTTCACCAAATTTCACAAACACTAAGAAAGTTTGTTTTTCGATTCAAAACAAGATTTTAACGCTTTGAGGAGTTCAAATAACATGTTTTTAGATCATTTGTATCGTATCTTATAGTACATAACTTTTCACCAAATTTCACAAACATTAAGAAAGTTTGTTTTTCGATTCGAAACAAGATTTTAACGCTTTGAGGAGTTCAAATAACATGGTTTTAGATCATTTGTATCGTATATTTTAGTTCATAACTTTTCACCAAATTTCGCAAACACTAAGAAAGTTTGTTTTTCGATTCTAAACAAGATTTTAACACTTTGAGGAGTTCAAATAACATGTTTTTAGATCATTTGTATCGTATCTTTTAGTACATAACTTTTCACCAAATTTCAGAAACACTAAGAAAGTTTGTTTTTCGAATCAAAACAAGATTTTAACGCTTTGAGGAGTTCAAATAACATGTTTTTAGATCATTTGTATCGTATCTTTTAGTACATAACTTTTCACCAAATTTCACAAACACTAAGAAAGTTTGTGTCTCTATTTCAAAACCAGATTTTAACGCTTTGAGGAGTTCAAATAACGTGTTTCTAGATCATTTGTATCGTATCTTTTACTACATAACTTTTCACCAAATTTCGCAAACACTAAGAAATTTTGTTTTTTGATTCAAAACAAGATTTTAACACTTTGAGGAGTTCAAATAACATGTTTTTAGATCATTTGTATCGTATCTTTTAGTACATAACTTTTCACCAAATTTCACAAACACTAAGAAAGTTTGTTTTTCGATTCAAAACAAGATTTTAACGCTTTGAGGAGTTCAAATAACGTGTTTCTAGATCATTTGTATCGTATCTTTTACTACATAACTTTTCACCAAATTTCACAAACACTAAGAAAGTTTATTTTTCGATTCAAAACAAACTTTCAACGCTTTGAGGAGTTCAAATAACGTGTTTTTAGATCACTTGTATCATATCTTTTACTACATAACTTTTCACCGAATTTCACAAACACTAAGAAAGATTGTTTTTCGATTCAAAACAAGATATTAACGCTTTGAGGAGTTCAAATAACGTGTTTTTAGATCATTTGTATCGTATCTTTTACTACATAACTTTTCACCAAATTTCACAACCACTAAGAAAGTTTGTGTTTCTATTTCAAAACCAGATTTTAACGCTTTGTATCGTATCTTTTAGTACATAACTTTTCACCAAATTTCGCAAACACTAAGAAAGTTTGTTTTTCGATTCAAAACAAGATTTTAACACTTCGAGGAGTTCAAATAACATGTTTTTAGATCATTTGTATCGTATCTTTTAGTACATAACTTTTCACCAAATTTCACAAACAATAAGAAAGTTTGTTTTTCGATTCAAAACAAGATTTTAACGCTTTGAGGAGTTCAAATAACATGTTTTTAGATCATTAGTATCGTATCTTATAGTACATAACTTTTCACCAAATTTCACAAACATTAAGAAAGTTTGTTTTTCGATTCAAAACAAGATTTTAACACTTTGAGGAGTTCAAATAATATGTTTTTAGATCATTTGTATCGTATCTTTTAGTACATAACTTTTCACCAAATTTCAAAAACACTAAGAAAGTTTGTTTTTCGATTCAAAACAAGATTTTAACGCTTTGAGGAGTTCAAATAACGTGTTTCTAGATCATTTGTATCGTATCTTTTACTACATAACTTTTCACCAAATTTCACGAACACAAAGAAAGTTTATTTTTCGATTCAAAACAAACTTTCAACGCTTTGAGGAGTTCAAATAACGTGTTTTTAGATCACTTGTATCATATCTTTTACTACATAACTTTTCACCAAATTTCACAAACACTAAGAAAGTTTGTGTCTCTATTTCAAAACCAGATTTTAACGCTTTGAGGAGTTCAAATAACGTGTTTCTAGATCATTTGTATCGTATCTTTTACTACATAACTTTTCACCAAATTTCGCAAACACTAAGAAATTTTGTTTTTCGATTCAAAACAAGATTTTAACACTTTGAGGAGTTCAAATAACATGTTTTTAGATCATTTGTATCGTATCTTTTAGTACATAACTTTTCACCAAATTTCACAAACACTAAGAAAGTTTGTTTTTCGATTCAAAACAAGATTTTAACGCTTTGAGGAGTTCAAATAACGTGTTTCTAGATCATTTGTATCGTATCTTTTACTACATAACTTTTCACCAAATTTCACAAACACTAAGAAAGTTTATTTTTCGATTCAAAACACACTTTCAACGCTTTGAGGAGTTCAAATAACGTGTTTTTAGATCACTTGTATCATATCTTTTACTACATAACTTTCCACCGAATTTCACAAACACTAAGAAAGATTGTTTTTCGATTCAAAACAAGATTACGCTTTGAGGAGTTCAAATAACGTGTTTCTAGATCATTTGTATCGTATCTTTTACTACATAACTTTTCACCAAATTTCACAAACACTAAGAAAGTTTGTGTTTCTATTTCAAAACCAGATTTTTAACGCTTTGAGGAGTTCAAATAACGTGTTTTTAGATCATTTGTATCGTATCTTTTAGTACATAACTTTTCACCAAATTTCACAAACACTAAGAAAGTTTGTTTTTCGATTCAAAACAAGATTTTAACGCTTTGAGGAGTTCAAATAACATGTTTTTAGATAATTTGTATCGTATCTTATAGTACATAACTTTTCACCAAATTTCACAAACATTAAGAAAGTTTGTTTTTCGAATCAAAACAAGATTTTAACACTTCGAGGAGTTCAAATAACATGTTTTTAGATCATTTGTATCATATCTTTTAGTACATAACTTTTCACCAAATTTCACAAACACTAAGAAAGTTTGTTTTTCGATTCAAAACAAGATTTTAACGCTTTGAGGAGTTCAAATAACATGTTTTTAGATCATTTGTATCGTATCTTATAGTACATAACTTTTCACCAAATTTCACAAACATTAAGAAAGTTTGTTTTTCGATTCGAAACAAGATTTTAACGCTTTGAGGAGTTCAAATAACATGGTTTTAGATCATTTGTATCGTATATTTTAGTTCATAACTTTTCACCAAATTTCGCAAACACTAAGAAAGTTTGTTTTTCGATTCTAAACAAGATTTTAACACTTTGAGGAGTTCAAATAACATGTTTTTAGATCATTTGTATCGTATCTTTTAGTACATAACTTTTCACCAAATTTCAGAAACACTAAGAAAGTTTGTTTTTCGAATCAAAACAAGATTTTAACGCTTTGAGGAGTTCAAATAACATGTTTTTAGATCATTTGTATCGTATCTTTTAGTACATAACTTTTCACCAAATTTCACAAACAC
This sequence comes from Luzula sylvatica, assembly GCA_946800325.1. Classification (NCBI taxonomy): domain Eukaryota; kingdom Viridiplantae; phylum Streptophyta; class Magnoliopsida; order Poales; family Juncaceae; genus Luzula; species Luzula sylvatica. The sequence goes on along the minus strand of OX326959.1, from coordinate 34,115,910 downwards.
TAAGAAAGTTTGTGTCTCTATTTCAAAACCAGATTTTAACGCTTTGAGGAGTTCAAATAACGTGTTTCTAGATCATTTGTATCGTATCTTTTACTACATAACTTTTCACCAAATTTCGCAAACACTAAGAAATTTTGTTTTTTGATTCAAAACAAGATTTTAACACTTTGAGGAGTTCAAATAACATGTTTTTAGATCATTTGTATCGTATCTTTTAGTACATAACTTTTCACCAAATTTCACAAACACTAAGAAAGTTTGTTTTTCGATTCAAAACAAGATTTTAACGCTTTGAGGAGTTCAAATAACGTGTTTCTAGATCATTTGTATCGTATCTTTTACTACATAACTTTTCACCAAATTTCACAAACACTAAGAAAGTTTATTTTTCGATTCAAAACAAACTTTCAACGCTTTGAGGAGTTCAAATAACGTGTTTTTAGATCACTTGTATCATATCTTTTACTACATAACTTTTCACCGAATTTCACAAACACTAAGAAAGATTGTTTTTCGATTCAAAACAAGATATTAACGCTTTGAGGAGTTCAAATAACGTGTTTTTAGATCATTTGTATCGTATCTTTTACTACATAACTTTTCACCAAATTTCACAACCACTAAGAAAGTTTGTGTTTCTATTTCAAAACCAGATTTTAACGCTTTGTATCGTATCTTTTAGTACATAACTTTTCACCAAATTTCGCAAACACTAAGAAAGTTTGTTTTTCGATTCAAAACAAGATTTTAACACTTCGAGGAGTTCAAATAACATGTTTTTAGATCATTTGTATCGTATCTTTTAGTACATAACTTTTCACCAAATTTCACAAACAATAAGAAAGTTTGTTTTTCGATTCAAAACAAGATTTTAACGCTTTGAGGAGTTCAAATAACATGTTTTTAGATCATTAGTATCGTATCTTATAGTACATAACTTTTCACCAAATTTCACAAACATTAAGAAAGTTTGTTTTTAGATTCAAAACAAGATTTTAACGCTTCGAGGAGTTAAAATAACATGGTTTTAGATCATTTGTATCGTATCTTTTAGTACTTAACTTTTCACCAAATTTCACAAACATTAAGAAAGTTTGTTTTTAGATTCAAAACAAGATTTTAACGCTTTGAGGAGTTCAAATAACATGGTTTTAGATCATTTGTATCGTATCTTTTAGTACATAACTTTTCACCAAATTTCAAAAACACTAAGAAAGTTTGTTTTTCGATTCAAACCAAGATTTTATCGCTTTGAGGAGTTCAAATAACGTGTTTCTAGATCATTTGTATCGTATCTGTTACTACATAACTTTTCACCAAATTTCACAAACACAAAGAAAGATTGTTTTTCGATTCAAAACAAACTTTCAACGCTTTTAGGAGTTCAAATAACGTGTTTTTAGATCATTTGTATGGTATCTTTTACTACATAACTTTTCTCCAAATTGTACAAACACTAAGAAAGTTTTCTTTTCAATTAATAGCAATCTTTTTACGCTTTGAGGAGTTCAAATAACGTGTTTTTAGATCATTTGCATCGTATCTTTTACTGCATAATTTTTCACAAAATTTTACAAACACTAAGAAAGATTGATTTTCGATTCATAACAATCTTTTAACGCTCTGAGGAGTCCAAATAACGTCTTTTTGAGATGGTTTGGAACGAATCTTTTACTACGTAACTTTTCACGAAATTGTACAAACACTAAAAAAAATTCTTTTCGATCTCATAGCAATCTTGTAACGCTTTGAGTAATTCAAATAACGTGTTTTTAGATCAATTGTATCGTATCTTTTACTACATAACTTTTCACCGAATTTCACAAACACTAAGAAAGATTGTTTTTCGATTCAAAACAAGATATTAAAGCTTTCAGGAGTTCAAATAACGAGTTTTTAGATCATTTCTATCGTATCTTTTACTACATAACTTTTCACCAAATTTCACAAACACTAAGAAAGTTTGTTTTTCGATTCAGAACAATATTTTAACGCTTTGAGGAGTCCAAATAACGTGTTTTTAGATCATTTGTATCGTATCTTTTACTACATAACTTTTCACCAAATTTCACAAACACTAAGAAAGTTTGTGTTTCTATTTCAAAACCAAATTTTAACGCTTTGAGGAGTTCAAATAACGTGTTTTTAGATCATTTGTATCGTATCTTTTAGTACATAACTTTTCACCAAATTTCGCAAACACTAAGAAAGTTTGTTTTTCGATTCAAAACAAGATTTTAACACTTTGAGGAGTTCAAATAACATGTTTTTAGATCATTTGTATCGTATCTTTTAGTACATAACTTTTCACCAAATTTCACAAACACTAAGAAAGTTTGTTTTTCGATTCAAAACAAGATTTTAACGCTTTGAGGAGTTCAAATAACATGTTTTTAGATCATTTGTATCGTATCTTATAGTACATAACTTTTCACCAAATTTCACAAACATTAAGAAAGTTTGTTTTTCGATTCGAAACAAGATTTTAACGCTTTGAGGAGTTCAAATAACATGGTTTTAGATCATTTGTATCGTATATTTTAGTTCATAACTTTTCACCAAATTTCGCAAACACTAAGAAAGTTTGTTTTTCGATTCTAAACAAGATTTTAACACTTTGAGGAGTTCAAATAACATGTTTTTAGATCATTTGTATCGTATCTTTTAGTACATAACTTTTCACCAAATTTCAGAAACACTAAGAAAGTTTGTTTTTCGAATCAAAACAAGATTTTAACGCTTTGAGGAGTTCAAATAACATGTTTTTAGATCATTTGTATCGTATCTTTTAGTACATAACTTTTCACCAAATTTCACAAACACTAAGAAAGTTTGTGTCTCTATTTCAAAACCAGATTTTAACGCTTTGAGGAGTTCAAATAACGTGTTTCTAGATCATTTGTATCGTATCTTTTACTACATAACTTTTCACCAAATTTCGCAAACACTAAGAAATTTTGTTTTTCGATTCAAAACAAGATTTTAACACTTTGAGGAGTTCAAATAACATGTTTTTAGATCATTTGTATCGTATCTTTTAGTACATAACTTTTCACCAAATTTCACAAACACTAAGAAAGTTTGTTTTTCGATTCAAAACAAGATTTTAACGCTTTGAGGAGTTCAAATAACGTGTTTCTAGATCATTTGTATCGTATCTTTTACTACATAACTTTTCACCAAATTTCACAAACACTAAGAAAGTTTATTTTTCGATTCAAAACAAACTTTCAACGCTTGGAGGAGTTCAAATAACGTGTTTTTAGATCACTTGTATCATATCTTTTACTACATAACTTTTCACCGAATTTCACAAACACTAAGAAAGATTGTTTTTCGATTCAAAACAAGATATTAACGCTTTGAGGAGTTCAAATAACGTGTTTTTAGATCATTTGTATCGTATCTTTTACTACATAACTTTTCACCAAATTTCACAACCACTAAGAAAGTTTGTGTTTCTATTTCAAAACCAGATTTTAACGCTTTGTATCGTATCTTTTAGTACATAACTTTTCACCAAATTTCGCAAACACTAAGAAAGTTTGTTTTTCGATTCAAAACAAGATTTTAACACTTCGAGGAGTTCAAATAACATGTTTTTAGATCATTTGTATCGTATCTTTTAGTACATAACTTTTCACCAAATTTCACAAACACTAAGAAAGTTTGTTTTTCGTTTCAAAACAAGATTTTAACGCTTTGAGGAGTTCAAATAACATGTTTTTAGATCATTTGTATCGTATCTTATAGTACATAACTTTTCACCAAATTTCACATACATTAAGAAAGTTTGTTTTTAGATTCAAAACAAGATTTTAACACTTCGAGGAGTTCAAATAACATGTTTTTAGATCATTTGTATCGTATCTTTTAGTACATAACTTTTCACCAAATTTCACAAACAATAAGAAAGTTTGTTTTTCGATTCAAAACAAGATTTTAACGCTTTGAGGAGTTCAAATAACATGTTTTTAGATCATTTGTATCGTATCTTATAGTACATAACTTTTCACCAAATTTCACAAACATTAAGAAAGTTTGTTTTTAGATTCAAAACAAGATTTTAACGCTTCGGGGAGTTCAAATAACATGGTTTTAGATCATTTGTATCGTATCTTTTAGTACATAACTTTTCACCAAATTTCAAAAACACTAAGAAAGTTTGTTTTTCGATTCAAAACCAGATTTTATCGCTTTGAGGAGTTCAAATATCGTGTTTCTAGATCATTTGTATCGTATCTTTTACTACATAACTTTTCACCAAATTTCACAAACACTAAGAAAGATTGTTTTTCGATTCAAAACAAACTTTCAACGCTTTTAGGAGTTCAAATAACGTGTTTTTAGATCATTTGTATGGTATCTTTTACTACATAACTTTTCACCAAATTGTACAAACAGTAAGAAAGTTTTCTTTTCAATTAATAGCAATCTTTTTACGCTTTGAGGAGTTCAAATAACGTGTTTTTAGATCATTTGCATCGTATCTTTTGCTACATAATTTTTCACAAAATTTTACAAACACTAAGAAAGATTGATTTTCGATTCATAACAATCTTTTAACGCTCTGAGGAGTCCAAATAACGTCTTTTTGAGATGGTTTGGAACGAATCTTTTACTACGTAACTTTTCACGAAATTGTACAAACACTAAAAAAAATTCTTTTCGATCTCATAGCAATCTTGTAACGCTTTGAGTAATTCAAATAACGTGTTTTTAGATCACTTGTATCGTATCTTTTACTACATAACTTTTCACCGAATTTCACAAACACTAAGAAAGATTGTTTTTCGATTCAAAACAAGATATTAAAGCTTTCAGGAGTTCAAATAACGTGTTTTTAGATCATTTCTATCATATCTTTTACTACATAACTTTTCACCAAATTTCACAAACACTAAGAAAGTTTGTTTTTCGATTCAGAACAATATTTTAACGCTTTGAGGAGTTCAAATAACGTGTTTTTAGATCATTTGTATCGTATCTTTTACTACATAACTTTTCACCAAATTTCACAAACACTAAGAAAGTTTGTGTTTCTATTTCAAAACCAGATTTTAACGCTTTGAGGAGTTCAAATAACGTGTTTTTAGATCATTTGTATCGTATCTTTTAGTACATAACTTTTTACCAAATTTCGCAAACACTAAGAAAGTTTGTTTTTCGATTCAAAACAAGATTTTAACACTTTGAGGAGTTCAAATAACATGTTTTTAGATCATTTGTATCGTATCTTTTAGTACATAACTTTTCACCAAATTTAACAAACACTATGAAAGTTTGTTTTTCGATTCAAAACAAAATTTTAACGCTTTGAGGAGTTCAAATAACATGTTTTTAGATCATTCGTATCGTATCTTATAGTACATAACTTTTCACCAAATTTCACAAACACTAAGAAAGTTTGTTTTTCGATTCAAAACAAGATTTTAACGCTTTGAGGAGTTCAAATAACATGGTTTAAGATCATTTGTATCGTATCTTTTAGTACATAACTTTTTACCAAATTTCAAAAACACTAAGAAAGTTTGTTTTTCGATTCAAAACAAGATTTTAACGCTTTGAGGAGTTCAAATAACGTGTTTCTAGATCATTTGTATCGTATCTTTTACTACACAACTTTTCACCAAATTTCACAAACACTAAGAAAGTTTGTTTTCCGATTCAAAACAAACTTTCAACGGTTTTAGGAGTTCAAATAACGTGTTTTTAGATCATTTGTATCGTATCTTTTACTACGTACTTTTCACCAAATTTCACAAACACTAAGAAAGTTTGTTTTTCGATTTCAAAACCAGATTTTAACGCTTTGAGGAGTTCAAATAACGTGTTTTTAGATCATTTGTATCGTATCTTTTAGTACATAACTTTTCACCAAATTTCACAAACACTAAGAAAGTTCGTTTTTCGATTCAAAACAAGATTTTAACGCTTTGAGGAGTTCAAATAACGTATTTTTAGATCATTTGTATTGTATCTTTTACTACATAACTTTTCACTTCACAAACTCTAAGAAAGTTCCTTTTTCGATTCAAAACAAGATTTTAACGCTTTGAGGAGTTCAAATTACGTGTTTTTAGATCATTTCTATCGTATCTTTTACTACATAACTTTTCACCAAATTTCACAAACACTAAGAAATTTTGTTTTTCGATTCAAAACAAGATTTTAACGCTTTGAGGAGTTGAAATAACATGGTTTTAGATCATTTGTATCCTATCTTTTAGTACATAACTTTTCACCAAATTTCAAAAACACTAAGAAAGTTTGTTTTTCGATTCAAAACAAGATTTTAACGCTTTGAGGAGTTCAAATAACGTGTTTCTAGATCATTTGTATCGTATCTTTTACTACATAACTTTTCACCAAATTTCACAAACACTAAGAAAGTTTATTTTTCGGTTCAAAACAAACTTTCAATGCTTTGAGGAGTTCAAATAACGTGTTTTTAGATCACTTGTATCATATCTTTTACTACATAACTTTTCACCGAATTTCACAAACACTAAGAAAGATTGTTTTTCGATTGAAAACAAGATATTAACGCTTTGAGGAGTTCAAATAACGTGTGTTTAGATCATTTGTATCGTATCCTTTACTACATAACTTTTCACCAAATTTCACAAACACTAAGAAAGTTTGTGTTTCTATTTCAAAACCAGATTTTAACGCTTTGAGGAGTTCAAATAACGTGTTTTTAGATCATTTGTATCGTATCTTTTAGTACATAACTTTTCACCAAATTTCGCGAACACTAAGAAAGTTTGTTTTTCGATTCAAAATAAGATTTTAACACTTTGAGGAGTTCAAATAACATGTTTTTAGATCATTTGTATCGTATCTTTTAGTACATAACTTTTCACCAAATTTCAGAAACACAAAGAAAGTTTGTTTTTCGAATCAAAACAAGATTTTAACGCTTTGAGGAGTTCAAATAACATGTTTTTAGATCATTTGTATCGTATCTTTTAGTACATAACTTTTCACCAAATTTCACAAACACTAAGAAAGTTTGTGTCTCTATTTCAAAACCAGATTTTAACGCTTTGAGGAGTTCAAATAACGTGGTTTTAGAACATTCGTATCGTATCTTTTAGTACATAACTTTTCACCAAATTTCGCAAACACTAAGAAAGTTTGTTTTTCGATTCAAAACAAGATTTTAAGATTTTGAGGAGTTCAAATAACATGTTTTTCGATCATTTGTATCGTATATTTTAGTACATAACTTTTCACCAAATTTCACAAACACTAAGATAGTTTGTTTTTCGATTCAAAACAAGATTTTAACGCTTTGAGGAGTTCAAATAACATGGTTTTAGATCATTTGTATCGTATCTTTTAGTACATAACTTTTCACCAAATTTCAAAAACACTAAGAAAGTTTATTTTTCGATTCAAAACAAGATTTTAACGCTTTGAGGAGTTCAAATAACGTGTTTCTAGATCATTTGTATCGTATCTTTTACTACATAACTTTTCAACAAATTTCACAAACACTAAGAAAGTTTGTTTTTCGATTCAAAACAAACTTTCAACGCTTTGAGTAGTTAAAATAACGTGTTTTTAGATCACTTGTATCATATCTTTTACTACATAACTTTTCACGGAATTTCACAAACACTAAGAAAGATTGTTTTTCGATTCAAAACAAGATATTAACTCTTTCAGGAGTTCAAATAACGTGTTTTTAGATCATTTGTATCGTATCTTTTACTACATAACTTTTCACCGAATTTCACAAACACTAAGAAAGTTTGTGTTTCTATTTCAAAACCAGATTTTAATGCTTTGAGGAGTTCAAATAACGTGTTTTTAGATCATTTGTATCGTATCTTTTATTACATAACTTTTCACCAAATTTCGCAAACACTACGAAAGTTTGTTTTTCGATTCAAAACAAGATTTTAACACTTTGAGGAGTTCAAATAACATGGTTTTAGATCATTTGTATCGTATCTTTTAGTACATAACTTTTCACCAAATTTCAGAAACACTAAGAAAGTTTGTTTTTCGAATCAAAACAAGATTTTAACGCTTTGAGGAGTTCAAATAACGTGTTTTTAGATCATTTGTATCGTATCTTTTACTACATAACTTTTCACCAAATTTCACAAACACTAAGAAAGTTTGTGTTTCTATTTCAAAACCAGATTTTAACGCTTTGAGGAGTTCAAATAACGTGTTTTTATATCATTTGTATCATATCTTTTAGTACATAACTTTTCACCAAATTTCGCAAACACTAAGAAAGTTTGTTTTTCGATTCAAAACAAGATTTTAACACTTTGAGGAGTTCAAATAACATGTTTTTAGATCATTTGTATCGTATATTTTAGTACATAACTTTTCACCAAATTTCACAAACACTAAGATAGTTTGTTTTTCGATTCAAAACAAGATTTTAACGCTTTGAGGAGTTCAAATAACATGTTTTTAGATCATTTGTATCTTATCTTTTAGTACATAACTTTTCACCAAATTTCACAAACACTAAGAAAGTTTGTGTCTCTATTTCAAAACCAGATTTGAACGCTTCGAGGAGTTCAAATAACGTGGTTTTAGAACATTTGTATCGTATCTTTTAGTACATAACTTTTCACCAAATTTCGCAAACACTAAGAAAGTTTGTTTTTCGATTCAAAACAAGATTTTAAGACTTTGAGGAGTTCAAATAACATGTTTTTAGATCATTTGTATCGTATCTTTTAGTACATAACTTTTCACCAAATTTCAGAAACACTAAGAAAGTTTGTTTTTCGATTCAAAACAAGATTTCAACGCTTTGAGGAGTTCAAATAACATGTTTTTAGTTCATTTGTATCGTATCTTATAGTACATGACTTTTCACCAAATTTCACAAACACTAAGAAAGTTTGTTTTTCGATTCAAAACAAGATTTTAACGCTTTGAGGAGTTCAAATAACATGGTTTTAGATTATTTGTATCGTATCTTTTAGTACATAACTTTTCACCAAATTTCAAAAACACTAAGAAAGTTTGTTTTTCGATTCAAAACAAGATTTTAACACTTTGAAGAGTTCAAATAACGTGTTTCTAGATCATTTGTATCGTATCTTTTACTACATAACTTTTCACCAAATTTCACAAACACTAAGAAAGTTTGTTTTTCGATTCAAAACAAACTTTCAACGCTTTTAGGAGTTCAAATAACGTGTTTTTAGATCATTTGTATGGTATCTTTTACTACATAACTTTTCACCAAATTGTACAAACACTAAGAAAGTTTTCTTTTCAATTAATAGCAATCTTTTTACGCTTTGAGGAGTTCAAATAACGTGTTTTTAGATCATTTGTATCGTATCTTTTAGTACATAACTTTTCACCAAACTTCAAAAACACTAAGAAAGTTTGTTTTTCGATTCAAAACAAGATTTTAACGCTTTGAGGAGTTCAAATAACGTGTTTCTAGATCATTTGTATCGTATCTTATAGTACATAACTTTTCACCAAATTTCACAAACATTAAGAAAGTTTGTTTTTCGATACAAAACAAGATTTTAACACTTTGAGGAGTTCAAATAACATGGTTTTAGATCATTTGTATCGTATCTTTTAGTACATAACTTTTCACCAAACTTCAAAAACACTAAGAAAGTTTGTTTTTCGATTCAAAACAAGATTTTAACGCTTTGAGGAGTTCAAATAACGTGTTTCTAGATCATTTGTATCGTATCTTATAGTACATAACTTTTCACCAAATTTCACAAACATTAAGAAAGTTTGTTTTTCGATTCAAAACAATATTTTAACGCTTTGAGGAGTTCAAATAACATGGTTTTAGATCATTTGTATCGTATATTTTAGTTCATAACTTTTCACCAAATTTCGCAAACACTAAGAAAGTTTGTTTTTCGATTCAAAACAAGATTTTAACACTTTGAGGAGTTCAAATAACATGTTTTTAGATCATTTGTATCGTATCTTTTAGTACATAACTTTTCACCAAATTTCAGAAACACTAAGAAAGTTTGTTTTTCGAATCAAAACAAGATTTTAACGCTTTGAGGAGTTCAAATAACATGTTTTTAGATCATTTGTATCGTATGTTTTAGTACATAACTTTTCACCAAATTTCACAAACACTAAGAAAGTTTGTGTCTCTATTTCAAAACCAGATTTTAATGCTTTGAGGAGTTCAAATAACGTGGTTTTAGAACATTTGTATCGTATCTTTTAGTACATAACTTTTCACCAAATTTCGCAAACACTAAGAAATTTTGTTTTTCGATTCAAAACAAGATTTTAACACTTTGAGGAGTTCAAATAACATGTTTTTAGATCATGTGTATCGTATCTTTTAGTACATAACTTTTCACCAAATTTCGCAAACACTAAGAAAGTTTGTTTTTCGATTCAAAACAAGATTTTAACACTTTGAGGAGTTCAAATAATATGTTTTTAGATCATTTGTATCGTATCTTTTAGTACATAACTTTTCACCAAATTTCAGAAACACTAAGAAAGTTTGTTTTTCGATTGAAAACAAGATTTTAACGCTTTGAGGAGTTCAAATAACGTGTTTTCAGATCATTTGTATCGTATCTTTTAGTACATAACTTTTCAACAAATTTCGCAAACACTAAGAAAGTTTGTTTTTCGATTCAAAACAAGATTTTAAGACTTTGAGAAGTTCAAATAACATGTTTTTAGATCATTTGTATCGTATCTTTTGGTACATAACTTTTCACCAAATTTCAGAAACACTAAGAAAGTTTGTTTTTCGATTCAAAACAAGATTTCAACGCTTTGAGGAGTTCAAATAACATGTTTTTAGATCATTTGTATCGTATCATATAGTACATGACTTTTCACCAAATTTCACAAACACTAAGAAAGTTTGTTTTTCGATTCAAAACAAGATTTTAACGCTTTGAGGAGTTCAAATAACGTGTTTCTAGATCATTTGTATCGTATCTTTTACTACATAACTTTTCACCAAATTTCACAAACACTAAGAAAGTTTATTTTTCGATTCAAAACAAACTTTCAACGCTTTGAGGAGTTCAAATAACGTGTTTTTAGATCACTTGTATCATATCTTTTACTACATAACTTTTCACGGAATTTCACAAACAGTAAGAAAGATTGTTTTTCGATTCAAAACAAGATATTAACGCTTTGAGGAGTTCAAATAACATGTTTTTAGATCATTTGTATCGTATCTTTTACTACATAACTTTTCACCGAATTTCACAAACACTAAGAAAGTTTGTGTTTCTATTTCAAAACCAGATTTTAATGCTTTGAGGAGTTCAAATAACGTGTTTTTAGATCATTTGTATCGTATCTTTTATTACATAACTTTTCACCAAATTTCGCAACCACTAAGAAAGTTTGTTTTTCGATTCAAAACAAGATTTTAACACTTTGAGGAGTTCAAATAACATGGTTTTAGATCATTTGTATCGTATCTTTTAGTACATAACTTTTCACCAAATTTCAGAAACACTAAGAAAGTTTGTTTTTCGAATCAAAACAAGATTTTAACGCTTTGAGGAGTTCAAATAACGTGTTTTTAGATCATTTGTATCGTATCTTTTACTACATAACTTTTCACCAAATTTCAGAAACACTAAGAAAGTTTGTGTTTCTATTTCAAAACCAGATTTTAACGCTTTGAGGAGTTCAAATAACGTGTTTTTATATCATTTGTATCGTATCTTTTAGTACATAACTTTTCACCAAATTTCGCAAACACTAAGAAAGTTTGTTTTTCGATTCAAAACAAGATTTTAACACTTTGAGGAGTTCAAATAACATGTTTTTAGATCATTGGTATCGTATATTTTAGTACATAACTTTTCACCAAATTTCACAAACACTAAGATAGTTTGTTTTTCGATTCAAAACAAGATTTTAACGCTTTGAGGAGTTCAAATAACATGTTTTTAGATCATTTGTATCTTATCTTTTAGTACATAACTTTTCACCAAATTTCACAAACACTAAGAAAGTTTGTGTCTCTATTTCAAAACCAGATTTTAACGCTTTGAGGAGTTCAAATAACGTGGTTTTAGAACATTTGTATCGTATCTTTTAGTACATAACTTTTCACCAAATTTCGCAAACACTAAGAAAGTTTGTTTTTCGATTCAAAACAAGATTTTAAGACTTTGAGGAGTTCAAATAACATGTTTTTAGATCATTTGTATCGTATCTTTTAGTACATAACTTTTCACCAAATTTCAGAAACACTAAGAAAGTTTGTTTTTCGATTCAAAACAAGATTTCAACGCTTTGAGGAGTTCAAATAACATGTTTTTAGTTCATTTGTATCGTATCTTATAGTACATGACTTTTCACCAAATTTCACAAACACTAAGAAAGTTTGTTTTTCGATTCAAAACAAGATTTTAACGCTTTGAGGAGTTCAAATAACATGGTTTTAGATCATTTGTATCGTATCTTTTAGTACATAACTTTTCACCAAATTTCAAAAACACTAAGAAAGTTTGTTTTTCGATTCAAAACAAGATTTTAACACTTTGAAGAGTTCAAATAACGTGTTTCTAGATCATTTGTATCGTATCTTTTACTACATAACTTTTCACCAAATTTCACAAACACTAAGAAAGTTTGTTTTTCGATTCAAAACAAACTTTCAACGCTTTTAGGAGTTCAAATAACGTGTTTTTAGATCATTTGTATGGTATCTTTTACTACATAACTTTTCACCAAATTGTACAAACACTAAGAAAGTTTTCTTTTCAATCAATAGCAATCTTTTTACGCTTTGAGGAGTTCAAATAACGTGTTTTTAGATCATTTGTATCGTATCTTTTAGTACATAACTTTTCACCAAACTTCAAAAACACTAAGAAAGTTTGTTTTTCGATTCAAAACAAGATTTTAACGCTTTGAGGAGTTCAAATAACGTGTTTCTAGATCATTTGTATCGTATCTTATAGTACATAACTTTTCACCAAATTTCACAAACATTAAGAAAGTTTGTTTTTCGATACAAAACAAGATTTTAACACTTTGAGGAGTTCAAATAACATGGTTTTAGATCATTTGTATCGTATCTTTTAGTACATAACTTTTCACCAAACTTCAAAATCACAAAGAAAGTTTGTTTTTCGATTCAAAACAAGATTTTAACGCTCTGAGGAGTTCAAATAACGTGTTTCTAGATCATTTGTATCGTATCTTATAGTACATAACTTTTCACCAAATTTCACAAACATTAAGAAAGTTTGTTTTTTCGATTCAAAACAATATTTTAACGCTTTGAGGAGTTCAAATAACATGGTTTTAGATCATTTGTATCGTATATTTTAGTTCATAACTTTTCACCAAATTTCGCAAACACTAAGAAAGTTTGTTTTTCGATTCAAAACAAGATTTTAACACTTTGAGGAGTTCAAATAACATGTTTTTAGATCATTTGTATCGTATCTTTTAGTACATAACTTTTCACCAAATTTCAGAAACACTAAGAAAGTTTGTTTTTCGAATCAAAACAAGATTTTAACGCTTTGAGGAGTTCAAATAACATGTTTTTAGATCATTTGTATCGTATGTTTTAGTACATAACTTTTCACCAAATTTCACAAACACTAAGAAAGTTTGTGTCTCTATTTCAAAACCAGATTTTAATGCTTTGAGGAGTTCAAATAACGTGGTTTTAGAACATTTGTATCGTATCTTTTAGTACATAACTTTTCACCAAATTTCGCAAACACTAAGAAATTTTGTTTTTCGATTCAAAACAAGATTTTAACACTTTGAGGAGTTCAAATAACATGTTTTTAGATCATGTGTATCGTATCTTTTAGTACATAACTTTTCACCAAATTTCGCAAACACTAAGAAAGTTTGTTTTTCGATTCAAAACAAGATTTTAACACTTTGAGGAGTTCAAATAATATGTTTTTAGATCATTTGTATCGTATCTTTTAGTACATAACTTTTCACCAAATTTCAGAAACACTAAGAAAGTTTGTTTTTCGATTCAAAACAAGATTTTAACGCTTTGAGGAGTTCAAATAACGTGTTTTCAGATCATTTGTATCGTATCTTTTAGTACATAACTTTTCAACAAATTTCGCAAACACTAAGAAAGTTTGTTTTTCGATTCAAAACAAGATTTTAAGACTTTGAGAAGTTCAAATAACATGTTTTTAGATCATTTGTATCGTATCTTTTGGTACATAACTTTTCACCAAATTTCAGAAACACTAAGAAAGTTTGTTTTTCGATTCAAAACAAGATTTCAACGCTTTGAGGAGTTCAAATAACATGTTTTTAGATCATTTGTATCGTATCATATAGTACATGACTTTTCACCAAATTTCACAAACACTAAGAAAGTTTGTTTTTCGATTCAAAACAAGATTTTAACGCTTTGAGGAGTTCAAATAACGTGTTTCTAGATCATTTGTATCGTATCTTTTACTACATAACTTTTCACCAAATTTCACAAACACTAAGAAAGTTTATTTTTCGGTTCAAAACAAACTTTCAATGCTTTGAGGAGTTCAAATAACGTGTTTTTAGATCACTTGTATCATATCTTTTACTACATAACTTTTCACCGAATTTCACAAACACTAAGAAAGATTGTTTTTCGATTGAAAACAAGATATTAACGCTTTGAGGAGTTCAAATAACGTGTGTTTAGATCATTTGTATCGTATCCTTTACTACATAACTTTTCACCAAATTTCACAAACACTAAGAAAGTTTGTGTTTCTATTTCAAAACCAGATTTTAACGCTTTGAGGAGTTCAAATAACGTGTTTTTAGATCATTTGTATCGTATCTTTTAGTACATAACTTTTCACCAAATTTCGCGAACACTAAGAAAGTTTGTTTTTCGATTCAAAATAAGATTTTAACACTTTGAGGAGTTCAAATAACATGTTTTTAGATCATTTGTATCGTATCTTTTAGTACATAACTTTTCACCAAATTTCAGAAACACAAAGAAAGTTTGTTTTTCGAATCAAAACAAGATTTTAACGCTTTGAGGAGTTCAAATAACATGTTTTTAGATCATTTGTATCGTATCTTTTAGTACATAACTTTTCACCAAATTTCACAAACACTAAGAAAGTTTGTGTCTCTATTTCAAAACCAGATTTTAACGCTTTGAGGAGTTCAAATAACGTGGTTTTAGAACATTCGTATCGTATCTTTTAGTACATAACTTTTCACCAAATTTCGCAAACACTAAGAAAGTTTGTTTTTCGATTCAAAACAAGATTTTAAGATTTTGAGGAGTTCAAATAACATGTTTTTCGATCATTTGTATCGTATATTTTAGTACATAACTTTTCACCAAATTTCACAAACACTAAGATAGTTTGTTTTTCGATTCAAAACAAGATTTTAACGCTTTGAGGAGTTCAAATAACATGGTTTTAGATCATTTGTATCGTATCTTTTAGTACATAACTTTTCACCAAATTTCAAAAACACTAAGAAAGTTTATTTTTCGATTCAAAACAAGATTTTAACGCTTTGAGGAGTTCAAATAACGTGTTTCTAGATCATTTGTATCGTATCTTTTACTACATAACTTTTCAACAAATTTCACAAACACTAAGAAAGTTTGTTTTTCGATTCAAAACAAACTTTCAACGCTTTGAGTAGTTAAAATAACGTGTTTTTAGATCACTTGTATCATATCTTTTACTACATAACTTTTCACGGAATTTCACAAACACTAAGAAAGATTGTTTTTCGATTCAAAACAAGATATTAACTCTTTCAGGAGTTCAAATAACGTGTTTTTAGATCATTTGTATCGTATCTTTTACTACATAACTTTTCACCGAATTTCACAAACACTAAGAAAGTTTGTGTTTCTATTTCAAAACCAGATTTTAATGCTTTGAGGAGTTCAAATAACGTGTTTTTAGATCATTTGTATCGTATCTTTTATTACATAACTTTTCACCAAATTTCGCAAACACTACGAAAGTTTGTTTTTCGATTCAAAACAAGATTTTAACACTTTGAGGAGTTCAAATAACATGGTTTTAGATCATTTGTATCGTATCTTTTAGTACATAACTTTTCACCAAATTTCAGAAACACTAAGAAAGTTTGTTTTTCGAATCAAAACAAGATTTTAACGCTTTGAGGAGTTCAAATAACGTGTTTTTAGATCATTTGTATCGTATCTTTTACTACATAACTTTTCACCAAATTTCACAAACACTAAGAAAGTTTGTGTTTCTATTTCAAAACCAGATTTTAACGCTTTGAGGAGTTCAAATAACGTGTTTTTATATCATTTGTATCATATCTTTTAGTACATAACTTTTCACCAAATTTCGCAAACACTAAGAAAGTTTGTTTTTCGATTCAAAACAAGATTTTAACACTTTGAGGAGTTCAAATAACATGTTTTTAGATCATTTGTATCGTATATTTTAGTACATAACTTTTCACCAAATTTCACAAACACTAAGATAGTTTGTTTTTCGATTCAAAACAAGATTTTAACGCTTTGAGGAGTTCAAATAACATGTTTTTAGATCATTTGTATCTTATCTTTTAGTACATAACTTTTCACCAAATTTCACAAACACTAAGAAAGTTTGTGTCTCTATTTCAAAACCAGATTTGAACGCTTCGAGGAGTTCAAATAACGTGGTTTTAGAACATTTGTATCGTATCTTTTAGTACATAACTTTTCACCAAATTTCGCAAACACTAAGAAAGTTTGTTTTTCGATTCAAAACAAGATTTTAAGACTTTGAGGAGTTCAAATAACATGTTTTTAGATCATTTGTATCGTATCTTTTAGTACATAACTTTTCACCAAATTTCAGAAACACTAAGAAAGTTTGTTTTTCGATTCAAAACAAGATTTCAACGCTTTGAGGAGTTCAAATAACATGTTTTTAGTTCATTTGTATCGTATCTTATAGTACATGACTTTTCACCAAATTTCACAAACACTAAGAAAGTTTGTTTTTCGATTCAAAACAAGATTTTAACGCTTTGAGGAGTTCAAATAACATGGTTTTAGATTATTTGTATCGTATCTTTTAGTACATAACTTTTCACCAAATTTCAAAAACACTAAGAAAGTTTGTTTTTCGATTCAAAACAAGATTTTAACACTTTGAAGAGTTCAAATAACGTGTTTCTAGATCATTTGTATCGTATCTTTTACTACATAACTTTTCACCAAATTTCACAAACACTAAGAAAGTTTGTTTTTCGATTCAAAACAAACTTTCAACGCTTTTAGGAGTTCAAATAACGTGTTTTTAGATCATTTGTATGGTATCTTTTACTACATAACTTTTCACCAAATTGTACAAACACTAAGAAAGTTTTCTTTTCAATTAATAGCAATCTTTTTACGCTTTGAGGAGTTCAAATAACGTGTTTTTAGATCATTTGTATCGTATCTTTTAGTACATAACTTTTCACCAAACTTCAAAAACACTAAGAAAGTTTGTTTTTCGATTCAAAACAAGATTTTAACGCTTTGAGGAGTTCAAATAACGTGTTTCTAGATCATTTGTATCGTATCTTATAGTACATAACTTTTCACCAAATTTCACAAACATTAAGAAAGTTTGTTTTTCGATACAAAACAAGATTTTAACACTTTGAGGAGTTCAAATAACATGGTTTTAGATCATTTGTATCGTATCTTTTAGTACATAACTTTTCACCAAACTTCAAAAACACTAAGAAAGTTTGTTTTTCGATTCAAAACAAGATTTTAACGCTTTGAGGAGTTCAAATAACGTGTTTCTAGATCATTTGTATCGTATCTTATAGTACATAACTTTTCACCAAATTTCACAAACATTAAGAAAGTTTGTTTTTCGATTCAAAACAATATTTTAACGCTTTGAGGAGTTCAAATAACATGGTTTTAGATCATTTGTATCGTATATTTTAGTTCATAACTTTTCACCAAATTTCGCAAACACTAAGAAAGTTTGTTTTTCGATTCAAAACAAGATTTTAACACTTTGAGGAGTTCAAATAACATGTTTTTAGATCATTTGTATCGTATCTTTTAGTACATAACTTTTCACCAAATTTCAGAAACACTAAGAAAGTTTGTTTTTCGAATCAAAACAAGATTTTAACGCTTTGAGGAGTTCAAATAACATGTTTTTAGATCATTTGTATCGTATGTTTTAGTACATAACTTTTCACCAAATTTCACAAACACTAAGAAAGTTTGTGTCTCTATTTCAAAACCAGATTTTAATGCTTTGAGGAGTTCAAATAACGTGGTTTTAGAACATTTGTATCGTATCTTTTAGTACATAACTTTTCACCAAATTTCGCAAACACTAAGAAATTTTGTTTTTCGATTCAAAACAAGATTTTAACACTTTGAGGAGTTCAAATAACATGTTTTTAGATCATGTGTATCGTATCTTTTAGTACATAACTTTTCACCAAATTTCGCAAACACTAAGAAAGTTTGTTTTTCGATTCAAAACAAGATTTTAACACTTTGAGGAGTTCAAATAATATGTTTTTAGATCATTTGTATCGTATCTTTTAGTACATAACTTTTCACCAAATTTCAGAAACACTAAGAAAGTTTGTTTTTCGATTGAAAACAAGATTTTAACGCTTTGAGGAGTTCAAATAACGTGTTTTCAGATCATTTGTATCGTATCTTTTAGTACATAACTTTTCAACAAATTTCGCAAACACTAAGAAAGTTTGTTTTTCGATTCAAAACAAGATTTTAAGACTTTGAGAAGTTCAAATAACATGTTTTTAGATCATTTGTATCGTATCTTTTGGTACATAACTTTTCACCAAATTTCAGAAACACTAAGAAAGTTTGTTTTTCGATTCAAAACAAGATTTCAACGCTTTGAGGAGTTCAAATAACATGTTTTTAGATCATTTGTATCGTATCATATAGTACATGACTTTTCACCAAATTTCACAAACACTAAGAAAGTTTGTTTTTCGATTCAAAACAAGATTTTAACGCTTTGAGGAGTTCAAATAACGTGTTTCTAGATCATTTGTATCGTATCTTTTACTACATAACTTTTCACCAAATTTCACAAACACTAAGAAAGTTTATTTTTCGATTCAAAACAAACTTTCAACGCTTTGAGGAGTTCAAATAACGTGTTTTTAGATCACTTGTATCATATCTTTTACTACATAACTTTTCACGGAATTTCACAAACACTAAGAAAGATTGTTTTTCGATTCAAAACAAGATATTAACGCTTTGAGGAGTTCAAATAACATGTTTTTAGATCATTTGTATCGTATCTTTTACTACATAACTTTTCACCGAATTTCACAAACACTAAGAAAGTTTGTGTTTCTATTTCAAAACCAGATTTTAATGCTTTGAGGAGTTCAAATAACGTGTTTTTAGATCATTTGTATCGTATCTTTTATTACATAACTTTTCACCAAATTTCGCAACCACTAAGAAAGTTTGTTTTTCGATTCAAAACAAGATTTTAACACTTTGAGGAGTTCAAATAACATGGTTTTAGATCATTTGTATCGTATCTTTTAGTACATAACTTTTCACCAAATTTCAGAAACACTAAGAAAGTTTGTTTTTCGAATCAAAACAAGATTTTAACGCTTTGAGGAGTTCAAATAACGTGTTTTTAGATCATTTGTATCGTATCTTTTACTACATAACTTTTCACCAAATTTCAGAAACACTAAGAAAGTTTGTGTTTCTATTTCAAAACCAGATTTTAACGCTTTGAGGAGTTCAAATAACGTGTTTTTATATCATTTGTATCGTATCTTTTAGTACATAACTTTTCACCAAATTTCGCAAACACTAAGAAAGTTTGTTTTTCGATTCAAAACAAGATTTTAACACTTTGAGGAGTTCAAATAACATGTTTTTAGATCATTGGTATCGTATATTTTAGTACATAACTTTTCACCAAATTTCACAAACACTAAGATAGTTTGTTTTTCGATTCAAAACAAGATTTTAACGCTTTGAGGAGTTCAAATAACATGTTTTTAGATCATTTGTATCTTATCTTTTAGTACATAACTTTTCACCAAATTTCACAAACACTAAGAAAGTTTGTGTCTCTATTTCAAAACCAGATTTTAACGCTTTGAGGAGTTCAAATAACGTGGTTTTAGAACATTTGTATCGTATCTTTTAGTACATAACTTTTCACCAAATTTCGCAAACACTAAGAAAGTTTGTTTTTCGATTCAAAACAAGATTTTAAGACTTTGAGGAGTTCAAATAACATGTTTTTAGATCATTTGTATCGTATCTTTTAGTACATAACTTTTCACCAAATTTCAGAAACACTAAGAAAGTTTGTTTTTCGATTCAAAACAAGATTTCAACGCTTTGAGGAGTTCAAATAACATGTTTTTAGTTCATTTGTATCGTATCTTATAGTACATGACTTTTCACCAAATTTCACAAACACTAAGAAAGTTTGTTTTTCGATTCAAAACAAGATTTTAACGCTTTGAGGAGTTCAAATAACATGGTTTTAGATCATTTGTATCGTATCTTTTAGTACATAACTTTTCACCAAATTTCAAAAACACTAAGAAAGTTTGTTTTTCGATTCAAAACAAGATTTTAACACTTTGAAGAGTTCAAATAACGTGTTTCTAGATCATTTGTATCGTATCTTTTACTACATAACTTTTCACCAAATTTCACAAACACTAAGAAAGTTTGTTTTTCGATTCAAAACAAACTTTCAACGCTTTTAGGAGTTCAAATAACGTGTTTTTAGATCATTTGTATGGTATCTTTTACTACATAACTTTTCACCAAATTGTACAAACACTAAGAAAGTTTTCTTTTCAATCAATAGCAATCTTTTTACGCTTTGAGGAGTTCAAATAACGTGTTTTTAGATCATTTGTATCGTATCTTTTAGTACATAACTTTTCACCAAACTTCAAAAACACTAAGAAAGTTTGTTTTTCGATTCAAAACAAGATTTTAACGCTTTGAGGAGTTCAAATAACGTGTTTCTAGATCATTTGTATCGTATCTTATAGTACATAACTTTTCACCAAATTTCACAAACATTAAGAAAGTTTGTTTTTCGATACAAAACAAGATTTTAACACTTTGAGGAGTTCAAATAACATGGTTTTAGATCATTTGTATCGTATCTTTTAGTACATAACTTTTCACCAAACTTCAAAATCACTAAGAAAGTTTGTTTTTCGATTCAAAACAAGATTTTAACGCTCTGAGGAGTTCAAATAACGTGTTTCTAGATCATTTGTATCGTATCTTATAGTACATAACTTTTCACCAAATTTCACAAACATTAAGAAAGTTTGTTTTTTCGATTCAAAACAATATTTTAACGCTTTGAGGAGTTCAAATAACATGGTTTTAGATCATTTGTATCGTATATTTTAGTTCATAACTTTTCACCAAATTTCGCAAACACTAAGAAAGTTTGTTTTTCGATTCAAAACAAGATTTTAACACTTTGAGGAGTTCAAATAACATGTTTTTAGATCATTTGTATCGTATCTTTTAGTACATAACTTTTCACCAAATTTCAGAAACACTAAGAAAGTTTGTTTTTCGAATCAAAACAAGATTTTAACGCTTTGAGGAGTTCAAATAACATGTTTTTAGATCATTTGTATCGTATGTTTTAGTACATAACTTTTCACCAAATTTCACAAACACTAAGAAAGTTTGTGTCTCTATTTCAAAACCAGATTTTAATGCTTTGAGGAGTTCAAATAACGTGGTTTTAGAACATTTGTATCGTATCTTTTAGTACATAACTTTTCACCAAATTTCGCAAACACTAAGAAATTTTGTTTTTCGATTCAAAACAAGATTTTAACACTTTGAGGAGTTCAAATAACATGTTTTTAGATCATGTGTATCGTATCTTTTAGTACATAACTTTTCACCAAATTTCGCAAACACTAAGAAAGTTTGTTTTTCGATTCAAAACAAGATTTTAACACTTTGAGGAGTTCAAATAATATGTTTTTAGATCATTTGTATCGTATCTTTTAGTACATAACTTTTCACCAAATTTCAGAAACACTAAGAAAGTTTGTTTTTCGATTCAAAACAAGATTTTAACGCTTTGAGGAGTTCAAATAACGTGTTTTCAGATCATTTGTATCGTATCTTTTAGTACATAACTTTTCAACAAATTTCGCAAACACTAAGAAAGTTTGTTTTTCGATTCAAAACAAGATTTTAAGACTTTGAGAAGTTCAAATAACATGTTTTTAGATCATTTGTATCGTATCTTTTGGTACATAACTTTTCACCAAATTTCAGAAACACTAAGAAAGTTTGTTTTTCGATTCAAAACAAGATTTCAACGCTTTGAGGAGTTCAAATAACATGTTTTTAGATCATTTGTATCGTATCATATAGTACATGACTTTTCACCAAATTTCACAAACACTAAGAAAGTTTGTTTTTCGATTCAAAACAAGATTTTAACGCTTTGAGGAGTTCAAATAACGTGTTTCTAGATCATTTGTATCGTATCTTTTACTACATAACTTTTCACCAAATTTCACAAACACTAAGAAAGTTTATTTTTCGATTCAAAACAAACTTTCAACGCTTTGAGGAGTTCAAATAACGTGTTTTTAGATCACTTGTATCATATCTTTTACTACATAACTTTTCACGGAATTTCACAAACACTAAGAAAGATTGTTTTTCGATTCAAAACAAGATATTAACGCTTTGAGGAGTTCAAATAACATGTTTTTAGATCATTTGTATCGTATCTTTTACTACATAACTTTTCACCGAATTTCACAAACACTAAGAAAGTTTGTGTTTCTATTTCAAAACCAGATTTTAATGCTTTGAGGAGTTCAAATAACGTGTTTTTAGATCATTTGTATCGTATCTTTTATTACATAACTTTTCACCAAATTTCGCAACCACTAAGAAAGTTTGTTTTTCGATTCAAAACAAGATTTTAACACTTTGAGGAGTTCAAATAACATGGTTTTAGATCATTTGTATCGTATCTTTTAGTACATAACTTTTCACCAAATTTCAGAAACACTAAGAAAGTTTGTTTTTCGAATCAAAACAAGATTTTAACGCTTTGAGGAGTTCAAATAACGTGTTTTTAGATCATTTGTATCGTATCTTTTACTACATAACTTTTCACCAAATTTCAGAAACACTAAGAAAGTTTGTGTTTCTATTTCAAAACCAGATTTTAACGCTTTGAGGAGTTCAAATAACGTGTTTTTATATCATTTGTATCGTATCTTTTAGTACATAACTTTTCACCAAATTTCGCAAACACTAAGAAAGTTTGTTTTTCGATTCAAAACAAGATTTTAACACTTTGAGGAGTTCAAATAACATGTTTTTAGATCATTGGTATCGTATATTTTAGTACATAACTTTTCACCAAATTTCACAAACACTAAGATAGTTTGTTTTTCGATTCAAAACAAGATTTTAACGCTTTGAGGAGTTCAAATAACATGTTTTTAGATCATTTGTATCTTATCTTTTAGTACATAACTTTTCACCAAATTTCACAAACACTAAGAAAGTTTGTGTCTCTATTTCAAAACCAGATTTTAACGCTTTGAGGAGTTCAAATAACGTGGTTTTAGAACATTTGTATCGTATCTTTTAGTACATAACTTTTCACCAAATTTCGCAAACACTAAGAAAGTTTGTTTTTCGATTCAAAACAAGATTTTAAGACTTTGAGGAGTTCAAATAACATGTTTTTAGATCATTTGTATCGTATCTTTTAGTACATAACTTTTCACCAAATTTCAGAAACACTAAGAAAGTTTGTTTTTCGATTCAAAACAAGATTTCAACGCTTTGAGGAGTTCAAATAACATGTTTTTAGTTCATTTGTATCGTATCTTATAGTACATGACTTTTCACCAAATTTCACAAACACTAAGAAAGTTTGTTTTTCGATTCAAAACAAGATTTTAACGCTTTGAGGAGTTCAAATAACATGGTTTTAGATCATTTGTATCGTATCTTTTAGTACATAACTTTTCACCAAATTTCAAAAACACTAAGAAAGTTTGTTTTTCGATTCAAAACAAGATTTTAACACTTTGAAGAGTTCAAATAACGTGTTTCTAGATCATTTGTATCGTATCTTTTACTACATAACTTTTCACCAAATTTCACAAACACTAAGAAAGTTTGTTTTTCGATTCAAAACAAACTTTCAACGCTTTTAGGAGTTCAAATAACGTGTTTTTAGATCATTTGTATGGTATCTTTTACTACATAACTTTTCACCAAATTGTACAAACACTAAGAAAGTTTTCTTTTCAATCAATAGCAATCTTTTTACGCTTTGAGGAGTTCAAATAACGTGTTTTTAGATCATTTGTATCGTATCTTTTAGTACATAACTTTTCACCAAACTTCAAAAACACTAAGAAAGTTTGTTTTTCGATTCAAAACAAGATTTTAACGCTTTGAGGAGTTCAAATAACGTGTTTCTAGATCATTTGTATCGTATCTTATAGTACATAACTTTTCACCAAATTTCACAAACATTAAGAAAGTTTGTTTTTCGATACAAAACAAGATTTTAACACTTTGAGGAGTTCAAATAACATGGTTTTAGATCATTTGTATCGTATCTTTTAGTACATAACTTTTCACCAAACTTCAAAATCACTAAGAAAGTTTGTTTTTCGATTCAAAACAAGATTTTAACGCTCTGAGGAGTTCAAATAACGTGTTTCTAGATCATTTGTATCGTATCTTATAGTACATAACTTTTCACCAAATTTCACAAACATTAAGAAAGTTTGTTTTTTCGATTCAAAACAATATTTTAACGCTTTGAGGAGTTCAAATAACATGGTTTTAGATCATTTGTATCGTATATTTTAGTTCATAACTTTTCACCAAATTTCGCAAACACTAAGAAAGTTTGTTTTTCGATTCAAAACAAGATTTTAACACTTTGAGGAGTTCAAATAACATGTTTTTAGATCATTTGTATCGTATCTTTTAGTACATAACTTTTCACCAAATTTCAGAAACACTAAGAAAGTTTGTTTTTCGAATCAAAACAAGATTTTAACGCTTTGAGGAGTTCAAATAACATGTTTTTAGATCATTTGTATCGTATGTTTTAGTACATAACTTTTCACCAAATTTCACAAACACTAAGAAAGTTTGTGTCTCTATTTCAAAACCAGATTTTAATGCTTTGAGGAGTTCAAATAACGTGGTTTTAGAACATTTGTATCGTATCTTTTAGTACATAACTTTTCACCAAATTTCGCAAACACTAAGAAATTTTGTTTTTCGATTCAAAACAAGATTTTAACACTTTGAGGAGTTCAAATAACATGTTTTTAGATCATGTGTATCGTATCTTTTAGTACATAACTTTTCACCAAATTTCGCAAACACTAAGAAAGTTTGTTTTTCGATTCAAAACAAGATTTTAACACTTTGAGGAGTTCAAATAATATGTTTTTAGATCATTTGTATCGTATCTTTTAGTACATAACTTTTCACCAAATTTCAGAAACACTAAGAAAGTTTGTTTTTCGATTCAAAACAAGATTTTAACGCTTTGAGGAGTTCAAATAACGTGTTTTCAGATCATTTGTATCGTATCTTTTAGTACATAACTTTTCAACAAATTTCGCAAACACTAAGAAAGTTTGTTTTTCGATTCAAAACAAGATTTTAAGACTTTGAGAAGTTCAAATAACATGTTTTTAGATCATTTGTATCGTATCTTTTGGTACATAACTTTTCACCAAATTTCAGAAACACTAAGAAAGTTTGTTTTTCGATTCAAAACAAGATTTCAACGCTTTGAGGAGTTCAAATAACATGTTTTTAGATCATTTGTATCGTATCATATAGTACATGACTTTTCACCAAATTTCACAAACACTAAGAAAGTTTGTTTTTCGATTCAAAACAAGATTTTAACGCTTTGAGGAGTTCAAATAACGTGTTTCTAGATCATTTGTATCGTATCTTTTACTACATAACTTTTCACCAAATTTCACAAACACTAAGAAAGTTTATTTTTCGATTCAAAACAAACTTTCAACGCTTTGAGGAGTTCAAATAACGTGTTTTTAGATCACTTGTATCATATCTTTTACTACATAACTTTTCACCGAATTTCACAAACACTAAGAAAGATTGTTTTTCGATTCAAAACAAGATATTAACGCTTTGAGGAGTTCAAATAACATGTTTTTAGATCATTTGTATCGTATCTTTTACTACATAACTTTTCACCGAATTTCACAAACACTAAGAAAGTTTGTGTTTCTATTTCAAAACCAGATTTTAATGCTTTGAGGAGTTCAAATAACGTGTTTTTAGATCATTTGTATCGTATCTTTTATTACATAACTTTTCACCAAATTTCGCAAACACTAAGAAAGTTTGTTTTTCGATTCAAAACAAGATTTTAACACTTTGAGGAGTTCAAATAACATGGTTTTAGATCATTTGTATCGTATCTTTTAGTACATAACTTTTCACCAAATTTCAGAAACACTAAGAAAGTTTGTTTTTCGAATCAAAACAAGATTTTAACGCTTTGAGGAGTTCAAATAACGTGTTTTTAGATCATTTGTATCGTATCTTTTACTACATAACTTTTCACCAAATTTCAGAAACACTAAGAAAGTTTGTGTTTCTATTTCAAAACCAGATTTTAACGCTTTGAGGAGTTCAAATAACGTGTTTTTATATCATTTGTATCGTATCTTTTAGTACATAACTTTTCACCAAATTTCGCAAACACTAAGAAAGTTTGTTTTTCGATTCAAAACAAGATTTTAACACTTTGAGGAGTTCAAATAACATGTTTTTAGATCATTGGTATCGTATATTTTAGTACATAACTTTTCACCAAATTTCACAAACACTAAGATAGTTTGTTTTTCGATTCAAAACAAGATTTTAACGCTTTGAGGAGTTCAAATAACATGTTTTTAGATCATTTGTATTTTATCTTTTAGTACATAACTTTTCACCAAATTTCACAAACACTAAGAAAGTTTGTGTCTCTATTTCAAAACCAGATTTTAACGCTTTGAGGAGTTCAAATAACGTGGTTTTAGAACATTTCTATCGTATCTTTTAGTACATAACTTTTCACCAAATTTCGCAAACACTAAGAAAGTTTGTTTTTCGATTCAAAACAAGATTTTCAGACTTTGAGGAGTTCAAATAACATGTTTTTAGATCATTTGTATCGTATCTTTTAGTACATAACTTTTCACCAAATTTCAGAAACACTAAGAAAGTTTGTTTTTCGATTCAAAACAAGATTTCAACGCTTTGAGGAGTTCAAATAACATGTTTTTAGATCATTTGTATCGTATCTTATAGTACATGACTTTTCACCAAATTTCACAAACACTAAGAAAGTTTGTTTTTCGATTCAAAACAAGATTTTAACGCTTTGAGGAGTTCAAATAACATGGTTTTAGATCATTTGTATCGTATCTTTTAGTACATAACTTTTCACCAAATTTCAAAAACACTAAGAAAGTTTGTTTTTCGATTCAAAACAAGATTTTAACACTTTGAAGAGTTCAAATAACGTGTTTCTAGATCATTTGTATCGTATCTTTTACTACATAACTTTTCACCAAATTTCACAAACACTAAGAAAGTTTGTTTTTCGATTCAAAACAAACTTTCAACGCTTTTAGGAGTTCAAATAACGTGTTTTTAGATCATTTGTATGGTATCTTTTACTACATAACTTTTCACCAAATTGTACAAACACTAAGAAAGTTTTCTTTTCAATTAATAGCAATCTTTTTACGCTTTGAGGAGTTCAAATAACGTGTTTTTAGATCATTTGTATCGTATCTTTTAGTACATAACTTTTCACCAAACTTCAAAAACACTAAGAAAGTTTGTTTTTCGATTCAAAACAAGATTTTAACGCTTTGAGGAGTTCAAATAACGTGTTTCTAGATCATTTGTATCGTATCTTATAGTACATAACTTTTCACCAAATTTCACAAACATTAAGAAAGTTTGTTTTTCGATACAAAACAAGATTTTAACACTTTGAGGAGTTCAAATAACATGGTTTTAGATCATTTGTATCGTATCTTTTAGTACATAACTTTTCACCAAACTTCAAAAACACTAAGAAAGTTTGTTTTTCGATTCAAAACAAGATTTTAACGCTTTGAGGAGTTCAAATAACGTGTTTCTAGATCATTTGTATCGTATCTTATAGTACATAACTTTTCACCAAATTTCACAAACATTAAGAAAGTTTGTTTTTCGATTCAAAACAATATTTTAACGCTTTGAGGAGTTCAAATAACATGGTTTTAGATCATTTGTATCGTATATTTTAGTTCATAACTTTTCACCAAATTTCGCAAACACTAAGAAAGTTTGTTTTTCGATTCAAAACAAGATTTTAACACTTTGAGGAGTTCAAATAACATGTTTTTAGATCATTTGTATCGTATCTTTTAGTACATAACTTTTCACCAAATTTCAGAAACACTAAGAAAGTTTGTTTTTCGAATCAAAACAAGATTTTAACGCTTTGAGGAGTTCAAATAACATGTTTTTAGATCATTTGTATCGTATGTTTTAGTACATAACTTTTCACCAAATTTCACAAACACTAAGAAAGTTTGTGTCTCTATTTCAAAACCAGATTTTAATGCTTTGAGGAGTTCAAATAACGTGGTTTTAGAACATTTGTATCGTATCTTTTAGTACATAACTTTTCACCAAATTTCGCAAACACTAAGAAATTTTGTTTTTCGATTCAAAACAAGATTTTAACACTTTGGAGGAGTTCAAATAACATGTTTTTAGATCATGTGTATCGTATCTTTTAGTACATAACTTTTCACCAAATTTCGCAAACACTAAGAAAGTTTGTTTTTCGATTCAAAACAAGATTTTAACACTTTGAGGAGTTCAAATAAAATGTTTTTAGATCATTTGTATCGTATCTTTTAGTACATAACTTTTCACCAAATTTCAGAAACACTAAGAAAGTTTGTTTTTCGATTCAAAACAAGATTTTAACGCTTTGAGGAGTTCAAATAACGTGTTTTCAGATCATTTGTATCGTATCTTTTAGTACATAACTTTTCAACAAATTTCGCAAACACTAAGAAAGTTTGTTTTTCGATTCAAAACAAGATTTTAAGACTTTGAGAAGTTCAAATAACATGTTTTTAGATCATTTGTATCGTATCTTTTGGTACATAACTTTTCACCAAATTTCAGAAACACTAAGAAAGTTTGTTTTTCGATTCAAAACAAGATTTCAACGCTTTGAGGAGTTCAAATAACATGTTTTTAGATCATTTGTATCGTATCATATAGTACATGACTTTTCACCAAATTTCACAAACACTAAGAAAGTTTGTTTTTCGATTCAAAACAAGATTTTAACGCTTTGAGGAGTTCAAATAACGTGTTTCTAGATCATTTGTATCGTATCTTTTACTACATAACTTTTCACCAAATTTCACAAACACTAAGAAAGTTTATTTTTCGATTCAAAACAAACTTTCAACGCTTTGAGGAGTTCAAATAACGTGTTTTTAGATCACTTGTATCATATCTTTTACTACATAACTTTTCACCGAATTTCACAAACACTAAGAAAGATTGTTTTTCGATTCAAAACAAGATATTAACGCTTTGAGGAGTTCAAATAACATGTTTTTAGATCATTTGTATCGTATCTTTTACTACATAACTTTTCACCGAATTTCACAAACACTAAGAAAGTTTGTGTTTCTATTTCAAAACCAGATTTTAATGCTTTGAGGAGTTCAAATAACGTGTTTTTAGATCATTTGTATCGTATCTTTTATTACATAACTTTTCACCAAATTTCGCAAACACTAAGAAAGTTTGTTTTTCGATTCAAAACAAGATTTTAACACTTTGAGGAGTTCAAATAACATGGTTTTAGATCATTTGTATCGTATCTTTTAGTACATAACTTTTCACCAAATTTCAGAAACACTAAGAAAGTTTGTTTTTCGAATCAAAACAAGATTTTAACGCTTTGAGGAGTTCAAATAACGTGTTTTTAGATCATTTGTATCGTATCTTTTACTTCATAACTTTTCACCAAATTTCAGAAACACTAAGAAAGTTTGTGTTTCTATTTCAAAACCAGATTTTAACGCTTTGAGGAGTTCAAATAACGTGTTTTTATATCATTTGTATCGTATCTTTTAGTACATAACTTTTCACCAAATTTCGCAAACACTAAGAAAGTTTGTTTTTCGATTCAAAACAAGATTTTAACACTTTGAGGAGTTCAAATAACATGTTTTTAGATCATTTGTATCGTATATTTTAGTACATAACTTTTCACCAAATTTCACAAACACTAAGATAGTTTGTTTTTCGATTCAAAACAAGATTTTAACGCTTTGATGAGTTCAAATAACATGTTTTTAGATCATTTGTATCTTATCTTTTAGTACATAACTTTTCACCAAATTTCACAAACACTAAGAAAGTTTGTGTCTCTATTTCAAAACCAGATTTTAACGCTTTGAGGAGTTCAAATAACGTGGTTTTAGAACATTTGTATCGTATCTTTTAGTACATAACTTTTCACCAAATTTCGCAAACACTAAGAAAGTTTGTTTTTCGATTCAAAACAAGATTTTAAGACTTTGAGGAGTTCAAATAACATGTTTTTAGATCATTTGTATCGTATCTCTTAGTACATAACTTTTCACCAAATTTCAGAAACACTAAGAAAGTTTGTTTTTCGATTCAAAACAAGATTTCAACGCTTTGAGGAGTTCAAATAACATGTTTTTAGATCATTTGTATCGTATCTTATAGTACATGACTTTTCACCAAATTTCACAAACACTAAGAAAGTTTGTTTTTCGATTCAAAACAAGATATTAACGCTTTGAGGAGTTCAAATAACATGTTTTTAGATCATTTGTATCGTATCTTTTACTACATAACTTTTCACCGAATTTCACAAACACTAAGAAAGTTTGTGTTTCTATTTCAAAACCAGATTTTAATGCTTTGAGGAGTTCAAATAACGTGTTTTTAGATCATTTGTATCGTATCTTTTATTACATAACTTTTCACCAAATTTCGCAAACACTAAGAAAGTTTGTTTTTCGATTCAAAACAAGATTTTAACACTTTGAGGAGTTCAAATAACATGGTTTTAGATCATTTGTATCGTATCTTTTAGTACATAACTTTTCACCAAATTTCAGAAACACTAAGAAAGTTTGTTTTTCGAATCAAAACAAGATTTTAACGCTTTGAGGAGTTCAAATAATGTGTTTTTAGATCATTTGTATCGTATCTTTTACTACATAACTTTTCACCAAATTTCAGAAACACTAAGAAAGTTTGTGTTTCTATTTCAAAACCAGATTTTAACGCTTTGAGGAGTTCAAATAACGTGTTTTTATATCATTTGTATCGTATCTTTTAGTACATAACTTTTCACCAAATTTCGCAAACACTAAGAAAGTTTGTTTTTCGATTCAAAACAAGATTTTAACACTTTGAGGAGTTCAAATAACATGTTTTTAGATCATTTGTATCGTATATTTTAGTACATAACTTTTCACCAAATTTCACAAACACTAAGATAGTTTGTTTTTCGATTCAAAACAAGATTTTAACGCTTTGAGGAGTTCAAATAACATGTTTTTAGATCATTTGTATCTTATCTTTTAGTACATAACTTTTCACCAAATTTCACAAACACTAAGAAAGTTTGTGTCTCTATTTCAAAACCAGATTTTAACGCTTTGAGGAGTTCAAATAACGTGGTTTTAGAACATTTGTATCGTATCTTTTAGTACATAACTTTTCACCAAATTTCGCAAACACTAAGAAAGTTTGTTTTTCGATTCAAAACAAGATTTTAAGACTTTGAGGAGTTCAAATAACATGTTTTTAGATCATTTGTATCGTATCTTTTAGTACATAACTTTTCACCAAATTTCAGAAACACTAAGAAAGTTTGTTTTTCGATTCAAAACAAGATTTCAACGCTTTGAGGAGTTCAAATAACATGTTTTTAGATCATTTGTATCGTATCTTATAGTACATGACTTTTCACCAAATTTCACAAACACTAAGAAAGTTTGTTTTTCGATTCAAAACAAGATTTTAACGCTTTGAGGAGTACAAATAACATGGTTTTAGATCATTTGTATCGTATCTTTTAGTACATAACTTTTCACCAAATTTCAAAAACACTAAGAAAGTTTGTTTTTCGATTCAAAACAAGATTTTAACACTTTGAAGAGTTCAAATAACGTGTTTCTAGATCATTTGTATCGTATCTTTTACTACATAAGTTTTCACCAAATTTCACAAACACTAAGAAAGTTTGTTTTTCGATTCAAAACAAACTTTCAACGCTTTTAGGAGTTCAAATAATGTGTTTTTAGATCATTTGTATGGTATCTTTTACTACATAACTTTTCACCAAATTGTACAAACACTAAGAAAGTTTTCTTTTCAATTAATAGCAATCTTTTTACGCTTTGAGGAGTTCAAATAACGTGTTTTTAGATAATTTGTATCGTATCTTTTAGTACATAACTTTTCACCAAACTTCAAAAACACTAAGAAAGTTTGTTTTTCGATTCAAAACAAGATTTTAACGCTTTGAGGAGTTCAAATAACGTGTTTCTAGATCATTTGTATCGTATCTTATAGTACATAACTTTTCACCAAATTTCACAAACATTAAGAAAGTTTGTTTTTCGATACAAAACAAGATTTTAACACTTTGAGGAGTTCAAATAACATGGTTTTAGATCATTTGTATCGTATCTTTTAGTACATAACTTTTCACCAAACTTCAAAAACACTAAGAAAGTTTGTTTTTCGATTCAAAACAAGATTTTAACGCTTTGAGGAGTTCAAATAACGTGTTTCTAGATCATTTGTATCGTATCTTATAGTACATAACTTTTCACCAAATTTCACAAACATTAAGAAAGTTTGTTTTTCGATTCAAAACAATATTTTAACGCTTTGAGGAGTTCAAATAACATGGTTTTAGATCATTTGTATCGAATATTTTAGTTCATAACTTTTCACCAAATTTCGCAAACACTAAGAAAGTTTGTTTTTCGATTCAAAACAAGATTTTAACACTTTGAGGAGTTCAAATAACATGTTTTTAGATCATTTGTATCGTATCTTTTAGTACATAACTTTTCACCAAATTTCAGAAACACTAAGAAAGTTTGTTTTTCGAATCAAAACAAGATTTTAACGCTTTGAGGAGTTCAAATAACATGTTTTTAGATCATTTGTATCGTATCTTTTAGTACATAACTTTTCACCAAATTTCACAAACACTAAGAAAGTTTGTGTCTCTATTTCAAAACTAGATTTTAATGCTTTGAGGAGTTCAAATAACGTGGTTTTAGAACATTTGTATCGTATCTTTTAGTACATAACTTTTCACCAAATTTCGCAAACACTAAGAAATTTTGTTTTCGATTCAAAACAAGATTTTAACACTTTGAGGAGTTCAAATAATATGTTTTTAGATCATTTGTATCGTATCTTTTAGTACATAACTTTTCACCAAATTTCAGAAACACTAAGAAAGTTTGTTTTTCGATTCAAAACAAGATTTTAACGCTTTGAGGAGTTCAAATAACGTGTTTTCAGATCATTTGTATCGTATCTTTTAGTACATAACTTTTCACCAAATTTCGCAAACACTAAGAAAGTTTGTTTTTCGATTCAAAACAAGATTTTAAGACTTTGAGGAGTTCAAATAACATGTTTTTAGATCATTTGTATCGTATCTTTTGGTACATAACTTTTCACCAAATTTCAGAAACACTAAGAAAGTTTGTTTTTCGATTCAAAACAAGATTTCAACGCTTTGAGGAGTTCAAATAACATGTTTTTAGATCATTTGTATCGTATCATATAGTACATGACTTTTCACCAAATTTCACAAACACTAAGAAAGTTTGTTTTTCGATTCAAAACAAGATTTTAACGCTTTGAGGAGTTCAAATAACGTGTTTCTAGATCATTTGTATCGTATCTTTTACTACATAACTTTTCACCAAATTTCACAAACACTAAGAAAGTTTATTTTTCGATTCAAAACAAACTTTCAACGCTTTGAGGAGTTCAAATAACGTGTTTTTAGATCACTTGTATCATATCTTTTACTACATAACTGTTCACCGAATTTCACAAACACTAAGAAAGATTGTTTTTCGATTCAAAACAAGATATTAACGCTTTGAGGAGTTCAAATAACATGTTTTTAGATCATTTGTATCGTATCTTTTACTACATAACTTTTCACCGAATTTCACAAACACTAAGAAAGTTTGTGTTTCTATTTCAAAACCAGATTTTAATGCTTTGAGGAGTTCAAATAACGTGTTTTTAGATCATTTGTATCGTATCTTTTATTACATAACTTTTCACCAAATTTCGCAAACACTAAGAAAGTTTGTTTTTCGATTCAAAACAAGATTTTAACACTTTGAGGAGTTCAAATAACATGGTTTTAGATCATTTGTATCGTATCTTTTAGTACATAACTTTTCACCAAATTTCAGAAACACTAAGAAAGTTTGTTTTTCGAATCAAAACAAGATTTTAACGCTTTGAGGAGTTCAAATAACGTGTTTTTAGATCATTTGTATCGTATCTTTTACTACATAACTTTTCACCAAATTTCACAAACACTAAGAAAGTTTGTGTTTCTATTTCAAAACCAGATTTTAACGCTTTGAGGAGTTCAAATAATGTGTTTTTATATCATTTGTATCGTATCTTTTAGTACACAACTTTTCACCAAATTTCGCAAACACTAAGAAAGTTTGTTTTTCGATTCAAAACAAGATTTTAACACTTTGAGGAGTTCAAATAACATGTTTTTAGATCATTTGTATCGTATATTTTAGTACATAACTTTTCACCAAATTTCACAAACACTAAGATAGTTTGTTTTTCGATTCAAAACAAGATTTTAACGCTTTGAGGAGTTCAAATAACATGTTTTTAGATCATTTGTATCTTATCTTTTAGTACATAACTTTTCACCAAATTTCACAAACACTAAGAAAGTTTGTGTCGCTATTTCAAAACCAGATTTTAACGCTTTGAGGAGTTCAAATAACGTGGTTTTAGAACATTTGTATCGTATCTTTTAGTACATAACTTTTCACCAAATTTCGCAAACACTAAGAAAGTTTGTGTTTCTATTTCAAAACCAGATTTTAACGCTTTGAGGAGTTCAAATAACATGTTTTTAGATCATTTGTATCGTATCTTTTACTACATAACTTTTCACCAAATTTCACAAACACTAAGAAAGTTTGTGTTTCTATTTCAAAACCAGATTTTAACGCTTTGAGGAGTTCAAATAACGTGTTTTTAGATCATTTGTATCGTATCTTTTAGTACATAACTTTTCACCAAATTTCAGAAACACTAAGAAAGTTTGTTTTTCGATTCAAAACAAGATTTTAACGCTTTGAGGAGTTCAAATAACGTGTTTTCAGATCATTTGTATCGTATCTTTTAGTACATAACTTTTCAACAAATTTCGCAAACACTAAGAAAGTTTGTTTTTCGATTCAAAACAAGATTTTAAGACTTTGAGAAGTTCAAATAACATGTTTTTAGATCATTTGTATCGTATCTTTTGGTACATAACTTTTCACCAAATTTCAGAAACACTAAGAAAGTTTGTTATTCGATTCAAAACAAGATTTCAACGCTTTGAGGAGTTCAAATAACATGTTTTTAGATCATTTGTATCGTATCATATAGTACATGACTTTTCACCAAATTTCACAAACACTAAGAAAGTTTGTTTTTCGATTCAAAACAAGATTTTAACGCTTTGAGGAGTTCAAATAACGTGTTTCTAGATCATTTGTATCGTATCTTTTACTACATAACTTTTCACCAAATTTCACAAACACTAAGAAAGTTTATTTTTCGATTCAAAACAAACTTTCAACGCTTTGAGGAGTTCAAATAACGTGTTTTTAGATCACTTGTATCATATCTTTTACTACATAACTTTTCACCGAATTTCACAAACACTAAGAAAGATTGTTTTTCGATTCAAAACAAGATATTAACGCTTTGAGGAGTTCAAATAACATGTTTTTAGATCATTTGTATCGTATCTTTTACTACATAACTTTTCACCGAATTTCACAAACACTAAGAAAGTTTGTGTTTCTATTTCAAAACCAGATTTTAATGCTTTGAGGAGTTCAAATAACGTGTTTTTAGATCATTTGTATCGTATCTTTTATTACATAACTTTTCACCAAATTTCGCAAACACTAAGAAAGTTTGTTTTTCGATTCAAAACAAGATTTTAACACTTTGAGGAGTTCAAATAACATGGTTTTAGATCATTTGTATCGTATCTTTTAGTACATAACTTTTCACCAAATTTCAGAAACACTAAGAAAGTTTGTTTTTCGAATCAAAACAAGATTTTAACGCTTTGAGGAGTTCAAATAATGTGTTTTTAGATCATTTGTATCGTATCTTTTACTACATAACTTTTCACCAAATTTCAGAAACACTAAGAAAGTTTGTGTTTCTATTTCAAAACCAGATTTTAACGCTTTGAGGAGTTCAAATAACGTGTTTTTATATCATTTGTATCGTATCTTTTAGTACATAACTTTTCACCAAATTTCGCAAACACTAAGAAAGTTTGTTTTTCGATTCAAAACAAGATTTTAACACTTTGAGGAGTTCAAATAACATGTTTTTAGATCATTTGTATCGTATATTTTAGTACATAACTTTTCACCAAATTTCACAAACACTAAGATAGTTTGTTTTTCGATTCAAAACAAGATTTTAACGCTTTGAGGAGTTCAAATAACATGTTTTTAGATCATTTGTATCTTATCTTTTAGTACATAACTTTTCACCAAATTTCACAAACACTAAGAAAGTTTGTGTCTCTATTTCAAAACCAGATTTTAACGCT
Source organism: Luzula sylvatica (assembly GCA_946800325.1). Classification (NCBI taxonomy): domain Eukaryota; kingdom Viridiplantae; phylum Streptophyta; class Magnoliopsida; order Poales; family Juncaceae; genus Luzula; species Luzula sylvatica. The sequence continues at coordinate 34,078,933 of OX326959.1, read as the reverse complement.
TTGAGGAGTTCAAATAACGTGGTTTTAGAACATTTGTATCGTATCTTTTAGTACATAACTTTTCACCAAATTTCGCAAACACTAAGAAAGTTTGTTTTTCGATTCAAAACAAGATTTTCAGACTTTGAGGAGTTCAAATAACATGTTTTTAGATCATTTGTATCGTATCTTTTAGTACATAACTTTTCACCAAATTTCAGAAACACTAAGAAAGTTTGTTTTTCGATTCAAAACAAGATTTCAACGCTTTGAGGAGTTCAAATAACATGTTTTTAGATCATTTGTATCGTATCTTATAGTACATGACTTTTCACCAAATTTCACAAACACTAAGAAAGTTTGTTTTTCGATTCAAAACCAGATTTTAACGCTTTGAGGAGTTCAAATAACATGGTTTTAGATCATTTGTATCGTATCTTTTAGTACATAACTTTTCACCAAATTTCAAAAACACTAAGAAAGTTTGTTTTTCGATTCAAAACAAGTTTTTAACACTTTGAAGAGTTCAAATAACTTGTTTCTAGATCATTTGTATCGTATCTTTTACTACATAACTTTTCACCAAATTTCACAAACACTAAGAAAGTTTGTTTTTCGATTCAAAACAAACTTTCAACGCTTTTAGGAGTTCAAATAACGTGTTTTTAGATCATTTGTATGGTATCTTTTACTACATAACTTTTCACCAAATTGTACAAACACTAAGAAAGTTTTCTTTTCAATTAATAGCAATCTTTTTACGCTTTGAGGAGTTCAAATAACGTGTTTTTAGATCATTTGTATCGTATCTTTTAGTACATAACTTTTCACCAAACTTCAAAAACACTAAGAAAGTTTGTTTTTCGATTCAAAACAAGATTTTAACGCTTTGAGGAGTTCAAATAACGTGTTTCTAGATCATTTGTATTGTATCTTATAGTACATAACTTTTCACCAAATTTCACAAACATTAAGAAAGTTTGTTTTTCGATACAAAACAAGATTTTAACACTTTGAGGAGTTCAAATAACATGGTTTTAGATCATTTGTATCGTATCATTTAGTACATAACTTTTCACCAAACTTCAAAAACACTAAGAAAGTTTGTTTTTCGATTCAAAACAAGATTTTAACGCTTTGAGGAGTTCAAATAACGTGTTTCTAGATCATTTGTATCGTATCTTATAGTACATAACTTTTCACCAAATTTCACAAACATTAAGAAAGTTTGTTTTTCGATTCAAAACAATATTTTAACGCTTTGAGGAGTTCAAATAACATGGTTTTAGATCATTTGTATCGTATATTTTAGTTCATAACTTTTCACCAAATTTCGCAAACACTAAGAAAGTTTGTTTTTCGATTCAAAACAAGATTTTAACACTTTGAGGAGTTCAAATAACATGTTTTTAGATCATTTGTATCGTATCTTTTAGTACATAACTTTTCACCAAATTTCAGAAACACTAAGAAAGTTTGTTTTTCGAATAAAAACAAGATTTTAACGCTTTGAGGAGTTCAAATAACATGTTTTTAGATCATTTGTATCGTATGTTTTAGTACATAACTTTTCACCAAATTTCACAAACACTAAGAAAGTTTGTGTCTCTATTTCAAAACCAGATTTTAATGCTTTGAGGAGTTCAAATAACGTGGTTTTAGAACATTTGTATCGTATCTTTTAGTACATAACTTTTCACCAAATTTCGCAAACACTAAGAAATTTTGTTTTTCGATTCAAAACAAGATTTTAACACTTTGAGGAGTTCAAATAACATGTTTTTAGATCATGTGTATCGTATCTTTTAGTACATAACTTTTCACCAAATTTCGCAAACACTAAGAAAGTTTGTTTTTCGATTCAAAACAAGATTTTAACACTTTGAGGAGTTCAAATAATATGTTTTTAGATCATTTGTATCGTATCTTTTAGTACATAACTTTTCACCAAATTTCAGAAACACTAAGAAAGTTTGTTTTTCGATTCAAAACAAGATTTTAACGCTTTGAGGAGTTCAAATAACGTGTTTTCAGATCATTTGTATCGTATCTTTTAGTACATAACTTTTCAACAAATTTCGCAAACACTAAGAAAGTTTGTTTTTCGATTCAAAACAAGATTTTAAGACTTTGAGAAGTTCAAATAACATGTTTTTAGATCATTTGTATCGTATCTTTTGGTACATAACTTTTCACCAAATTTCAGAAACACTAAGAAAGTTTGTTTTTCGATTCAAAACAAGATTTCAACGCTTTGAGGAGTTCAAATAACATGTTTTTAGATCATTTGTATCGTATCATATAGTACATGACTTTTCACCAAATTTCACAAACACTAAGAAAGTTTGTTTTTCGATTCAAAACAAGATTTTAACGCTTTGAGGAGTTCAAATAACGTGTTTCTAGATCATTTGTATCGTATCTTTTACTACATAACTTTTCACCAAATTTCACAAACACTAAGAAAGTTTATTTTTCGATTCAAAACAAACTTTCAACGCTTTGAGGAGTTCAAATAACGTGTTTTTAGATCACTTGTATCATATCTTTTACTACATAACTTTTCACCGAATTTCACAAACACTAAGAAAGATTGTTTTTCGATTCAAAACAAGATATTAACGCTTTGAGGAGTTCAAATAACATGTTTTTAGATCATTTGTATCGTATCTTTTACTACATGACTTTTCACCGAATTTCACAAACACTAAGAAAGTTTGTGTTTCTATTTCAAAACCAGATTTTAATGCTTTGAGGAGTTCAAATAACGTGTTTTTAGATCATTTGTATCGTATCTTTTATTACATAACTTTTCACCAAATTTCGCAAACACTAAGAAAGTTTGTTTTTCGATTCAAAACAAGATTTTAACACTTTGAGGAGTTCAAATAACATGGTTTTAGATCATTTGTATCGTATCTTTTAGTACATAACTTTTCACCAAATTTCAGAAACACTAAGAAAGTTTGTTTTTCGAATCAAAACAAGATTTTAACGCTTTGAGGAGTTCAAATAACGTGTTTTTAGATCATTTGTATCGTATCTTTTACTACATAACTTTTCACCAAATTTCAGAAACACTAAGAAAGTTTGTGTTTCTATTTCAAAACCAGATTTTAACGCTTTGAGGAGTTCAAATAACGTGTTTTTATATCATTTGTATCGTATCTTTTAGTACATAACTTTTCACCAAATTTCGCAAACACTAAGAAAGTTTGTTTTTCGATTCAAAACAAGATTTTAACACTTTGAGGAGTTCAAATAACATGTTTTTAGATCATTTGTATCGTATATTTTAGTACATAACTTTTCACCAAATTTCACAAACACTAAGATAGTTTGTTTTTCGATTCAAAACAAGATTTTAACGCTTTGAGGAGTTCAAATAACATGTTTTTAGATCATTTGTATCGTATCTTTTAGTACATAACTTTTCACCAAACTTCAAAAACACTAAGAAAGTTTGTTTTTCGATTCAAAACAAGATTTTAACACTTTGAAGAGTTCAAATAACGTGTTTCTAGATCATTTGTATCGTATCTTTTACTACATAACTTTTCACCAAATTTCACAAACACTAAGAAAGTTTGTTTTTCGATTCAAAACAAACTTTCAACGCTTTTAGGAGTTCAAATAACGTGTTTTTAGATCATTTGTATGGTATCTTTTACTACATAACTTTTCACCAAATTGTACAAACACTAAGAAAGTTTTCTTTTCAATTAATAGCAATCTTTTTACGCTTTGAGGAGTTCAAATAACGTGTTTTTAGATCATTTGTATCGTATCTTTTAGTACATAACTTTTCACCAAACTTCAAAAACACTAAGAAAGTTTGTTTTTCGATTCAAAACAAGATTTTAACGCTTTGAGGAGTTCAAATAACGTGTTTCTAGATCATTTGTATCGTATCTTATAGTACATAACTTTTCACCAAATTTCACAAACATTAAGAAAGTTTGTTTTTCGATACAAAACAAGATTTTAACACTTTGAGGAGTTCAAATAACATGGTTTTAGATCATTTGTATCGTATCTTTTAGTACATAACTTTTCACCAAACTTCAAAAACACTAAGAAAGTTTGTTTTTCGATTCAAAACAAGATTTTAACGCTTTGAGGAGTTCAAATAACGTGTTTCTAGATCATTTGTATCGTATCTTATAGTACATAACTTTTCACCAAATTTCACAAACATTAAGAAAGTTTGTTTTTCGATTCAAAACAATATTTTAACGCTTTGAGGAGTTCAAATAACATGGTTTTAGATCATTTGTATCGTATATTTTAGTTCATAACTTTTCACCAAATTTCGCAAACACTAAGAAAGTTTGTTTTTCGATTCAAAACAAGATTTTAACACTTTGAGGAGTTCAAATAACATGTTTTTAGATCATTTGTATCGTATCTTTTAGTACATAACTTTTCACCAAATTTCAGAAACACTAAGAAAGTTTGTTTTTCGAATAAAAACAAGATTTTAACGCTTTGAGGAGTTCAAATAACATGTTTTTAGATCATTTGTATCGTATGTTTTAGTACATAACTTTTCACCAAATTTCACAAACACTAAGAAAGTTTGTGTCTCTATTTCAAAACCAGATTTTAATGCTTTGAGGAGTTCAAATAACGTGGTTTTAGAACATTTGTATCGTATCTTTTAGTACATAACTTTTCACCAAATTTCGCAAACACTAAGAAATTTTGTTTTTCGATTCAAAACAAGATTTTAACACTTTGAGGAGTTCAAATAACATGTTTTTAGATCATGTGTATCGTATCTTTTAGTACATAACTTTTCACCAAATTTCGCAAACACTAAGAAAGTTTGTTTTTCGATTCAAAACAAGATTTTAACACTTTGAGGAGTTCAAATAATATGTTTTTAGATCATTTGTATCGTATCTTTTAGTACAAAACTTTTCACCAAATTTCAGAAACACTAAGAAAGTTTGTTTTTCGATTCAAAACAAGATTTTAACGCTTTGAGGAGTTCAAATAACGTGTTTTCAGATCATTTGTATCGTATCTTTTAGTACATAACTTTTCAACAAATTTCGCAAACACTAAGAAAGTTTGTTTTTCGATTCAAAACAAGATTTTAAGACTTTGAGAAGTTCAAATAACATGTTTTTAGATCATTTGTATTGTATCTTTTGGTACATAACTTTTCACCAAATTTCAGAAACACTAAGAAAGTTTGTTTTTCGATTCAAAACAAGATTTCAACGCTTTGAGGAGTTCAAATAACATGTTTTTAGATCATTTGTATCGTATCATATAGTACATGACTTTTCACCAAATTTCACAAACACTAAGAAAGTTTGTTTTTCGATTCAAAACAAGATTTTAACGCTTTGAGGAGTTCAAATAACGTGTTTCTAGATCATTTGTATCGTATCTTTTACTACATAACTTTTCACCAAATTTCACAAACACTAAGAAAGTTTATTTTTCGATTCAAAACAAACTTTCAACGCTTTGAGGAGTTCAAATAACGTGTTTTTAGATCACTTGTTTCATATCTTTTACTACATAACTTTTCACCGAATTTCACAAACACTAAGAAAGATTGTTTTTCGATTCAAAACAAGATATTAACGCTTTGAGGAGTTCAAATAACATGTTTTTAGATCATTTGTATCGTATCTTTTACTACATGACTTTTCACCGAATTTCACAAACACTAAGAAAGTTTGTGTTTCTATTTCAAAACCAGATTTTAATGCTTTGAGGAGTTCAAATAACGTGTTTTTAGATCATTTGTATCGTATCTTTTATTACATAACTTTTCACCAAATTTCGCAAACACTAAGAAAGTTTGTTTTTCGATTCAAAACAAGATTTTAACACTTTGAGGAGTTCAAATAACATGGTTTTAGATCATTTGTATCGTATCTTTTAGTACATAACTTTTCACCAAATTTCAGAAACACTAAGAAAGTTTGTTTTTCGAATCAAAACAAGATTTTAACGCTTTGAGGAGTTCAAATAACGTGTTTTTAGATCATTTGTATCGTATCTTTTACTACATAACTTTTCACCAAATTTCAGAAACACTAAGAAAGTTTGTGTTTCTATTTCAAAACCAGATTTTAACGCTTTGAGGAGTTCAAATAACGTGTTTTTATATCATTTGTATCGTATCTTTTAGTACATAACTTTTCACCAAATTTCGCAAACACTAAGAAAGTTTGTTTTTCGATTCAAAACAAGATTTTAACACTTTGAGGAGTTCAAATAACATGTTTTTAGATCATTTGTATCGTATATTTTAGTACATAACTTTTCACCAAATTTCACAAACACTAAGATAGTTTGTTTTTCGATTCAAAACAAGATTTTAACGCTTTGAGGAGTTCAAATAACATGTTTTTAGATCATTTGTATCTTATCTTTTAGTACATAACTTTTCACCAAATTTCACAAACACTAAGAAAGTTTGTGTCGCTATTTCAAAACCAGATTTTAACGCTTTGAGGAGTTCAAATAACGTGGTTTTAGAACATTTGTATCGTATCTTTTAGTACATAACTTTTCACCAAATTTCGCAAACACTAAGAAAGTTTGTGTTTCTATTTCAAAACCAGATTTTAACGCTTTGAGGAGTTCAAATAACATGTTTTTAGATCATTTGTATCGTATCTTTTACTACATAACTTTTCACCAAATTTCACAAACACTAAGAAAGTTTGTGTTTCTATTTCAAAACCAGATTTTAACGCTTTGAGGAGTTCAAATAACGTGTTTTTAGATCATTTGTATCGTATCTTTTAGTACATAACTTTTCACCAAATTTCAGAAACACTAAGAAAGTTTGTTTTTCGATTCAAAACAAGATTTTAACGCTTTGAGGAGTTCAAATAACGTGTTTTCAGATCATTTGTATCGTATCTTTTAGTACATAACTTTTCAACAAATTTCGCAAACACTAAGAAAGTTTGTTTTTCGATTCAAAACAAGATTTTAAGACTTTGAGAAGTTCAAATAACATGTTTTTAGATCATTTGTATCGTATCTTTTGGTACATAACTTTTCACCAAATTTCAGAAACACTAAGAAAGTTTGTTTTTCGATTCAAAACAAGATTTCAACGCTTTGAGGAGTTCAAATAACATGTTTTTAGATCATTTGTATCGTATCATATAGTACATGACTTTTCACCAAATTTCACAAACACTAAGAAAGTTTGTTTTTCGATTCAAAACAAGATTTTAACGCTTTGAGGAGTTCAAATAACGTGTTTCTAGATCATTTGTATCGTATCTTTTACTACATAACTTTTCACCAAATTTCACAAACACTAAGAAAGTTTATTTTTCGATTCAAAACAAACTTTCAACGCTTTGAGGAGTTCAAATAACGTGTTTTTAGATCACTTGTATCATATCTTTTACTACATAACTTTTCACCGAATTTCACAAACACTAAGAAAGATTGTTTTTCGATTCAAAACAAGATATTAACGCTTTGAGGAGTTCAAATAACATGTTTTTAGATCATTTGTATCGTATCTTTTACTACATAACTTTTCACCGAATTTCACAAACACTAAGAAAGTTTGTGTTTCTATTTCAAAACCAGATTTTAATGCTTTGAGGAGTTCAAATAACGTGTTTTTAGATCATTTGTATCGTATCTTTTATTACATAACTTTTCACCAAATTTCGCAAACACTAAGAAAGTTTGTTTTTCGATTCAAAACAAGATTTTAACACTTTGAGGAGTTCAAATAACATGGTTTTAGATCATTTGTATCGTATCTTTTAGTACATAACTTTTCACCAAATTTCAGAAACACTAAGAAAGTTTGTTTTTCGAATCAAAACAAGATTTTAACGCTTTGAGGAGTTCAAATAATGTGTTTTTAGATCATTTGTATCGTATCTTTTACTACATAACTTTTCACCAAATTTCAGAAACACTAAGAAAGTTTGTGTTTCTATTTCAAAACCAGATTTTAACGCTTTGAGGAGTTCAAATAACGTGTTTTTATATCATTTGTATCGTATCTTTTAGTACATAACTTTTCACCAAATTTCGCAAACACTAAGAAAGTTTGTTTTTCGATTCAAAACAAGATTTTAACACTTTGAGGAGTTCAAATAACATGTTTTTAGATCATTTGTATCGTATATTTTAGTACATAACTTTTCACCAAATTTCACAAACACTAAGATAGTTTGTTTTTCGATTCAAAACAAGATTTTAACGCTTTGAGGAGTTCAAATAACATGTTTTTAGATCATTTGTATCTTATCTTTTAGTACATAACTTTTCACCAAATTTCACAAACACTAAGAAAGTTTGTGTCTCTATTTCAAAACCAGATTTTAACGCTTTGAGGAGTTCAAATAACGTGGTTTTAGAACATTTGTGTCGTATCTTTTAGTACATAACTTTTCACCAAATTTCGCAAACACTAAGAAAGTTTGTTTTTCGATTCAAAACAAGATTTTCAGACTTTGAGGAGTTCAAATAACATGTTTTTAGATCATTTGTATCGTATCTTTTAGTACATAACTTTTCACCAAATTTCAGAAACACTAAGAAAGTTTGTTTTTCGATTCAAAACAAGATTTCAACGCTTTGAGGAGTTCAAATAACATGTTTTTAGATCATTTGTATCGTATCTTATAGTACATGACTTTTCACCAAATTTCACAAACACTAAGAAAGTTTGTTTTTCGATTCAAAACAAGATTTTAACGCTTTGAGGAGTTCAAATAACATGGTTTTAGATCATTTGTATCGTATCTTTTAGTACATAACTTTTCACCAAATTTCAAAAACACTAAGAAAGTTTGTTTTTCGATTCAAAACAAGATTTTAACACTTTGAAGAGTTCAAATAACGTGTTTCTAGATCATTTGTATCGTATCTTTTACTACATAACTTTTCACCAAATTTCACAAACACTAAGAAAGTTTGTTTTTCGATTCAAAACAAACTTTCAACGCTTTTAGGAGTTCAAATAACGTGTTTTTAGATCATTTGTATGGTATCTTTTACTACATAACTTTTCACCAAATTGTACAAACACTAAGAAAGTTTTCTTTTCAATTAATAGCAATCTTTTTACGCTTTGAGGAGTTCAAATAACGTGTTTTTAGATCATTTGTATCGTATCTTTTAGTACATAACTTTTCACCAAACTTCAAAAACACTAAGAAAGTTTGTTTTTCGATTCAAAACAAGATTTTAACGCTTTGAGGAGTTCAAATAACGTGTTTCTAGATCATTTGTATCGTATCTTATAGTACATAACTTTTCACCAAATTTCACAAACATTAAGAAAGTTTGTTTTTCGATACAAAACAAGATTTTAACACTTTGAGGAGTTCAAATAACATGGTTTTAGATCATTTGTATCGTATCTTTTAGTACATAACTTTTCACCAAACTTCAAAAACACTAAGAAAGTTTGTTTTTCGATTCAAAACAAGATTTTAACGCTTTGAGGAGTTCAAATAACGTGTTTCTAGATCATTTGTATCGTATCTTATAGTACATAACTTTTCACCAAATTTCACAAACATTAAGAAAGTTTGTTTTTCGATTCAAAACAATATTTTAACGCTTTGAGGAGTTCAAATAACATGGTTTTAGATCATTTGTATCGTATATTTTAGTTCATAACTTTTCACCAAATTTCGCAAACACTAAGAAAGTTTGTTTTTCGATTCAAAACAAGATTTTAACACTTTGAGGAGTTCAAATAACATGTTTTTAGATCATTTGTATCGTATCTTTTAGTACATAACTTTTCACCAAATTTCAGAAACACTAAGAAAGTTTGTTTTTCGAATAAAAACAAGATTTTAACGCTTTGAGGAGTTCAAATAACATGTTTTTAGATCATTTGTATCGTATGTTTTAGTACATAACTTTTCACCAAATTTCACAAACACTAAGAAAGTTTGTGTCT